>JAEIFJ010001787.1:0-24475 GCA_018903435.1 Leucophenga varia
CCCCAACGATATTGGATATTTTTAAATGATGTTTGATAGCCCTTGACCTGAAAAAATTTTTCTGTATATTTATTTTCCCGATATCGGCGATAATAACAGAGTTGATAAAATGTTTGATGAAAATTATTATAATTTCTTACATTAACAAATTTTCATTTTGATAAATTTTTTTGCGAAGATATTGTAGACAAATTTTAGAAGACATTCCTTTGATTTGTCAGCTTTCTTCAAATTTTTAACATTTATAGATTTGGTGGAACGTAAATTTAAACAATGAAAAGCAAAAATTAGTTGTTTCCCTATGACATATAAGACAAGCTAACATTGCACAGTGATTGCACTTATATTGAGAAGGCGGCCAACAATACTTTAAGTGGACATAAAAAAATTTTACTATGAGGTCTTCAAAAGAGATTAAAAATCGTTGTCTAATATCATGAAAATAGGCGTGGTTGGACAATTACACGCCCACTTCATAATAACAAATATTTTTTTACTACCACTCAATAAAGGGTATTAGAACTTTTTTTGTTGATGTCAGTTAAAATTACCAATAAGCAGTTCAGTATCTCCAAAGATAATTAAGTTTTCCTGTATTGATCTTAATTTGCCTGAAGTCAAACGCTGCTGTTTATTATTTCAACATTAAACATTTTTGGTGTTCCGTTTTTGTCGCACCCAATCTCAAAAACTTTTATTGGAAAGTCGTTCATATATCTTATACTCAACTTTTTCTGTATTTGTGACCTTTTCTTTTTCTGAACATGGGCTGTTGTTACAGGGACCATTGTAGCCCTTAGAAAAATGTAAGACGTCGTCAGTTTATTTACGTTTAAAACACACATCTGCAAAAATTTCTGTAAGCTAGAAACTTACCACATTTATTACCTTTAAAGCCAGACAAATTACAATAACATACAACTCAGTTGTGAAATTTTTGTAGGATCTTGGCTAAAAATACAACTAAACATAAAAAGACGTTAACAAAACATATAAATACAATTGAATCAGATAAGTTAATTTCACAAGAAAAATTTGCCATTCCCAAAGTTTCATTAATTATTTGCCACTCAGGTTTGACAAGTAAATACCTTCAACTTCCAAAATTCATGCTAACAAAATTAAATCTGTAACATAGCTGAGCATCTGACCGATTTGAATTGCAGCTTCGATTTGAAAAAAGCTTACTCAATGCATATTAAATACAAAAAATGAACACGTGTTCAGTTACAAATCAAGAAAGAATCAGTTTGTATCGGGATTTTTGTCCAAAAAGCTTGTGATGGATTTTCGATTTTAACCTGGGCGAAACCATAGTGCATTTTTGGCAGAACGCGAGCTGATCTTTGTCATGTCGGCGATTTGGACGGAAGACTGTGAGGCCCATGTCAATCTGGTTTTATATAAAAGCCGATCTAGCCACTATAGACCTAAAGCTTTGAGTTGAGCTCTAGCTATGGACGTCTGTTGTCCGCTCTCTCTGATCTTGAAAGCGATTAGGAACGCTCAGGGAAACTTCATTCCCTATGTGAGCTTGTATGTTTCCATTGCTCTTCAAGTCACTTCAGAAAGCAGCAATGCGAAAGCTCCCTCGCTCGTGCACTTGAGAGGTTCTTAAATTTTGTTCAGTAAGCCGCTGCCAAACCTCAAGACTGTTCGCCCATTTTCCTCATAAGCTTAGCTGGAAATCGCTCAAGACTGGACTCTCACTTGCTTTGGACTTGAGAGGTTCTCTGTTTTTTCCTTCAGGCGCCTGAATGTAAAGACTGGACTCTCGCGTGCGTATTTGAGTGGATCTTATATTTTGGTCAGCGAGACGTTATTGACCAGCTCGATACTAGACTCTCTTGCACGCTATTGCAACGCATATTCTCTCCTGACCTGATAGACGATTTTATGACCAAATATTGCCTTTACACTAAATCATTAAACATGCGTTTGTTAGCTGCCTAAATTCAGTGCGTTCAAAAGTATCTTGAGTTTTAAGATTTTTCATGATTACATGTATTTCAATTTCGATTTTTGTGCCGTTATGTTGGTACTCATGTCTTTCTTTTATGCCGATATGAAACCGGCCATTTTGAATGTTGCCAATTGTTGACAGCTGCTTTGCTTGCGTGTTTTGGATCGTCTTCGATTTTTACCTATTCAAAAAATGGACCGAAGAACCACTGCCTCAAATTTTGTGTGAAAAACAGAAATTAAATGCGCGGATGCATTCAGAATATTGACTGTGGCACATACGGAGAAACAACGCTAGGTATTGGCCAATCGTCAATCACCGTTCCGAAGTTGCTGAGGACCTAAACATATCGATTGGCCTCGTGCCATTCGATTTTATCAATGATTTGGGCATGAGACGGGTCGCCACGAAATTCAGCCTAAAATTATCAGTTACATTAAAGCGGTTATCACTGTGTTTATTACAAGCAAATAGGTTGTTGGACTCGCCATGGCAGCCCAAACTTTGCTCGGGAGTGCCTTTGGTGACGATCAATGGTTTATCGTTTGCCAACCCGTGAAACAAAAACTCAATCATCTCAATGGAAGCTGCACACAGACCCAGTCAAAAAAAAAGCGCACTACGATTCGTTGAATGTGAAAGTTTTGCTGACAGCTTTCTTCGATTACAGGGAGCGTGGTGCATCATGAGTTCTTGCCACAGGGTAGAACGGTCAATGAGAATATTAACTGCAAGTTGTACTCAATTTGCGCGAAGCAATCCGCCAGAAACATTGGATTTATTGGAAGAACAAAAATTGGCTTTTGCACCACGATAACACCTGCACATCGTTGCTTAATGACATGACTTTTGGCCAAAAACAACACTAATAAATGCAATACCGTATTCCCCGATCTGTTGCCTGTGACTTTTTTCTTGTTCCCTAAACTGAAGAGGCCCATGAAAGGACGAGATAAAGACGGCATCGAAGAACTGAACAAGATAAAAAAAATAGTTTTTGAAGTCTTTACGAAAGATTAGGAAAAACCGTTGGCACAAGTGTATAATATCTCATAAGGGGATTACTTTGAAGGGACAAAATACATATTCATGAATAAATAAATAATTTTGAAAAAACCACAAAATTCCTTCTCTTTTTGAACACACCTTGTAAATAAAATTTTTGTTAATAGTGGTAGCGTTTGATATTAAAGCACAGCTACTAGTTTGGATACCATAGTTATGGATACCATAGGTCCATATGGGCTTAAGCAGCACTTTGTAAAGTAGTATTTTGTTGCGAGGCTCAGCTCAGATCTCCTGCCAGTTCAGTTTAGCTAACTTTAGATTAAGCTGCTTCATTTTGGCCTCAAGAATTGGGCATATGCCAAGTTTAGACGCCTGTCTAGGATGAGGCCAGGTACCGCCAGCACATCCACCGCGAGGGAAGCTTTGTAGAGGCTGACTGGGGGCAGTTTGAGTCTGCGGGTCGAAAAAGTTATATGATGCGACTTTTTCACGTATTAACGAGATGTTTCATCTCAGCAAGCCATGTCAGCTGCTTTGGACGATTTTCAGAGAATAAACAATACAGTGCTTTTTATTTCTTTTTGACCCCAAAAGAAAATTTGATGGTTAATATCTGATTTGTTAGCATCTTCTTTTATTCGCGAAATTCCGCTATGTAGTACAGTACTGTCTTTCGAAAGTAGTAAAGTTTCTCAAGATCGTTAGGGGAACACTTGGATTACCTTCGCGCCACATGTGAGCCGTTGAAAACTGAATTGAAAGATAGGATCATCACAGACAGACCATTATTAATCCAATAACCGATGCCAGTCTCTCAAACATAGACACTCACGTATTATACATACATAAGTCTATATAAAATAAATTTAAAAATATATCGTTTCTTTAAACATTTTTTATTAAATTTGGTTTAAATATTTAAAAAAAAAAAAAAAACTTTTGTACATCTTCAAACTGAATATTTAAAATGTTTCTGTTGTATCATGAAGATTCCCAGAAATCCTTAGCAGACCTAAAAAAATGACAGATGACTTTTAAAGCCACATGAACATCATTAACCGCACTTGAGGCGCATAAAAATCGACAGGTTATTCAATGTTTTATCCTTAAAACAAAAACAAGAACAACAACAAAAATACCAGAAATGGTAGTGTCAACCCTAAACAATACCAAGCACCTTTTACACTCTCTATCTGTCTTGCTTTTGTGGTATTACACATCTCAGTGGTCAGCCATACAAGACCCACACCAAAAAGCAATAGTGAAAAATTTTGTTGCATACTTGAAGGCGTGCTACATATGTTCTCACCTCTTTTTCTCTTTCATCCACACTTTGTATTTATTTGTTCGTTCGTTCGTTATTTGTTTGTTTGTTGGTAGCTAGCTCACGCGATTTTTTAAAATGTCACTCGATTGTTGGCAATTCGTTTCAGCATAGTCAGCAAATTCTTTTTCCCTACTTCTGTTTAAGTGGGCCGCTGTGAATTTCAATACACAAACATGCATGCATATATGTAAGCACATACAAAAGCACACACGCGCACACACGCACGCACACGCATGCAAACATTTATAGATAAATGTATGCGTTTTGTTGAGGCATTGCATCGATAGGCACATAATATTTTGTTTCTTATTTTCAATTTTTTAATATTGTACAACTCTCGAATGCGCATACACATAAGTAGTGTAAAGAGAATAGGCATTTAAATTATGCTATAAAGCTCGTGCATCGTTACCAAATTCGTTATGTGACTCTTTACGGCTTCAACTGGCAAGCTAAATATTAAAAAATCATAATTTTTAAACCCTTTTCTATATCTGAAGAGAAAGAGCCTCAAAAACATCTGATACATATGCTGTACAACATAGAACAACTTGATTGATTATACGGATCAAGCATCGAACTGGACATATCCTATAGATCTTTCTATTTCCTTTATACAACGTGCAGGTCGAAAAAGATTCCGCATTTTTAAAAGGAAACTTTTGATGGGGATCGATTAAAATTCAGACCGGCAATCTTTAAGTGACGATTGTTAATCTTTCCTATCGATAAAAGTTATCGGGCTTCTATAACAGAGAACTGCAAACTCCCCTTTCTTGGGATTATCTCAGACGCGAAAATTCTTACTCAATTCAAGTAACTGAGCGAAACACAAAGCGTCGAATGAAAATCAGCTCGTGGTGACGAACTCGTCAATCGTACAACTTACAGCCCATGGCACAATAAAGAAAGGTATTGCTACTTCATCAAACAAGCAACTTGTTTGTTGCTCGTGTGTATGAAAGAGATAGATGAGAGAGAGCAGAGCATGTAGTTTTGTTGTTGGTTTTGAAAAATTTGTTGTTACACACGAAGGAAAAAACGAAAATTGTGTTTTGCCGTTGGTAGCCGAACACACGACCTATCGCTACGACGTTCGCATTCATACTGAAAAATAAAAAAGAAACCAAACGCTGGCAGAGGGCTTAGGAAAAGAGTAGTGGCGATACCTTCTTTTATTGTACCATGGTACAGCCTTGATCCGAAATGTTTTGCTGACGTTTGCTCACTCTGCGAAGCTACATTGAATAAACTCAGCCTTGTCTCAAGAACAGCTCAATCTGCTCATTGACGCTTGAGTGGCCTGGGATACTGAAGATTGCCAACCCTTATCAGGAATCAGTGGAGTTGGATTTAGAACTCTCGGCAAATTTTTTATAAAATTGGAGCAAATACGGAGAGAATATAGATATTGAAAACATGCTCTCTGATGCAGATAGCGGATGGGTTAAAGGCGGAAATTAAAGACGAAATAGACAACGTTGTGAATTGTGGTAGAGCAACTGCTACAATAGATTTATGAACTGACAACTATGTGCATAGAAACTTTGTGGAAATTACTTTTGAACTACGAAAAAAGATTTAGGCTTTTCGACTTAATTTTGGGATTAAAATCCATGGATTTCTAGCATTCTGTTTTGTGAGTTCGCCATTTCTAATATGGAGAAAGCAAAGTTTGTGATAGACAGAGGTTCCAATATTGTAAAAGCCTTGGAAAAAAAAACGTGAGATTAAATTTGCAGCAGCCATTTGCTTACCTTTGGAGGTAATCGAGCTTGTAGAAAAAAAATTGTTGCCCGACACGGTGGAACTCAAACTTCGCAATGTTCAAGTCTATCGCAGACAATTTATTTAACATCAACGAAATCTTAAAAGAGAAGCAAGAAAAAGATCATCAATAATGCTGATAAGCTTTGGACTCCAAATATCGGTCTGTGGCAAAAGGCAGCATTTTTCTTATACCCCGCCTGTTTTACACATGCAACCAAATGATCAAAGCGACATTAAGCAATTTTGTATTTCACAAATTAATTTTTTAAACATCAATCCATCACCATTGTCTTCGGTTCCGGGAAGTCCATGTACACCAGTTTCGGATACAGTGTCACAATTTCTTCATTTGAATGCAGTGGTTCAGTTGACTCACCGATACATCAGCGAAAAGATGCTTTCTTCTTTTCCCCGAGTTGTTCAAAACTCAACATTAAATATTACAAAGACTCTTACTAATGAAATAGAAAGCTACTGTAAGGGAAAATGTGGAAATTACAGACGACTTCAATGTATTGAAATGGTGGAAAACCAATGAAAAAGCTTATCCAAATCTTTCTAAATTGGCACTAAAACTTCACTCAATTTCTTATGGGTGCAGCTGCAGAGCGCAAATGTCAAAATTGTGCCTCTGTATGATGACGCTGGAAACAAAAGTCATGATCGGTAAAGATCTCTCCCGACCGCTTTGACACTAAGAGAGGTTTCAGACAGGGTGATGCTTTGTTGTGCGACTTTTTCAACCTCCTGTTGGAGTACATTCTGAAACAATACCCAAACGTCGACCGGCTCGCATATTCGAGCGGTCACCGGGGCGTTCCCAGACATAAAAAGAATATACTTCTATGGGACTGACGGTCAATGAAAACAAGACGAAGTACTTTGAATCCACTCGCAGGCAATCTGCACGTCGCAGACGGTCTTTGAGTACAGGGAACTTCAGCTTTATGACTGTAAAAAACTTCATCTATTTTGACTCAGATGTAAACAACGATAACAGCATCAGTCAGAAGATTAAACGAAGAATCACTCTTGCGAACCGTAGCTATTTTTGGTCTTGGTAAGCAGATGCGAAGTAGAGTGCTATCCAGAGAAACAAAAATTAAACTCTACAAGACGCTGATAATGCCGGTCCTGATGTATGGCTCAGAAGCATGGGTCATGACAGAATCGGATAAGTCGGCGTTGGGCGTATTTGAGAGGAAGATACTTCGAGAATCATTGGTTCAGTTAGAGTGGAAAATGACATCCGTATGCGCACGAACGATGAGCTGCACGAGCTATATGCTGACATCGACATAGTCAGAAACATCCAATACAAAACGCTGTCCTGGGCTGGTCACCTGTATTTCCAGAGATATGCTGCATAAAATGATGAAAAATGCTGAACGTAGAGTATCACAATATCGAGCACCCTGTATTTGCAAACCCTACACTTATGCCTTAAAAAATACATTAGTAGTTTGTCTGAAAATTTATAATGCCCCTTTTGTTCGGCAAGAAACAGAATTCCCTTATGAATATGCAATTTTTGAAGCCCTTTTCGTCCTACTTTTTAACATATTCCAATGGCCTGAGATGTCATGTTTAAATTGACCTCATAAGTTTAGTCATAAAAATGTTAAACACGCCATTATATATAACTATAATATTATTAATAGTTAATTTAAAAGACATTGTTTGCGCCTTACTTAACTTTTTGACTCCGCCATTGTAAAGCCACATAACAGTTTATTCAAACTGTGTCGCTTGCATTGCTACACTCAAAAAAAATTTAACAATTTTATCTGCTTATGTGTCATAATGCGGTTTTTTACCATACACAATTCTGTTTTCTATTGATATGATAAGCTTCAAAGCCCACGAAATTTAACCCTGGCTACCCGGACAACAGTTTTCAGTGATAAGATTTAGGCTACCAACAGGGACAGTAAAAATACTTTTAAAATGATTGTAGAAAATTCTTCAATCTCTTAAAAGAAATTAGGTGCTCGCATTACCTTGGAAGTAATTTCTTCTGATATGTTAAAAACTATATAAATAGAAAATATTATATCTGCATATGTTTGCATTGTAATTTCCTTGTTGTTCGGCTAGGAGCGGGATACCGTTATTGAACTGCAATTTCTCAAGCTCTCTTCTGCCTACAATTCCCAAGCGTAGTGGTAAACTTTTCGATCAACAGGGTTCCTTGCATGCTCAGACTTGTAATAGTTTTCCCTAACTCATAAGCCATGGAATGCCTAAATTGTAGGACAATTTTACATCTAAGAATTTTACCTAAATTTTATTTATTTTTTAAAACCAGGCTCCCATTTTCGAAATTTTAAAATTTAGTGATTTACTTTTAAAATCAATTTTTATAATCATATAATTCTCAAAAGTTTAATTAATTAACTAAGTTGCCAAATGTATTAAAGCAACGAACAAAAAGTTTTTTTTTTTTTTTTCTTCTTTCATTCATTTTTTTCTGTAGAGATCCATTTCATTTCCGCGTTCCACAAGCTTTCTTCTTAGGTCGGCAAGCCGGTTTCCCCGGGCAAGCCGGTTTTTTGGGTCTACATGTTGGAGCCTTACGTTTCTTTTACAAGGTCCTCCTTCACCAAAACCAAACAAGTCGGAATATGTCTAATGAGAAATCAGAATATAAAAAAAATGAACGCGTAAAAAAGCTGTCGTATGTATTTTATTAGCTCTTTTACTATATTTATTACACAAAAAAAAAAAATTATTAACGAAGAATTTAGATTTGCACTGCATGAAGTGAAAAATTAATATTGAAGCTAATTTTTGATAGAAATTGTTGTGAAAAAATTTAGAACCTACTTTGTTTTTCAAAATTTAGGTTCATGTAGTAGTTTTGGGCACCCCTTAATTGTCAAATAATATTTTATTTTTTGTTTAATTAGACTGTATAACCAAACTGCATTGCGGGTACAACCTCAAAATTTGTACTTATGGTTAAAAAACTGTTTTCACCTATGAGCCTATAACTCAGTTCACTTCAAGCCGAAGGACCAAAATGTTAACACTCGCTGTTTAAATGCGTTACAAACTTTCCGACAAACTGAATATATCTGTTTTACACTATGTGTAATAGTTTACCGATATTATCAATAATCTGTTATCGACTATCGATTATTTAATTTATTATCAGTTACCCACCACTAGCACGTTTACATGCTTACTTGCCAACTCAAACTATCAATATTTTACTCAAATACTTTTCATAAATGAACATTTAATTCGGAGTTGTTTCGCATTAAATTTGTAATAACATTAATAGTCCGTTTTTTACATAAACTCTTACTCAAAATGCAATTACTTATTTGATAAAAATTCATCTTTGAAAAATATGAATCTCAATCAAAAACATAAGAGATTTGTTGAGAAATTTGTATGACACGTAGAAATCTCTACTAGAAATCAGCTTCCGTTATATACTCCTATAAATAGCGGAAGCTGAAGGGCGCGTAATAACTTTAAGCAAAAAGAGTTTGTTACTTACATTATTGTTACTGAAACGAAATTACGTTACTAGAACAATTTTGCAGGAGAGCACTTTCTAAGTTTAAAATAATTTGAAATTGTATGCAAAAGTGAGATTAAGCAAAAATTAATTTGTCTATAAGTTCCTGAAAAATCGTCAAAAATAATTCAAATTTGTAGTATACTTATCTCAATTTTTGCTTAAGTCGACTTAAGAACTGTTTCCCTTTTACCAGGTTTCATAACAATTATAAAAAAATAAAAAAGAAAAACAACTTATACATTTTCGGACTCTTCTACTTCTATTTCCAACGAAGCTGCATCACTTTCAGTTTCAGAGTCGGAGTCACTGGTTTCTATAATAATATTAGTTCTATCTTTAGGTACAATCTCAGGTATTTACAACAGCAAAATAACGTCCGTTGGCAACACTGATTTTTTCAATCAAGCTGACCTTTGCGTAAGTGACAAACTTGAACGAAATGGATCTGAAGTGTCAATAGATCGATTAAATACGGTTAACTTAAGCTTACCTACAAGTTAAAAGTACAGCCAAGGCCGGATAAAGCCGGATATAAGTATATTAGCAATCGTTAATACACATATTTAACTTTAATTTAATATACATCACATGTTGCGCAACCCTGCGCCAAATTAGTTATGGTCTACAAACGACGAACACTTTGGTTAAATTATTTCTGTTATTGGACATACAATTAACACACATAAATAACATTAAAACAATGATAAACAAGAAAACAAGTTTGGTTTAGCTATTCTACATACCCTGGCCTTCAATTTCCATTTTAAATATTTTCTTTTAGTCCAAGTGTTAAAAAGTTAGACGCGCACAAAGTAGACAAAAATTTCCCGGCAATTTCATCAAACAGACCGCTCACTGAACAGCTGACTTTGAAAGTCGATAAAAATTTTAGGGCTTAAAAAAATCTATATTTTTTATCGATTCTTTATATATGGACTATTTACTACAAATCTGTTACATTAGAAGTGATTTTATTTTTTAATGAATTTTTCGACTTTATGCAAAAAAACGGCCATTGGGCCCAATGTGGAACACTGTGACTACACAGGGTATTATGCTAGTGTGTCAACAATTAAGTGTAAACTTTTTATAAATCAGAAATGCGCATGGTTGGTAGCAGCGACACTAATGTAAGTTGTAAGCCATTTTTACAGTTACAGCAGCATTGGAAAGCAGGCGCTGGTGTCACCTCCCAACGGCATTCTTCTTCACATTAAAAAAAAACCGATCGACCAAGCGTAGCCATTTTTCGCTACAGTACGTTTATCTGATGCAACAAAATTTTATCAATTCCTGGAAATCTGATCAGAAGATCAAAATGCATAGGAAAAGTGTTATTTGGTTTCTGGTTCAAGCAACTTGTTTTTTTTCATGATATTACACGATATGTAAATAAGAAAATGAGTTTGATGAATATAAATTTATATTTTAAAACCGTTAATGGTTTAATAAAGCTGATCAAAACACGAGAAATAAAGGTTGTCCAATATTATTACATATTACTGCATAAAGTAAATAATATAATTCAAGGTGCCCTGTTTAGAAAAGCGATTTTGCGCTGTTGTGTCCATGAAAATAGTAGTGCTGCTCTGCACAAAACTTAAACCAAATAAAACGGTACTTTTTCCGTTTAAAAAATACAGGGATGGGCACTGTTTGTCTAGAATAGAATATAAATTGTTTTTGACGTTTTTAGAGAGATGCTTTAAAAATTGACCGTTCATGGAATGTAAGAGGTTGGCAAAAATAAGTAACAATAGTAAATTTATAAAATAAAGTGTCAACATTAAGTTTCATTAATTATGTTATATCTTACTGATTGAAATTTATTGGAATTACAATTTTTTTTTTATTTTAGTGGGTAGAGGAAAGCATTGCTCGGCCGAAAAGAGAAAGTTGATTATAAGACTATAAAATCAAGGCAAAACTTATAAAGAAATTGAGAAAATTAATTCAAGGAGAAGCCTAAAAACGTGGGGCAGATTTAAAGCTAAACTGATGGAAGATAGGCAAATTGTGCGATATGCTAAGAATAATCCGTTAGCTTCAGCAAAACAAATTAAAGAAGAATTAAATCTGCCGAGTAGTGATGTGACAGTTCGTCGTCAACTTACACAAAATAATATCTTTGCCAGAAAAAGGAGGTACTTCACGGAAGTACCTCCTTTTAGCCATCCCCAAACCACGAGTTAAAAAAACAAGACAATTATGATCTTCGAGTTCGTGAAGTAATAACCAAATGATTATTTTTTAAAATAAATTTTGTAAAAATAAATTTATAAAAAAAGCAAATGAACCGCTAGGATCGTCATTCAGTTTTTTGCTGCTGTTATTGCTTTGGTCTGAGTCAGATATGTTTGATTTTTCAATGGAAAGACGATGAACAGAGGCACCACTGGAATAGGAGCTATTTGAGGGCCTTCGTATTATCATATTTACAATCTTGTATACGTAATCCCACCTAGAAGCTTCACGCTTGATTACTGTCGGATTTTTAGTCTTTGGTGATATCTTCTTCACTTCGTTATTATTTTCCAACTTTTTTAATGTATCGCACAAATTGTTGAGCAGCTAAAAGAATAATATAAATAAATTTAAATTAAAAAAAAAATGTATATAAAAATTGTTATACGCTCACATTTATTCCATAACAATGAATAATTTTTGAACGCTGTGTATTCAAAATGATTTGAGCCACTTTGAATTTTTTCAAAAACTTTCTATCAAAATTCCTGTAATCTCACAGCTTAAATATTCATTTTAATTTTTCACCTCGTGCAGTAAAGATCTAAATTCTTTGTTAATAATTTTCTTTTCTTTCTTTAATGTGGCAAAAAACAAAGTATCTCCTTTTAGCCATCCCCAAACCACGAGTTAAAAAAACAAGACGATTATGATCTTCGAGTTAGGGTTATAAAAACCAAATAATTTTTTTTTTTTTAAATAAATTTTAAACTATTTTTCCACCTTTTCAGAGCGTAGATTTATAAAAAAAAAATGTTGGACCTATTTGGAGAAATATAAAATTATTTGTTTGTAAATTTTTTAAAAATTGTTTGTTGTTTCAAAATTATTTAAAAACAAACTAATAATACCCTTTTATAACAAAGTTTTAATGCACTACACCCGAACGGCTAGACTCGTTGTAGATATGTCCGTCTGTCCACCCAGTTGGCCGTTAGGATAACCTACGAATTCGGTCGAAAAACATTAAAATTTAATTTATAAAATTATTTATTAGTTTTAATTTTATAAAATATCTTTTAAAAATTTGTATAACTATGAACAAAATACATAAAAATGAAACTTATTAAAAAGTAAGCATTTGTTTAAAAAATATAATTTTTTATTTTTTCAGTTTGTCGGAAAGTTTGTAACGCATTAAAGGAAACATCGTAGACCCTATAAAGTATATATATTCTTGATCAGCATTGAAAGAGGAGTCGAACTAGCTATGTCTGTCTGTCTGTTTGTTGCTGCGCGATTTATTCGCTCAGTTTTAAAGATATTAAGCTCAAATTTTAAACTTAAGCTTTTTTAGGTCCTGTGTACTTTCTATGTTAAAATTAATGTGCCACGCCCACTTTTAGGAATAGCTCTCATACAAAAGTATAAAATTTTTTCAAGTTTATTCAATTTCAATTCTTTTCTTTTATTGTACAATATTTGATCTCTAATATCTCGCAACAAATGTGAATATTCGTTTTGATATCAGCTAAGCAGTGTTGCCAATTTAGCTGATTTTCAGCTACTTTTAGCCTATTTAAAAGGGCAAAAGCTGATTTTTTTCCTATTTAGCTGATAGCAGATTTTTTAGCTTGATTTTTTTATGTTTAGCTTATTTTTGGCAGATTTTTTGGTTTTTTAGATTTTTTATTTCTATTCGTCTTAATAGCCCGTTGACAACTCTGCAAGCGACAATGTTTTTTAGCACTGATGTTAATGTAGCACCAGTTTTCTCTTTTGCACTCATGTATTATATAAAGTGTACAAATTGACAACACATTTTTTAACACTTAACTTTTTTAATGCAAAAATGATTTTTAAATGTTGTTGAAATATGCCTAAAGAATACAAGCAAAACTTTCGTGACGCGTGGCTTCAAATGCCAGATTTTAAAGACTGGATTGGAAAGGATTTGATCGATACAGCAAAGGCTTATTGCAAGTATTGCAAGTGCACCTTTTCCGCTAAATTGTGTGAATTAAAAGCGCACGCCACCGCCAAAAGCATAAAGCTGCAACAAGCTGCTTGGTAAAGCAGCAAAAAATTGAGTTTGGGCCGCTGCCCACAAAAACTGACGAACGGGAGGCGGCATTCAGCCTTTTATAGCTCAACACATGGCTATTTGGGTAAATTGTGTACGCAGCAGTTTAAAGATAGTAGTGCAACTACTAATATTAAAATACAAAAATCTAAGTGCACAGGCATCATAAAAAAATGTACTGGCAGCACATTTTCGCGACGATTTGAGGAATGATATTGGCGCCACAAAGTTCAGTTTTCTGATAGACGAGTCAACTGACTTAAGCATTACGGCAGGAACTTCAGCATTGGAATTTAAGCATCGGAAACTTAATCGCCATTGGTACCGATAACGCAAGTGTTTTGGTAGCCATTAACAAGAGTGTTTATACGGAACTTAAAAATGATGCTATGAACTAATTCGTTTTCGTTTAAGTTGTGTATTTTCGTATAGTGATGTCTGCGTACTAACTTGTATAAATGTATTTTATGTTTGTCTTTAATGTTTAAAAATAAGTTTCACTTTCATTTAATCGTATGATTTTTTATTCGATAATACAAAAGGAACCGCTGAAAATTTCCAAAGTTGCCGATACTAGGTGGCTTTCGATTGAATCGGCAGTCACAAGAATTTTGGACCAATGCACTGTGGGCCAGACAGTAGGCAAAAGTGGCCAAAATTGGAAGGAATTATTTGTTTCCATCAAAACTGCGTATATTAATGTTTTTCGGTCGCTGATTACGAATCTGACATTAGATTTTTAAAATTCAAAATGGCGGATCCAAAATGGCGGATGGATTTTACTGGATTGTCTTGAAATTTATATTTGAGGACCAAAATTTACCAACTTTTTAAATTTCGGATCGAAGATGGTTTGGGGTCCCTGATGACGAATCCAGGGTCAGTTTTAAAAAATCTAAAATGGTGGATAAGTTGATCTGTTTAATGAAGAAAAAAAACTTTCACTTACATAATCTTACCTATTATTAGCCTACAAGTTTGTTAAAACTGTGCAGTTTCCAGGATCCATCACGAGGAGGTTATAGGTTGTAGGTACAGTTAAATAAAATTTTTTGGCATACTAGAATTTTCTCTTGCACATCGAGATTTTGAAATAACGGTATTTTTGTATTTTTGAAAAATTTGTTTTTAGAAAAACTTGAATAACTTCGTCAATTCATGTCGAATTTGTCCCATTAAACTTTCGTTTTACTCGTAATTAAACGTAATTTTCAAAACTTATAACTGTAGATGTAGTTTCAAACAAAATAGTGCAAGCAATCATGGAAAAAAACCAAAAAATTGAGTTTGCCTTTAAAATACACAAAGATAGGATAGGATATGTTATAACATATAGTACACCATTGGAAAGATGATTTTTTTCTCTATTCATATTCGAAGTATTGATATGCGATGTAAGATGTATAGTTTAATCCATATACAATAGTTGTTTAATACTATGAGCCGAAAAATCAGTTTTTTACCGTTATTTCAAAATCTCGATGTGCAAGAAAAAATTCTAGTATGCCAAGAAATTCTATTTTACTGTACCTACAACCTACACTTAGTCCCATCCAATAAATTTTTTAAAATTTTTTTTTGTCGCACCGTGTAATGGACAAAGATTTATTTGGCATTAATTGTTTTAAATTAAGTAGTACGCATAAATTAATGAAAATGTGCAAAAATGTGCAAGTTTATCTTAAAGTACATTTAATAGAGAAGAGATTCCATGTTAAGTTTTTGTTTTATGAGGTGGTACATAGGAGTACAAACGAAAGACAGCGAGTATATATCACAGAATTTGACGTTTGACTCAATAAAATATGAATTTTTTTTAAAGCAACACTAATTTTAATCCTTTCTTTACTATTTACTATTGCTCTAAACCTTGTTGAATTGAAACAAAAGATAGAAATAAAATATGTGTTATTTTATTGAAGAATATTAAAATTTTAGTTTACACCGATCTGATAAAATTGAAACACAATTTTTCTAATCAACATTAAATTGTAGCCTTAATAGTCAAGTAAATGCTATAATATTTTACTGAAAGCTACCTTAACTAATATATATTTGAACTATTAACATGAAAATTTAAAAATCTAAAGTCGAGTTTTGGCCACTTTTACTAACCGTCTGGCCCACAGTGCAATGGTTAGAGCTAAAGCTTCATTTTGGCGTTGCTGCTGGGCAAGAAAAATGCCACAAAGTGAAATTATTATAGGACATGTATTGTAATGAAGAGAACTATGTTTATTTACTATTTTTAAAGCCAATACTTGCTGATATGCCTAAAAACATACTGACGATATAATAAGACAGTATGACAATATCACATTCGTCAAATGACAAAACACTGATGACACATTCAAGTTTTGGGCAGAAGTGGATATGTACCAAAATGCTTCTGGAAGGAATCGAGACTTATATAATTGTTTAAGATTATATTGTAGCACTTCTATAGAATAGTTTAATAAAGTAAAACATACTTAAATAAAATTTAGCTTAATTTTAGCTTATTTTGTTAACAAATTTAGCTTATTTTGGCTGATTTTTTTCATGATTTAGTCGATTTTTTCGGATAAGAGTTGGCAACAGTGCAGCCAAGGTGAGGCAACTTTGAAAAATGCAAAACAAATGTTGCAAAACCAACAACAATTTCCATAGAAAAATTTTACTCTACTTTAATCTACCTACATATCGCTATGGGAAATTTTACCAGTTTGTGAGGCCAAAACCCATTTTTTGAAAGTCACCAATTTGAAATATTTTCGAGTGCAACGCATTAAAAAAAGATTGTTTTACAATAGATGGCGCCACTACGAAGATATCAGCTGATAAACACAGCTGTTGCAATCGTAAAGCAACATTAAAATTATAAAAAATTTATAATGAGTTCGAATTAGTGTGGTAAAACGAAGAGCCTGAATTTTTATAAAAGGTTTGTATAGAAAACACATTACTTACAATATATTTTTAATTATTATTCATTGCAGGACTGCAGGACGAATGCGCTTTGTTTTTTGTAAATAAATACAAATAAAATATTGTTATACAAATTGAATAAAAAAAGGTGGTCTTTTTTAACAAAAGGCGGCGGTGCCACGCTCCACCTTTCTTCTAAATCTAATGATTATTTAAACCGAATGAAAAAACCGAACTCAAATATCTTGCTTCGTTTTAGGTTATTACTTTTGGCCTCACAAACTGGTAAAATTTCCCATAGTGCATATGCCCTTGACTAAAAAATCGTTGCCTCGGTGTAATTCTAGTGTTGGAAAATACGAACACGAATATTGGTAGCACTGATAATAAAAAGCAGTAATTTAAATAACCAAATAAAATCAAAGTGTCAAACAGTTGATTGATTCTAAAGAGTTGCACTAAGTGGCTACATGTTACCCAAACGATTTTGCCACTCTAATCTAGAGATCATTATTTTTCCAACTATAAAAGTTTCTTATTTTTTTACAAATATCCATCAAAAAAATTTCGAAAAAATATTCAATACATACTAGTTCTGCATAAACTAAACTAATGCCCCGTTTCCATTAGGCCGCGTTCCGCGTTAGCGTTAAAAACTCGACAAACTCGCGTTGAATCGTATACAAAAAAGATAGGCAGTTCGATAACACGCGTTCAAACCGATTTCAAACCGATTTCTCTTATCGGTTCGAATAATTTAATAATCGTAAGTTGTTCATATTTATGAAAACAACTGACAAACTAACCACAAAATTTATACATTTACCCAGACGCTTCCAGACGCGTTATCCAAAAGACGGCTCACCTTTTCATTCTCGTATTCGACATTCATTTGATTAAAAAAACAAAATTTAAAAAAATTTTTTTTTAGCGCTATACAATTTGTTTACTACGTGACGAACAAAATCAGCTGTTTGAACTCGAACGCTAACGCTAAAACGCAATGGAAACACTGTTCCGCGTTTTTCGATAAATTGTTAACGCGATAACAAAACGCGGCTCAGTGGAAACGGGGGCATAAAAATAAAAATAAGAAAAAAAATGAAACAATTTCTCAAACAATGGAAAAGCAGTTAAGCACCTTTGAACATGGTCTAAAGTCAAATGTGTATTGTACCAACGCATTCCATGTAGCTAGACACACTACATGGTACATGCATATGTGTCACAAAAATATAAAATGATTAGCGGAAGCGCACAGAAAGCAATGTCCACCACCATCCTTTAACAACTCACGCTTCCGCAATGCTTATTGTCAGCGGCAAAAAAACAAATCAATGGTTACATTTTTTTTTTTTATTTTTTTTTTACTACCACAAAATTGTTAAAAAGCATTTGTCACATATTTCTTTTTTTTTTTTTTTTTTTTTTCTTGTTTCGAATTTTGTAAAATCTATTTTTATGTTCGTTGCTTTAGTGAACGGTTTTTTTTTTTTTTTTTTAGCTAACTTCGTTTTGTCGCAGGAAGTTGCATACAATCGTTCTGAAAGAGGATATTGGCAATAGATTGCAGTAAAGGATTTGAGCCATTGTTGAAATGAACTAGCGCCGGATGACATCGCGACGTACTATAAATCGGCTTAAGTAATGCAAATTGAAGAAAGACTTTTGACTTAAGCATTAAAGAGGCAACTACTACCAAACTCTGAAGCATTCCTGTACAATTTCTTCTTTTATAAAATTAATTTGTCATTTAATTTCAAAAATGTTTATTATTAACTTTTAAAGTAATCTATAATACAATATATTGGACAAAAGTATCAAACGCAGCGACCAAATTAAAATACTTAGACTCAGACGGTTTACACAACAACTCTACTACAACCCTGGCAACATCCTACCCATACCCCAAATCTTCCAAAACAGGTGCCCCCATATCCATCCTTTAAAACCCAACCATAGAAAACATCTCCAAAGTAATCGAATTCCTAAAAAAACACATACCACCTTTTTTTAACCCTAAAGTTAATTAAATTAAATGTAAATTAAATATGTAAATACACAAATATATAAATATGTAAATATTTAATCATAACTACATAGTTCATAAATAGCTCTACCCAAGCCGAAGGGCTTTTCAGCCAGCGCTTTAGAAAAAGTTAGTGTTAATTTAAATTATATCTAATTATTATAAATAAATATTTAATAATTTTTATTTCTCGTCTGCCTTTGGTTGCATTGTAAATCTCTTAAATACAATATTGGTGTGACAGAACTCTGAAAGATTTCATTGTTCGAAGACAGTTTTGCCCAATATCTGAATGAATGAACAGTTTATTTAATATAAAAAGAGAAATCGAATTTGTGATCATACTTTTAAATTAAACAAAAGACGGGATCCATTTCAAATCAGGCAGGCGGATAAGTCTAAATTTTAGATTTAGTTGACCATCGAATATATTATTCTTCATCGAAAATAAGGGGACACGTATTTTACCGATTTTGAAAGTGATCATTTTTAACGAAGTTATGAATTTTTCAATTTTTTCCGTTAAAACTAAAAAAAACGTTAAGAAAAAATTGTTTTGTATGCCATTTTTTTCTAATTAAAATAATCGAATTTCTTTTGCAGATTCTTATAGGTGACTTTGTCTTCTTTTTAAAAATCTTTAAAATTAACAAAATGGCGACAAATTTTCGAAAAATAAAGAAAGTCAATTTTCTCAAAACACCACCTTTTTTTTTTGCTCAAATTTTTACCATAAATTCTTATTAATATAAAGAAAAATTACTATAAGTTTCCAAGCGGGCTAAGCGGGTTGTTATATTTGAAGTTAGAAGAATTTTTTTTCGAAAATTTTTTTTTTTAATTTGAAAATTTTACAAAGTGAATTTAAAATAAGGAACAATAACAAATGAAAGTAAATAAAATGCTTTTCATATCTTTTTATAACCAATATTTAAGTTTACGTTTTACTTGAGAGATAGTCATTTTTGAATACTAAGGAAATCGACGCTGTGAGTATTATTTATTTTTTCATTTTATTTTCTTTTTTGCCTGACTAATTTTTTCATAAATAGCTAATTTTATTCTTTTTCTAGACGTATTTGTGTTGTTTTTGTTACCACAATTTACAATGGGAAAAAAGAAAAAATGAACGTTCTTCGACGAATCGTACAGTTTGTCCTGATTTTGAAAATGTACATAAAAAACAAATATTTAACATTGCTAACAACCGATTTGTTGTATTAGAAGATTTGTCTGGCTTATTGCAACGTTTGTTTCCTGAAAAAAATATTAAGTTTGAAGATTGTGTCTGTAAGAACTGTTACTCACGTTTTGCGTCAAAATTTATGGTTCGTTCCGATGTCCATATCTGTTAAACTATTGGTGAAGAATTTAGCGATTCTAATTCTTTATGCGAACCGGAATTACTCGAAAATGATTTATATGATTCTGATATTGAAATGGAAGAAGTTAACGAAAATTCTTCATTGTTGCGTTTAAACGTTTCACCTGTGCAGAAATTAAATTTTAAAACGTCAGAAGATCTAGTAAGAAGACTTACGTCCCAAAAAATAAAGAAACTTATAGATTCATTTTCAGAATCGATAACAAATAAGTTGTCTAAAATTTATAATGTTTCATTGTCTGGAAGCAAATCGGTGTAATACGTGCGAAAAATGGATGGATTATTTGAAATTGGGTTTGCAGAATTGTAAAAACAATTCCGAAAAGATCCGTATTCTGAAAAAATTACAAAAAGTAAGTTACTTACAGAATTTCCAGACATTACTAAATATATGATTGACGTATCAAGAAAATTAAAAGAGGACAAAGGAGTTTTCACTTCACCCGATCTTTACAGTGGTCATCCTGTTAGCGTAGAACATATTAAAATAGCTTAAGAGTATTATCTTAATGACGATTTGGATTGTTCTAGAGAGAGTCCTAATAAAAGTGATGTAATGTGCATTGAAATTAATGGTAAAAAAACGAGAAAAATGAAACGCTTTTTAACTAGAAGTATTAAAGACATTTTTCAAATTTTTCGTGAGAAAAATCCTGATATAAATAAAGTGGGTAATAATTAAGCCAACAAGAGAAGTCTGCGTTTGCAAATACTGTGCCAATTTCGAACTTTTTCTAATTGCTTTAAAAAGCTTAAGGAAGGAACGTATCTTAAATATTAAAGAACTTCAAAAAAGATCTCCTTTCTTCAATAAAGTGTTCTCCATCAATTGAGAAATGCGTTCTTCAAGAATGTAATTCATGTCCTGGTGCAAAAGGAATTACAAATGAAGTATTGAAAGTTCCAGAAGATGCATCTATCGGTGAAGTAACTTTTGCTATATGGAATAAAGCCGATTTAGAAAAAAAGAACAACCAGCTTTAACACATTTGTAAATGAACTGAGAGATTGTACGCTTAAAGTAAGTGTACACAAATTTATCAAGGATATTCAGAGGGAAGAAATTGGTAAAGTTAAAGAAGAAAGTAGGTTGAGTTCGAAAAAGCTTTTATTGCATGGTGACTTCGCAGAAAATTGGAACATAATGATTCAAAACGAAGTACAATATGCGTACTGGAAGACGCAACAAGTTTCAATTTTTACAGCAGTTATTTTAATAATAAAACCCAAAGTATTGCTGTCGTTGCTGATGACACGAAACACGATTCTGCTCATGCTTTGTTTTCTATAAATGGCATAATTCAAAACTGTAAGGAACAATTCGAGCTAGAACCGGTAGAAGAAATTAATATTATCTCAGACGGAGCCCCTGCTCATTTTAAAAATTGTTTCCAGTTTTATGAGTTGTCAGGATCACCTGTAAATAAAAAGTGGGTATTTTCTGCTACAGGACACGGCAAAGGAGCTTGCGATGGGATCGGGGAAATTGTCAAACATCTAGCAACGACTCACAATTTACAAAAATCACACCTGGAATCCATTGATAATGCTGAATCTTTTGTAAGAGAAGTTCAGAAGTACACTTCTTCGATTAGGCTACTTCTAATCTCGACTGCTGATCTTGCAACTTTTCGGAAAAATAAAATTCAAGAATGGGAAGAACGTTCAACCAATTCCAGGAATTCAAAAATGTCACGTTTGGAAGGTTGAAAGTAACGAACGAGGTAATCGAGTGTCATACATGGCTAGAACAGCTTAACACGATTGGAAAGTAATTAAATAAAAAATCTTCTTGAATAAAATACATTATATAAAATTTATTTACTTAAATATAAATAAATTTTTAAAAAAATATTCAACTTATTTGAAAAAAATTATTCATAATACATCCAAAATCAAATTTTGTAAATTTTCGAAAAAAAATTCTCCTAACTACAAATATAGCTTAGCCCGCTTGAAACTTACAGTAATTTTTCTTTATATTAATAAGAATTTATGCTAAAAATTTGAGCAAAAAAAGGTGGTGTTTTTGAGAAAATTGACTTTCTTTATTTTTCGAAAATTTGTCGCCATTTTGTTATTTTTAAAGATTTTTCCAAATTCGATTATCTTAATTAGAAAAGAAATGGCAAACAAAACAATTTTTCTTAACGTTTTTTTTAGTTTTAACGGAAAAAATTGAAAATTCATAACTTCGTTAAAAATGATCATTCTCAAAATCGGTAAAATACGTGTCCCCTTATTTTCGATGAAGAATAATATATTCGATGGTCAACTAAATCTAAAATTTAGACTTATCCGCCTGCCTGATTTGAAATGGATCCCGTCCAAAGAAAATTTTTAAAACATTTCCTCCGCCAAACAACAACGGTTGCATGACAACTCTGCTAAGTACATTGTTGTACATATACGCATACATATAAAACCAAATAAAACGGTACTTTTTCCGTTTTAAAAATACAGGGATGACCACTGTTTGTTTAGAATAAAATGCAAAAGAAGAGAATAGCGAAAAAAATCCGTTACTTTCGCTGGAATTTCAATTGTTTTTGACGATTTTAAAGAGATGCATTGAAAATTGGCCGTTCATGGAAATAATAGTGCTGAATGTAAGAGGTTGAAAAAATAAATAAAAATAGTAATAGTACATTTCTACTGGCCCGCATTTTGTTATCGAGTTAACAATTTATCGAAAAACGCGGAACGGTTTGCGTTTTGGCATTAGCGTTCGAGTTAAAACAGCCGATTTTGTTTGTTATGTAGTAAAAAAAATTGTACAGGTTAAAAAATTTTTTTTTTTTTTTTAATGCAGATTTTTAGTATAACGAATGGATGTAGGTGTTGTTCCTTAAGTAACTGCTGTCCAATACGAGCATGAAAAGGTAATCCGTCATTGGGATGTATGCAGCTGAAGCGTTTGGGTAAATGTTAATTTTTTGCGGTTACTTTGTCAGCTGTTTTCATAAATATGCGCAACTAACGATTGCCAAATTATTCGAGCCGATAAGAGAAGTCGGTTTTAAATTGGTGTGAAATCGGTTTGAAAGCGTGTTATCGAAAGTCGCGTTCAAAATGAACGCGACTTTTCCCATACCTAACTGCCTATTCTTTTTGTATATGATTTAACGAGAGTTTGTCGAGTTTTTAACGCTAACTCGGCCTAATGGAAACGGGCTATTAATTTATATCAATAAAGTGTCAACAGTAAGTTTTATTAATTATGTTATATCTTACTGATTGAATTTTATTGGAATTATAATTTTTTTTTTTATTTTTAGTGGGTAGAGAAAGGCATTGCTCGGCCGAAGAGAGAAATTTGATTGTAAGGCTAAGAAATCAAGGCAAAACTTATAAAGAAATTGAGAATATTGTTGGATACACAGGTCCAATAATATTTAAAGCCATAAATTCAAAAAGAAGCCTGAAAAACGTGGGGGCAGATTCTAAACTAACCTGCTGGAAGATAGACAAATTGTGCGATATGCTAAGATTAATCCGTTAGCATCAGCAAAACAAATTCAAGAAGAATTAAATCTGCCGAATAGTGATGTGACAGTTCGTCGTCAACTTACACAAAATAATATATTTGCCAGAACAGATTCTTTGACAGATTTTCAGCGATGCGTAAACTTCACGGAAGTACCCCCTTTTAGCCATCCCCAAACCACGAGTCAAAAAAAACAAGACGATTATGATCTTCGAGTTAGGTAATAATAACCAAAAATTTTTTTTTTTTTTTTTTTTAATTTTAAAAAAGCAAATGAACCGCTAGGATCGTCATTCAGTTTTTTGCTGCTGTTATTGCTTTGCTCTGAGTCAGATATGTTTGATTTGTCAATGGAAAGACGATGAATAGAGGCACTACTGGAATAAGAGCTATTTGAGGACCTTCGTATTATCATACAATCATCGTTTACTCGTTGCTTGTATACGTAATCCCAGCTAAAGCTTCACGCTTGACTACTGTCGGATTTTTTAGTCTTTGGTGATGTTTTCTTCACTTCGTTATTATTTTCCAACTTTTTATTGTATCGTACAAATTGTTGAGCAGCTAAAAGAATAATATAAATAAATTTAAATTAATAAAAAAAATATATTTAAAAATTGTTATACGCTTACATTTATTCCATAACAATGAATAATTTTTGAACGCTGTGTATTCAAAATGATTTGAGCCACTTTGAATTTTTTTCAAAAACTTTCTATCAAAAATCCTGTAATCTCACAGCTTAAATATTCATTTTAGTTTTTCGCCTCGTGCAGTAAAGATCTAAATTCTTTGTTAATA
>JAEIFJ010001788.1:0-292417 GCA_018903435.1 Leucophenga varia
CAGGGAATTCAAATTGAGCTAAAAGTTGACCGCGTAAAATAGAGCTGATAGAGCTACTATCGATGAATTTTTCTAACATTAACTGTTATCGTCGATTTCCACCACTACCATCCATTGTTTTTCATCACTAACTCTTTTTCTTCAAGAATTTAGTTACAATTTTTAACTTATATATTTTTTTCTAAAACTGTTAGTTTTCAACCTGTGCTGCTGTGTTTTTGCAATCTCATTGTTTCCTGTTACAACTCTCGATAACAACGATGGTCACGATTATCGTAAATGTTTTATAGCTCTAGTGTAAACATAAGAGAGAAATCTTTTGATTTTGGTTTCTTGTTTGATCGGTGAAGAAACCGCATCTCGTCTCAAGCATCTAAACCCATCCCATGCGGCCCATAGCAGGACTCTGGCGTCTATAAAAGAGAATGGAATTTAAAGAAAAATTGATAAATATAAACAAAATATTTAAGAAATAAATTAACTTTTTACCGAAGAGAAAAGTCGTTCATGATAATTATTTTGTTTACGCTTTAAAACGAAATTTAATTGTTCTATGAATTCTTAATTTTTTTCTTCTCAGTATGCGTCCTTTAATATTTTGAAAAGTACACTAGATATTTTTAAAAAGTCATCTACTGGATGATCTCAAAGCAAATAAATGACAACGTTTTCACAGCTGTTTCAGCTAACATTTTGCCTTTAATTTTGCAAATAAAATTAACTTTTAATAAATTTCCGAGCAAGTTAACACAATTTGCCCATGAAGCGAAAATAAAAATTAACTCATTTGAAGTTTTCTCTTAAATGATGTCCTTGAATGTGTGCTCGTTCCGTCTGCCTGACCGTCCGTCCATCCGTCCGTCCGCCTATCTATCATTTTCCAAGTCGCCCTAATTTTGGTTTATCTCTTTCAGTTGCAGTGTGTATTTATATGATTTATTATGACAGCAAATAAATAAAAATAATCTTTTTTATTTTATTTATACCTCACTAATTGGCAACGCTGGATTCGGATGATCCGGACTTAGTGGTCGTTTTGAGGGAGAAGTTGCAACGGGATGTATTACAGGTCCGAGACCTAAGGTGAAAAAAAAACCAAATGATAAATATGGTAAGTATTGAAATATATTTTGAAAATGTGCATTAAAATTTAAATTAAACCAGACAGTTTGTTATTTGAAACCGCGATGAGGCATGTGCCTGAAATATTTATTTAAACGAAGTTAATTTGAAAATTTTATTTCAATGTGCAAAATGTTTTATTTGTATTTATTATATTATATCGTATTGTCCATTGCCTGTGCATCTGCATACATAGTAACGAAAATATTGGTTTTGTTAAAAAGGGAAAAGTATGGACAGGGAATAGGAATAGAATTGCAATTTAGTTAAGTTCGTTGAAAAGACTTTCGGTTTTTTTTTATATTTTTTCTTTTCTTCTGGCAGCCTCTTTTAAACTGAACACAACAAAATTTGGTTCACATGGAACCACTATGAGATACATATAGCCCTCTTATAAAGATTTGGAATTTGTGTATGGCAATTTTTTTTGGAAAAATGGAGCTGGAAACACTAAAACACAATAGAGAATGTTACTAAGACAGAATATTACTCAATCGTGGTTCATAAAAATTGGGTACAGTTTTTCTCGTAGTTGAATGTACTCGACCTCAGTTTGTCTTTGTTCTGTTTTGCAGTTCTTTCTTGTTTTCAATACGTTCTAGTATCAAGACCATTTCTTTATTGGTCCTTAAAACATACTCAAAAAAACTTAGCAAATCAAGTCCTATTTCAACTTAAACAAGAAAAACGTTAACTTCGGTTGAATTAGGTAGACATTGGAATTGATATTACCAAATTTTAATTGAATTCATTAAGAAATTAAATGCTGCAACTATTCAAGCATTTAATTTGTCAACTGCAACTGACAGCATTACCATCATTTTTAATGTTTATCGTATATATAAGCTACTGTCACCTCAAGCGGCATACGTATCTAAATCGTATAAAGTCATAACATCATTCAATACGCGTGCTGTGAGCTTTATTTTTACGTTTACACAAAATGGACCACAAATCACCAATAAAACAATTTTGCTTATGTCATGAAAATATTGCCCGTCAGATCAACTTCTGAGCTTTGGCGCAGTATGTATTCCATCAGGAGATTGAAAAAGTCGGACGACAACGCATCGCCCTGTCTGAAGCCTTACTTGGTATCAAAGGGATCGGAGATATTTTACGGAGCTTGACAACGGTTTGGGTGTTTTTTTTTTTTTTTTGGTTTATTCCATGATCGGGCGTGTTGTGAAGAATTTCAAGAATCATATTTAGTATTAATAATTTTAATTTGATGCTCAATTACAACAAATATAATAACAAACAGCGATCTCAATCATAAAAATATAATTAATAATTTATGGTTTAATGCAGTTGCAGCTTTTTCTTAGCGATCATCTTCATTTCATTCTTCTGCTGTATTTTCTTCATTTTTAGCTTAATGATGATTAATTTTGACGTTTTAGAAACGCAACGACTACTTTGTGAGACAAGATTAATTGGAAAAATATCGATCTGGGGCAAAATGTTCTTTCTTTTTTTTTTACCCAATTTTAAGTGAATATATTCATAAATAATACCTATTTTCATACAAAATTTCGAAAATGAGAGGTATATATATACCTATTTTCATACAAAATTTCGAAAATGAGAGGTATATATGTTTGGCAGCTTTGCCTGACAATCGGTGTGGCACCTTTATTCTAAAACTTTAACTGCATAGGGCTGAGAAAAGCTTAAGTTTCGAGTTTCAGGTCAATATCTTTAAAACTAAGCGAATGAATCGCATAAATACAAACATTCAGACAGACGGATTAATAGACGGACATGGCTAGATCGACTCGTCTCATCATTCTGATCAAGAATATATATACTTTAAAGGGTCTACGATGTCTCCTTTAATGCGTTACAAACTTTCTGACATAATGAAATACCCTCCACACTATGTGTACGTGTTAATGACAAACTGACATCACTCTTAGCCTAAAAATATTGGAAGGGAAAAGGAAACTGCAACTTTTCAAAATTTTTGTTAAAGGTCGTATGCACTTAAGAGTGCAAAAGTGTATTATACAGCTAAGCATGAACAACCATGTTTAGCTACAAAATATCTCGATTTAAAATCAATTTGGACATACGGCATTCAAGTTTGGGGTACATCTAAAACATCAAACATCAATATAATACAACGGCAGCAGTCAAAAATACTTCGACAAATTACAAGAGCGGAATGGTATATTTCTAACGCAGATATTCACAGAGATCTCAAAATTCACACCGTTAAAGTTGATATCAGTAGAAGTTACCACACCAGAATACTGTCACATTTAAACAACTTAAGTTAACTACTAGACGACGTGTAAAAAAGGATTCGATCAGCTGACTTACCGCACTATCATTAAACGTCTACTTATTTAATAAAGAAATTGTTGTTCACGATAACTTCTTCATAGATCTCTTTTTTGTTTTTAATTATAATTTAAAGAAATTGATCTCTTAAATACATTTTATTCCTTTATCGATATTATAAAAAGTACTAAATGTTGTTGTAGACAAATGTATAAATTTAAACATAGGAAAATAAAAAAAAAAACAAGAAAAACGTTAACTTCGGTAGAACCGAAGCTTAAATACCCGTCACACAAATCTTTAAAGAGTTTATGTGTAATCATCAGTGGTCACCCAAGTTTACACTCAATATTAATTTCAAATTTTGAGCTAAAAATACAGATATGTATAACAACATATTTCTCGAAAATATATGGAAATGGGCGGTAAGGTTGTATGCAAGAAACACCTGAAAATGGGCGTGGCACCATGATATTGGAAGAGTTTTTACCCAATATGGAGTAAATACATGAATAAATAATAACCATTTTCATACAAAAATCGAAAATGGTCGGAAAGTTTGTATGGGGACTATACCAAAAAAATGGGCGTGGCACATCTGATTTGACATTGGATGACATTAGAAGTGTTTTTAACCAAATTTGAGTGAATATATGCATAAATAATTAGTATTTTTTTACAAAAAAATCGGAAAAATCGGAAAAAACGGAAAGTTTATATGGGGGCTATGCCTAAAAGAGGGCGTGGCATTTTGGTTTTGACACTGGATGACAAAAGAAATGTTTTTACCCAATTGGGAGCGAATACATTCATAAATAATTAGTTTTTTATAAAAAAAATCGAAAAAAATCGGTAAGTTTGTATGGGGGCTATACCTAAAAATGGGCGTGGCACTCTAATTCTCGAACTCATAATAGTCGTTGCCGAGAAAAGCTTAAATTCCAAATTTCAGCTTAATATCTTTATATCTTCAACGAAAAAGATGCTTAGAAATATACAGACGGACAGACGGACAGACAGACAGACGGACAGACGGACATGGCTAGATCGATTCGTCTCGTCGAGCTGATCAAGAATATATATACTTTATGGGGTCTACGACGTCTCCTTCAATGCGTTACAAACTTTCAGACAAACTGAATATACCTTTCACACTATATGTGGCGGGTATAAAAGAAGGTATATGAGGTGTGGCTATTAAACAATTGTGCTCAAATATTCCTTACATTATTCAAAAACAGAACTGCAAGAAGTACTCTTCTGAAACCTCGGGTCGCATGTCACTCTTTCTTAAACAGTTTCAACGGACTTAAATCTTATTTCTTTAAATACAGATCTTACCTTGTTAAATCCTACTTGCTGGAAATTATAATAAAATATGAAGAATCATGAGATTCTTAGCAATCTTCATGAAAGAATGAGGAAAAACAACCCTAAATAATGCGCTAACTCATTTCACCTCTTGCCACCCTTGTAAAATGAAAACTGAGTCAAACTTATGCTACCGCTAATGTCAGCTCTTTGAAAATGTCCCAACAAAGAGAGTCTAGCATGTGGCAAACTTTCACTCAAACTTTTAGTAATTTTGGGGCACCTTTTGTATACGCATCCTGAATAAGTTTTTCACTTCGACTATATTTATTCAAATTTTAAAACATTTCTTATTGCTTAGATTGTCGTTTTCTTTTCCAAGAGTCGCTATCAAAAAAAGCAAATTAAAAAAAAATTGTATGTATCATTTAAACGAAAATGTGGGATGAGATCTCAGTTGTAAATGTTTTTGTTCTATTTACATCCGAGACGAAACATGTGAATGGCAAATAAGCACTCACTGCAACAATTCGTCTTAGAACTTTAAGAAAGAGAATCAGTTGGTTGTGGAATTGTTATCGAACAAAAAGAGGAAATCTCTGATCCACTTAAAATACTAAGTGCACTGCGAAATTTCTTTCGATTTCATTATTCGCACACTTTAAGGCTACAAAACCAAATAATTGTAAACGAAGAGATAAAGAGTATTCTTAATAAAACATTTTTGCCTCTGTTGACTTTTAATTAGTTTTTTTATACCCGTCACACATGTGTGAAAGGGTATATTCATTGTGTCAGAAAGTTTGTAACCCATGAAAGAGTCTCCGTAGACCCCATAAAGTGTTATTATACATATAAATTCTTGATCAGCGAGACGAATCGATTTGGCCATGTATATCTGTCTGTCTATAGTTGCACGTTTCATTCGCAAAGTTTTTATTTATTAAACTGATTGCTTAGGGCTTTCAAAGCCCTAAGCAATTAAAGTGTTTAAACCAATGTGCCACGAATATTTTTAGGCAAAGCACTCATACCTATTTATTTATATTTTTTTCATGAAAATGGCTTTTTTATGAAGGTAAAAACACTTCTAACGACTACCCATGTTCAGAAAATGACCCATGGTTGAGGTGGAACCAATATAGCATATAGCCCCGAACAAATCTTACTCCAATTTTTTCAGTTTTTATATGAATAGTGGGTTATTTATCAAGCGATTTGTTTAAAATTTGGTAAAAACACTTCTAATAGCAAACCATGTTCATAGCTGAGCTGAGACCGATTTACCATACAATACAAATCTTATGCCAATTTTTGAGATTTTATATAAATTGTGGATTTTTTTATAAAGTGATTCGTGTCAAAATATTTTTGAGCAACCCATGTTCTCAGTTGGATACATGATTGAAGTAGGATATAGTCAATAGGAGCATATAGTTCCCATAGAGACCGAACTTACATATTCATTAAAGGAAAGGTAAACTAATAATCGTGTGACGGGTATTGAAGCTTCGGTTCCACCGAAGTTAACGTTTTTCTTTGTCTTGTTTTTTTTAGTAAGGATTGAGAGATGTTACAAACACAGCCTCTACAATAATATGACGTCAAATATTTCGATATATCGACAATTATCTACATTTAAAATTATATCGAGAGTAAATGAATTATTGTATATCGATATTAATCGATATTTCTCACAACCATGATTTAAACATATCACTGAAAAGGCAACTAAAGTGTGTAACATCTTCAGATCTGTAAGACTTAAACTCTTTTTGAATGCGTATAAATTTGCAAACCCTTTTTAGGGTTACTGAAATCGATTGCGAGTATGATTTTTTTAAATGTATCGTTTGGAATTTTGCAGCTGCTATGCTAGCAGTTGTGTCAATTAAAACAAAGTATTTACTCTGCTCTTGTTTCACATTTGCCTAAATATGTTCGCTCTTTCTTATCATCATAAAAATTTAAATGGCATTTAATCATGCGCTGCGTGAGCCAAACGAGATAGAGAGTTGCCAAGTGGCTTGCATATTAATTAAAATTCTCTTTCAAAAACTAAATTCAATAGCAACAATTTACTTCTTAGTCTAGTGAAGTTTTCATGGATGCGTACATTGACGTTGTTATCAGTTTAATTTATAATTAAGATAATTGTATTTTTTTGGATATACTCTTCTGGCTCGCTTGGAAGTACTTATTGAAAAATTGATCTACGCGCGCTTTGCAGTATTTCTGTGTGTGTTTTTGTATTTAATTTATTGTGTTTATCAGTAGCGCCTGTGTATGAGACTATCTCAGGCTTGTTTTATTAGATTTGAAAATAAACTTTTTTGATTAAGAGAAGCATAAATGAGTTTCAAATTGCTGTTAAGTATCTTCAAACATGTCTAATTGATTTAATTTAATTGTTTTTTAAAGACATGAGTAAACTCAAACTATGTTTGCTTTTATATTTTATTAAATTCATTAAGCATAAATAATGTTTTAAATAAATGTTTTTATATTTACAGTAAAAATGGTTTTTCCTTTAGCACAAACTTACACAAATAATATATCAAAATGATTTTTAATTAGCATATCGCATTAATTCATTCGAAACTGTGCAACAGTGCGTATGATTGGTTTTTGGTTTAAGATTTTTTATTTATTTAAATAAAGTTTTTTAATTATTAGTATTCTTATGTCAGTAAGTTAAAATCATAGCATAAATGAAAATTAATTAGTAAATCTCCCATAAATCAAAACTAAGACAAATAAATTTAATCGATTTAAATGATTCTGAGATATGTATATATATATATATACATATATATATATATATATATATATATATATACATATATATATATAAATATATATATATATATAATATATATAAGTTGCACTACAGCCGATTGTCGGCTTTGACAGCACGTAAGATTTGGCACCAGCAGTTGTAATCCAGTGCCTGAAGACACCAGTTAGGGATACCGATCCCTCGGATGTCATCTAGGTCCTGGTCCTCCCATCGCGGCAGCGGACGTCCTCTCTGCCGCGCCCTTCCGATTTGATTCACGTTTTGCTTCCAAACTTTTCTAGCAGGAGCTTCTGTGTCCATCCGTCAGAGCTCATACAGCTCATCGTTCGTGCGCATACGGATATCATTTTCCACTCTAACTGGACCAAAGATTCTCCGAAGAATCTTTCTCTCAAATACGCCCAACGCCGACTTATCCGATTCTGTCATGACCCATGCTTGAGCCATACATCAAGACCGGCATTATCAGCGAATAGTAAAATTTCTTTCTTTTTAAAGCTTTTTTTTTTTGGTCTCTGTTCAAACTTTTTTCATTGACAGGGTTGTCACACAAAATATGTTTTAGTTGGCTTTGAACCTTTTTTTAAATTTCAATGAAAAATTGTTCAAAAATTATTTTAAAAAAATTTAAACTTCGGTAGAACCGAAGCTCAACTACCCGCCGCATGAAACTTTAATTAGTTCATTTATGATCATCAGTGACTAAGATTACATATATCAAAAAGGGTTGGATGGTCAACTCAAGTTGGGACTCAAATAAGACGCATAAATGTAAAATTTTAAGCTGAAAATGCAGATACTAGATAACAATTATATTCTTGAATAAAATGAAGGTGAGTATGTGTGTGGTCCGTGCGATATGGTGGACCGATTTTTGCCATATCGGTAGAATATTCATAGGATGAAAGTTAAAGTGGTTTTACTCACATTAGAGTAAAAATAATCAAAAATAACAACTATTTTCATACAAAAAGTCAAACATGGGCGCAAGGTTTATATAGGGCTACGCCTACAAATGAGCATGGTTTTGATATTGGATGCCATTAGGAAGTGTTTTAACTCAATTTGTAGTAAATGCATTCATAAATGATAACTATATTTTATATGACACCCTGATTCGACAGATAAAGATCCGAAAAGTCTATTACTCGATTTAAAATATCAGTTGTATTGTTAATGTGGCTGCTCTTAGTGCATGCGAATGTCTATCTCTTTGTAAAATTTGTTTCGCGCCTAGGATCGGAGTCATCGAATACCACGCTTAAATGTGGAGAACAAACTCAAAGAATCGTTTTCAAGAATGTAAAGGGCTCTCTCGATTGCCATTTTCCTTTTTAAACTGTTGACACCTCGAACTGCTTACTGGGTATCATGGGTGTACAATAGGAAAATGGCAATTTTTCTCATTTAATCACCATAACTATGTTTTATAACTTTTGTTGATGATGATGATTATTATTGATGAACATTTTCCGTTGCGGGAGGTGCTTAAGTAGTGACATTCTCATACAACCTGGAGCGATGTTTATCCGTCTACGCAAACAGAAAATAAAAGTTTAATTGGAATCAAAATGTAGAAAAAAAGGTTATTTATTGATTACAAATTTTTGTATTTCCACAAAGTATTTTTGCTGCAACTATTTCAATTTCACGCCGATCCGTGGCATTTCGTATTGCCGCAAAAGTCGAAGTAATTTCCGTAACTCATTACGGCAACGCTTAACCGCCGCCTTTGCTTGCTTTAATTTCAACTACATTCGATGATTGCATCCGTTGCTGTCAGCGCCATTTTTATAATAATGAGCTACATACCTGGCTCTGAAAATGAGTTCCCGTAAAAGTACCGTAAATGTTAGAAGTGCTGTTTTTTTTTTTGGTATACCAGAGCTAATGTACGCGTTTGTATGGTGTGCATGCGTCATACGCCGCAGCAAGCAGCGAAAATAACATGAAAAATTTCAATTTTCAAATAATTTCGTGTTTGCTGTTGTTGTAATTGGTACGGGGTGTTTCTGGCGGGTGTAGCTTTTTTTCTTCGTGGTTCCAATTTGAAGCACGCAATAACCTCTCTCAACAAAATAGTGCAGTGAAAATCAAATAGCACAAAAAAAACCAACGGAAAATTAAATTTTTCCAAATGGAAATTGAAAAGACTAAACAAATCGATTTCTGTTGAACGAGTGTTTTTATACCTGTTACACTAGTGTAAACAGGTATATTCAGTTTGTCGGAAAGTTTGTAACGCATTAAAGGAGGAATCGTAGACCCTATAAAGTATATATATTCTTGATCACCTCGACGAGACGAATCGATGTAGCCATGTCCGTCTGTCTGTCCATCTGTCCGTCTGTCCGTCCGTCCGTCTGTCCGTCTGTCTGTGTGTTGCTGCGCGATTTATTCGCTCAGTTTTAAAGATTTTGGGCTGAAATTTTAAACTTAAGCTTTTCTAGGTCCTGTGTAGTTTCTATGTTAAAATCAATGTGCCACGCCCACTTTTAGGTATAGCTCCCATACAAAACTACAACATTTTTTCAAGTTCTTATATAAAATAAATGTATTTATAAAGCGAATGGCTTCAAATATGGTTAAAATGCTTCGTATACCATGCCAAATCTTCAGTTTAAAATTGGTCCAAATCGGACCGCGAATTCCTAAATTTTTAAGAGTATATTTAATTTGTTTAGTATTTTGAAATAAAATTTAATACAAATGCTGCACACGAAGGTCTATCAACGTCAAATGATGTGTAACAGGTATATAGTATAAACTTCGGTCCAACCGAAGTTAACTTTTTTCTTGTTTTAAGTTGAATCGAAGCTTCCGGTAAAAAAGTTTAATTCAAATATTCATATTGCATACAAGTTGATTTGATTTGCATTTCTTGGATTTTTTTTCATTAAAATAACAAAGGATTTTGAGAAAATTACACGAAAAATTTAACTTTTGTTGAAAATGTGTTATTTAAATAAATTTTAAAAGTGCCTTTGTGCGCTTTTTACTAACCATCCATATTTTTTTTGGTTTGTATTTTATTTAAAGCAACACACTCACACACAAGTGATATAATGACAGGATATTGTACATACTATGTACCCAAGAGTAAATGAGTACATTCATTCACCTTTTTTTGCAAATGTAAGCAAATCACTCTATGTGTTGCTAAGCTGTTCGGCGTATATGTATCTCATATGTGGTTTCGGGCATCGCTGCAATCCGGGAAATATTACAGCCGACAAGCTTAGTTGACTGGGTTTAGTATAGTGTATCTTTCACTCGACTATTGCATTCTTTTCATGTTTTTCATTTCAGTTTTTATTTGTACATATAAAAATTGTTATTATAGTTCTCATAGCATAGTTTTAATGTTGCACATTCAACGAACGGTTCATTTGCTATTCAAGTAACCTCTGGTAGTATTTTTTTCTAGTTTTATTTTTTGTTTGTGTTACGTTATCCTTTTTACGCTAGTTTAATTATACAAGCAGCTTACTACTCGTATATGTGCAATGTCATGTATATTATTTTTTATACCCGCCACACATAGTGTGAAGGGTATATTCAGTTTGTCGGAAAGTTTGTAACGCATTGAAAGAGACGTCGTAGACCCCATAAAGATATATATATTCTTGATTTAGCCATGTCCGTCTGTCAGTTTATTTCTTCGCATTTTTTGGTGAAGATATATAGATATTACGCCGAAATTTGGAACTTAAGCTTTTCTCGGCATCGACTACTTTGTATGTTGAAACCAAGTTGCCACGCCCATTTTTAGGTGTAGCCCCCATACAAACTTACCAAAAATTTTCTAATTTTTGTATTAAAATAGGTATTATTTATGCATGTATCCACTCCAAATTGGGTAAAAACTCTTCTTATGTCATCCAAAGTCAAATCCAAGGTGCCACGCCCATTCGTAGGCATAGCCCCCATACAAATTTACCGCACATTTTCGATTTTTTGTATGAAAATAGGTATAATTTATGAATATATTCACTCAAAATTGAATAAAAACACTTCTAACGGTATCCGATATCAAAACCAAAGTACCACGCCCATTTTTAGGTGTAGCCCCACACAAATTTACCGCCCATTTTTCAATTTTTGAATAAAAATTGGTGTTATTTATGAATTTATTTACTCCAAATTGGGTAAAAACACTTCTTTTATCATCAATTCCAAAACCAAGATGCCACGCCCATTTTTATGTATAGCCCCCATACAAACTCACCGATTTTTTTTTAACTTTTGTATGAAAAATTCATTTTTTTCGTCTATATATTTATAAATGTATCGTTTTCCATTTCGGGCTTCCGAAAGTATGCAGCCCTGCGCTGACAACCGTTTGACATAGCTGTAAAAATATATTCTAAAGTGTTAGTTGAATATCTGCCATTTTACAATATGGATCGTTTTAGCATCGCACAACGTGTTAATTTTGTTAAATTATACTATAAAAATGATGAAAAACCGGCAAATGTTTTTCGAGCATTACGAACGGATTTTGGTCGTCATGGACGGCTATGTGAACACCAAAATTTCCGTATATGGGGCTCAGAAAATCAACACGTGATTGTTGAGAGGCCATTGCATCCACCAAAAGTCACTGTTTGGTGGAGTCATCCCTCATATGTGCCGAAAAGTCATCGAAAATTACCTGTTCCGGATCAAGGTGTGCGAGGAAGCCCTAGGTGGACATTTGAATGGTGTTGTATTTCACACATAATGGCATAAACCAAACTTTAATTTGAAATAAAAGTTTCATCGAAATTCGAATTCTAAGTGTGTTTTTTTCAATTTACTTTCAGAATTTAAAGTTGGAAAACCCTATATATAAGCCACTGATGATCACACATAAACTATTCAAAGATTCGTATGGCGGGTATTTATGCTTCGGTTCCACCGAAGTTAACGTTTTTCCTTGTTCTACTCTACTTTTTCTCTTTAACTTCAATAAATATAGTATGTATGGTATGTATCTGTAAACATGTATCTGAAGATTAACCATAACGTTAAAAAATAGAGAAGCCTGTCTTCAACAATATTTATACAACTCGTAGATTTCCTGTTACTTTCGTATTTATATAATTTTTTTATGTACATATTAAAATGTATCCCATATACTGAACTGTACATTTATAAATCGCGCACAAACTTCTTTGTATCTCAACTTTGTGAGCGTCTCAAATTATTCAAAAACATTTTAAATTTGAAATTTTTAATTTATTTTTGTTGACTATGCTGCAATTTCGCTGAACCCTTTCGAAACTGCTAGTGTCGTAAAAAACATAGTTAGTTCATAATCACCTAGACAATGCGTTACTTGAGCCCGCTGGGTTCTTGTTTTATTAGATATGTGATATTTCTTGCAACAAAATATATCAAATAATTGTTTCAAAATCTTCTTGATACGTCTTTTATCTAGATAGATTGAATCGGAAACTCTTCGAACACGTAAACATTTTTTAACCACCTTTTAAATGCGCCCAATATCAAGTTTTTAAGTATTCTTATATCAAAGATATGCCTTTTCCAAATGTTGACTTAGTGATCACCTTAATGCGCCTTTATCTAGTCTCTAGCCCTCTCCGTTACCGAGTTATAACAAAATTTTTAAAAGATTTTAGATCCCCAGATGGGTCTAAGTTTCGAATTTCAAAAAAACAAAAAGAATCACCAAAAAAAAAAAAAATATTTATTTTTAAATGTTTATTCATTCCTAAGATGAATCTGTGGTCGGCCCAAATAAAAAAAAAACAAGGAAAAACGTTAACTTCGGTGAAACCGATACAACCACAATTTTATTGAAAAACTGAAAAATTGGAACCCATGTAACCATATGTTATAGTGGACTGATCATTATCATATCAGTAGCATATTCATAGGAAGACAGTAGAAGTGATTATACCCAGATTGGATTGAATATATTGATAAATGGGAGCTATACCTAAAAATGGGTGTGACACATTAATTTTGATATTAGATAACATTAGAAGTGTTTTTACCCAATTTGTTGTAAATACATTATTATATAATAAATTTTTCATACAAAAATCGAAAAAAAACAAGGGAAAACGTTTACTTCGGTGGAACCGAAGCTTAAATACCCGTCACACATGTTAAATAAATAATGTGTTATCATCAGTGACTTAGATAAAACTTCGAGATGGGATGGGAGGGACTCAATGGGTCAACTCGAATTTAGAGACATTGTTGGTACCAATTTTTAAGCTAAAAATACAGATATTCAGAAAAAGTTCGAAAATATTCGATAAGTTTGTATGGGGCCCAATGTCTAAAAATGGGCGTGGTTTCTTGGTTGGGATATTGGATGATATTAGAAGTATTTTTACCCAATTTGGAGTCAATACACTGCTAACTAATAACCATTTTCATACAAAAATTCGAAAATGGGCGGTTAGTTTGTATGGGGGATATATTTCAAAATGGGCGTGGTACATTTGTTTTAACATTGAATGGCTTCGGAAGTATTTTTACCCAATTTGGAGTGAGTATATACATAAATAATACCAATTTTCATATTAGAAATTGAAAATTTGCTGTCAGTTTGTAAGGGGGCTATATCTAAAAATGGGCGTGGCACTTTAATATTCAAACTTGACCTGGTCGTTGCTTAAGTTTCGAATTTCAGCTAAGTATCTGCAGTAGTCTCCGAGTAAATCGCGTTGAAATAAACAGACAGACAGACGGACATGGCTAGATCGACTCGCCTCATCGAGCTGATCAAGAATATATACTTTATGGAGTCTACGACGTCTTCTTTAGTGCGTTCCAAACTTTCCTACAAACTGAATGTACCCGTTTACACTATGTGTAACGCGTATAAAAAAAAGCGAAAGTATGAGTATGGTATATGTTAATGACATTTTCGCTGTAATTTGGTATCTCTCTCTTTTTTGTCTGGTTGAAGTAAGAATTGTATATTTCTTCTCAAATGTGAAGACATATGTCCTGTAGTCTGTGATTGGTGGAGGACTTTGAATGTCCTTAAGTGACAGTTGCTGTTATTTCGCCAATATAATGATATCCATGTCTCTGAGATCTAGAAACAGTGTTCCACACCTTTTTTCTTGGCTTAACAAAGGAAGTGACGCATTATACAATATTCTCGCCCTAATTCAATTTCCTATTCAGAATTACACTTAAACATTTGACCTTGAGAGACGTAAAAGCTTCTTTGCAAAAGCGGATTTTATTTCTCACAATATTAAGAATAATCTCTGCTAATGCGAAAATGTTTAATTACATTTTAAAGCAGGTCTTGCAACTTAATTAATATTTTATTTAACATCTTTTGAATAATGATCGCAACAATATTGTAAATGTGCACATTGTATCTAATTGTGATGCCAAGAAACTTAAATGCAAATACATATATGTATGTCTTCATATGTACGTATATAGACGAGCTTATTAAACACAAAATTAACACCGCAAGGTTATCCTTAAATTTTTTTGACATCCTTCCTTCGCTACTTTTGTGTGACGTGGCGCATGTTTTAATGAAACGCTCACGCGCGTATCTTGTGCAGGTATCAAAATGTGTCTTGTAGTACTTAAGTCTGTGACAATTTTATGTCTTCCAATCATACAAGATTGCAAAATGTCTGCCGTACTTAGCCGTGTTTGCGTATTCATAAGGGACACGTTGCACAGTGATTTAAGATCTACGAAATGTCGTCGTTATTAAGCATAGCATGTTCGAGCGGTCACCGGGGCGTTTTTAGACATCGAAAAAAGAATGTCGTTCTACGGGACTGACGGTCAATGAGAACAAGACGAAGTACTTGGTATCCACTCGCAGACAATCTGCACGAGTCAGACGGTCTTTGAGTACAGGGAACTTCAGCTTTGTGGCTGTAGAAAACTTTATCTATTTGGGCTCCGATGTAAACAACGACAACAGCATCAGTCAGGAGATTAAACGAAAAATCACTCTTGCTAACCGTAGCTATTTTGGTTTCGGTAAGCGGTAAGATGCGAAGTAGAGTGTTGTCCAGAGAAACAAAAATTAAACACTACAAGACGCTGATATTGCCGGTCCTGATGTATGGCTCAAAAGCATGGGTCATGACAGAATCGGATAAGTCGGCGTTGGGCGTATTTGAGAGTAAGATCCTTCGAAGAATCTTTGGTCCAGTTAGAGTGGAACTTTAGATACATTTGTATCTTACAGATACGAACTTTTACCTTCCGTAGATAAAATTGACTATGTTATTAAAATAAAACCACAAATATACTGCCAATATTATTATAATGACGTCGAATATTTGCAAATATGTATCTATCAAATTGTTAAGAGCTTCTTAGAATATTTCTATTAGCTACGAAACCACTATCTTTGCTGTTTCTCATTCACTTGCACTTGGCCTCTCCGCTTGCGCACTTACTACATTAAATAGAAACCATTTATTTACTTACCTCCCAAAAAAGGCGAAAATCTTGTTGTTCAACTCGTAGCAGTTCGCAGGTTGTCTTTGTTAAAATTGTGCTGTCACGCGGTAAATCGTGCAGTATTGATTCGCCAAAAGTTGCGCCCACGCCCAAATTATACAAAGTTGCCGGCGCCTAGAATGAGATTTTGAGAAAAGACGAAGAAGAAGTTTAACATTACACGTCAAAGTTTACTATGTGTGCGTGTGTGTGTGAGTGAGGTAAAGTTTAAATATTGTGTTAACTTTGTACACGAATTTATTTGTAACTCGATTCATTCGAAGCTTTTGAGTAGCGAAGTACTTCACAGTCTGTATTTGTACATACAAACACATATATAAATTTGTGTGTATGTGAGTTTGTATTTATTTGCGGTCGTGTTTATTTGTAACTGGTAGCACAATTAGCCGAAATTGTGGAGACCTTCCCAAAATTTGTATGCCTTTGCTACTGACTGTCTTAATTGTGTTTGTGGAATAGATTAGTACAAATGTTTGCTATGATAATTTTGTTGCTTAATTTCTACAAAAATATTGTTTACAGGTGAATTCTAGATTTTGAAATGAAATATGCTAAGTAGAAATCGCTGAAAAAAATATCTCAATAAATAAAAAAAAAAATTTTTTTTTTTAAATAATAAATCAAAAAATATTTTTTATAAAGAAATGTTTTTTTTATTTTAAAAAAAACCCGAAATTTTCCATTTGAAAATATTGTTGCATGAAGAAACATCATAAAAACCACAAACCTTAAAAAATATTTTAAAAAAAAAAATCATATAAAAACACACATAGCACTTTTGTGGGTTTCCTCGTATTTCCTGAGTTTATTTTTAGGTAAATTGCATGCAATTGAATTAAAAACTTTGTAATAAGACCACAAACAAAAGTTGTACGCACAAACATTATAAAAAAAGAGTTGAAATTTATGTTTTTTTTTTATAATTGTTTTTGTACAAAAGAAGCTCAAAAACTATCTGCGAAAAGCATTTAAGTGTGGTATGTGGTTATGCTTGGCGTTACTTGCGCAGTTATACTTATTATCTGTTGGCAACTTCTTGACAAGCAATGCATCAAAAAAATGAGGAAGAGGCTGTCAGCAACAACAACAAAAACAGTAAGGTGTAGCAATAAAATATAATCAATTTAATGTGCACTTGAAGTAAAGTTTATGGGCAACATATAAAATCAGATGAACTACAAACGCAGCAGTTTACTAGTAGAAATATGTATATTCAAAAGTATCTACAAGATACATCTTGTATAAGTGTATATAAAAGATACGCTTGTTTAATTATATTCATGAGTTGTGCTTTCTACTATGTTATCAGTTAACTTAACGCAATTAATTTTTAATTGTTTTTTTTTTGGGGTTTTTCGAGTGTTACAAATACTAAACATTTCACAATTTTTAAACGCTTAAGAGAGCCAAGTTCATGGCTATATTTTTATATTTATCAGATACATAAATATTTTTATCGGTCATTTTGTTATCTTATGAAAAATTAAAAAGTTTGAATACTTTAATCAGGCTGGAATTTTTCAATGTCTTTGTTTATAGATGTGATTACAAATTAAAAATATTTTAAGAGAAAATCTTCTAATTTTTTTATAAAAAACTAGCGGATACCCGACGTGTGCTAATATGTAGTATGGGCGTTTGAGCTACTCTTTCGGTTAATTTCTGTTTCGCATCTGTTATTTTTTCGTGCATTTGCAGCTGTTTTCTGAGATATTTTTTGAACTAATTTTTGATTGCAGCGAAACCAAAACATGTTGGGTCTGATATAAAAACAAAGAAAAATGCAAAAAAAAAAAAAGATATAGCCTGGTGCTTTGTTTGGGTGGTTTCAAAGTTCATAGCGGACCTAGATACATTTTTACTATTATATATTCATATATATATATATATATATACATATATATATCTGAGGCAGAGCGTGATTCGATTCGAGATACTAAGCGGCTGGGAATAATGCAGATGTACAACGCGGAATCAGCAGAAAGAAACTACATATAAGTCAATAGTCACCGTTGTGGAACTAGAGGAAGCCGTCAATTACCAACGGAATTTTTGAATTCACTTGATCTGCCGGGAATGCAGATAGGTGTCCCATATTCTGTTGCAGAACATCAATCAACCGAAACTCTTCAACGGCACGCGACTCACAGTCAAGAAATTGATGAACAATGTAGTGGAAGCAACAATATTGACGGGGCCATTCAAAGGTGAAGATGTCCTCATTTCTCGAATTCCAATAACAATCAACAAAGCTCAGAGCCAATCTTTGGAATTATGTGGTTTAGATTTAGGAGCAAATTGATTCTCCACGGACAATTGTATGTTGTGTGTTCCCGTGTAGGTAAATCAGATAACTCTACATTTATGCCGAGAACGAAAAACAAAGAACATTGTATACCAACAAGTGATACAAAATTAAATGGATATGACTTAGGCTTTGTGTATTCATTATTTATGCATGCAACCACAATATGCCATACGAGGGGAGGGTATATCTAGTATATATATATATATATATATATATATATATATATACTAGCAACTCGCCCCGGCTTCGCACGGGTGCAGGTACCCGCGGCTTTGCTCCTCCCCTCCCCTCTCCCCCTTTTTTCCTCTTCTTTATTTCCTCTTTTTTTCTTCTCTTTATTTCATTTTGTCCTCATTTTCTTTTTTCCTTTTTTCCCTCTCCTCCCTCTCCTTCCCCTCTCCCCCTTTTTTTCCTTCCCTCTCCTCCGCACCTCCCCTTTTTTCTTTACCCCTACCCCTTTTTTTTCCTCTTTTTTCCACCTCTTTTTTTCCTCCTCTTTTTTCCTCCTTTTTTCCTTTTTTTCTCCTCCCCCTCTTTTCTCTTTTTTTTCCTCCCTTTTTCTCCTCTTTTTTTTCTCCTTTTTCTCCCTCCTTTTCTTTTTTTCTCATTTTTTCTCCCTCTCCTTCCCCCTTCCCCCTTATTTTCCTCCTCTTTCTTTTCTCCTCTTTTTTCCTTTTCTTTTTTCTTCTTTTTTTTTTCTTCTTTTTTTGCACCCTTTCCTTTTGTTCCTCCTTTTCTTTTTTTCCTCCTCGCGCGCGGACTCGAGAGATTCTTACATTTTGTTCAGTAAGCGGCTGCGAAGGATCAAGACTGGAATCTCGCTCGCGGACTTGAGAAATTTGCAAATTTTGCTCATAGCAATAGATCGGCTTTTAGATACGATCCACAGATTGATTATGCTCAACAGTCTTCCGTCCAAATCGGCGACATGACAAAGATCTGCCCTAAGTGTTCTGCCAAAAAATGGGTCGAAGCTAATGGCATGTGCTGTGCTTCGGGAAAAGTTAGTCTCCCCAATATTAAAGAACCGCCACAACCAATGAAAAATCTTTTGACAAATAGTCATTCGCTATCTAAATATTTTTTAACCAACATCCGGAAGTACAACAGCCTTTTTCAAATGACTTCGTTTGGCGCCAAAAGAAATTAGAGAAGGAACTATTTCTAGAAAGTTGAGATCTTGATCTTTTGGGAATTTTAAAATGACCAAATAATACAACGGACAACTATTACCTATTTAAAAAAAAATTGAAAATTAAAAACAAAACTATATAAATCACTTATTTACTTATTTTAAATCTGTCCAGTAGTCTCGGAGCCTATTCAAAACAAACAAAACAAGGAAAAACGTTAACTTCGGTGGAACCGAAGCTGAAATACCCGTTACATGGGCGTGGAGCTTGGATTTGACCCTGGATGACAAAAGAAATGTTTTTACCCAATTGGGTGCGAGTACATTCATAAATAATTACTATTTTTAAAGAAAAATCGAAGAAAAAATTTTTACAATTTGGGTTAAATTAATCAAGTTTTAGTAAGCATCCGTAATTTTTTGAAAGTGAAACATAGCCTATGTCACTCGCGAATAGTGTAGCTTGTCAACGCACAGTGGATCCGCTTGAATAAAGGCGCGGCCAAAAATACTTCTAGTGGTCATATCGCCTTTAAACTTTCACAAATATTCTAGAAAAATATTATAAATATACTATGTAAAAACTGGACAAATCGAATCACTTTATTATATTGCTGTCATAGGAACTATCGGTTAAAAATTGGTTCTTAGTATGGAAAAGTTTTTTGTTCATTTACAAATCATAACTTCAACCACATAAATTAAAACTTTTGATATTTTAAACTTATGGTGAACCTCAAACCTCACCAATAAACAAAATTTACAAAATAAGGAAAGAAACAAATTATAAGCTTTATTTATAATACATGTATTATATTCTTAAAAATTTATAAAAGATAAATCATAATTGACACAAACAACTATAATGTCTCTTCTAGCAAGTCATAGACAGATTCAAATAAAGTTGATCTATCCTTTTTTCCAAGTTCGGTTATAAAAGTGTCGGAAATTAAAAGGAGTATATTAATCATATCAGTGTTTGTCAAAATGCATGACATTTTTCGACTGTGATTGAGCCTACATTTTTTTTCTTTGTTGTTGGATTCAGCAGCCTCTTCTGAAAACTCGCCAATAGATACGATCGCATTTTCTATTATAGCAGATCCATGAACCAAAATTTAATGGACTGTAGCCGGCAAATAATACCATGGATATTGTTTAATCAGTTCCTTGGCAGTATCGAGGGCAAATTCATTAAATTTGTGGATATTATTGTAATTTTGTAACCTGATGATATGGCTTGAAGTATGGTGGCGCAACGATGAATCAGTTTCTCACTTAAACCTGTTATTTCTGCAGCCAATTTTGGATTAGAGAAAAACTTCTGGCTACATTTCCATCGTTGGATGAGCCCTTACCTCCATCTCTGGGCTTGTCCACTATCAAACTCATTTTTTCTCGAAAATCCTTTTGAATTTTTTTTTCAAATACTTTTAATTTTTGATCTGGACCTCTAGCTTGCCACATTTTGATGACGGACTTATATGACAGATGTAAAAAGTATTCGAAAAACCGTATTTTCGCATGCAGTGGAGACAGACCAAATTCGTAATATTTTTCTCTCACATTTATGTTTAAACATTTGGTCAAATCGTTCATGGAGTTTGTTGGAGTTGCACCACATTTGCACCAACATTTGGCAGATGATGTCTCACTTAAGGCGTTACATACTTTTCCGTCCACCATCGTCAGTTGCAAAATATGCTCAACGGTTATCTTTCTGTTATCAACGAAAATCTCTGTTGGCTTTAAAAGGTTTATTTTTTTGCTTAAAATATTTCTCCTCTTCGATGGATACTTGGGTTGTCTCTTTTTTGAACTGAAAGCGCACTGGCCTGCCGTATCGCGTTGACGACGGTCGAGGGTTCTTCCAAATTATTTTGTGGTCAGCTTTTGAAATCATTTGGAGGGGTACATAGGATGTAACAAATAAGCTCCTATCTGCTAAATCATTTTTCGAAAATTTTTGCTTATATTCGCTATGACCCGTACTACCATCAAATCCCCATTTTCCAATTAATATTAAATTTTCAATGGTATGATTTGTGGCCGTTTTGACAACATTTTCCTGTAGCTCCAATATGCTCGATGCTGTGTTGTCCAGTAGACTTTGCAACTCGACTTCAGCGTGAGTCTCGTCAACAGAAATATTTCCGGAGGTATTCTTAAAACTAAGTATAGTTTGATAGCTTGGAAAGAAATCACTGGATATTTTGCTATTTACAAAGTTTCTTAAAAGCAAATATTGGTTTTTAGTCATGGCAGTCTCCATTAAAAGCGAAATTACTGCGTAAGACCAAGACAGCGGAATCATCCAATTCGGTAAGCTGACCTATGCGCCGTCGCTTAGTTCTCGCTGAGGACTCTGCAAAGTTCAGCTTAGAACGACCACTATGAGCAATTTTCTCCATTTGCTGCGATTGCATTTTAATACAATTGATTCAGTTTCCTTTAACCAATCGCACTGAAATTGGAGAACTGAAGATTTTTTACGATCATACCGCGTCCAAAATGCAACAATCTTTTTACAAATGTAGCCAATACGATTCTTAAGATTTGTCAGTTCAATTGTGTGACCGTTATTCTCAATATCTTGCTGTACTGTAGTGATTACTTCTTGTAATTTTTCAGCGTTAGTACCTTTTTTTGTGCACCATATATTGAAAATATGCTGCCTTGCAAACACAAAATGATATGAATCGCCTTCCACAACGAAATTGAAAATTGAAATCAAAAATAAATAATTAGAGTTATTTTATATAAAATAATTAAATGACCACTAAAAACTGTTCACAAACACAAAATACGAAAGACAATAACAAACACAAGCGCAAAATAAGGTGAGACCGAGACTTCGCTGGACAAATGTGACCTTGAAAAAATAAGACGACGGGTTAGTATTTTAAATATTACACACACATCCGCAAATTTCGGCAAATAAATTCAATACTTCTATTATCTGAAAACTCAGATAAATATTATGGTAATGATACCCAAGGGGAAATCGGGGGGAACACAACTAAAACTTTAAGTAAACATAAAAAAACACACACAAAAATAAATAAACACATAGGCTACGTAAAACATAAATTTCACAAGAATCACAATATAAATTGGTTTTTACAAATTAATTAATATAAAATAAATACCTTTAATTTCAAAATCCATTGATAACAATATATTTTTAAAAGCTTAATAAATCACACGACAGACTTGAAAACCGCTTTTGTTCTAATAATTTGTGCAGCGTTCAGATTCGCTTTAAAAATGCACACGTGTTCACTCTTTTCATTGTATTTTTAGAAGGTTCCGTTAGATTTCTAGAAAAATCTGGTTTGCCATTGCAAATTTTGGACATTAAAGAGACAAATTGTCTAATTATTGTGTAAATACTTTTTGATCGTTTTTTTGATTTTTGGCCTATGGACGGAACCACAGTGCAACGGTGAAAAGTTTTTTTAAATCGGTCCAGTAGTTTCGGAGCCTATTCAAAACAAACAAACAAACTTTTCCTCTTTATATATTAGTATAGATATATATATATGTATATATATAGGGTTAGTCGTTAAAAAATTTTTTTGGAATTTCGTCAATGCGCAGACGGAAGGCATCGTCGTACAGCAATCGAGTTTGTGTACACAAATTCTGGATATGTGAACCCAGCTTTTGAGCCCTATTAGCGTCCCAAATTCGAAAAAAGTATTTAACGACCCGCCCTATATATATATATATATATATATATATAAGTTGCATTACAGAAGATTGTCGGCCTTGGTAGCACTTAAGATTTGGCACCAGGTTGTAATCCAGTGCCAGACGATATCAGTTTGGGATATCGATCCTGCAGATGTCATCTAGAACCTGGTCTTCCCAACGCAGCAACGGCGGATATATAGATGACCAAAAACTTTAACGTAATGCTACGAATGGGGATAGGAAAAGTTTGTAGAGTTTTTGGATATTGATAAAGAACTCAAAATATCTAAGAAATGTTTTAATTTAAAAAAACTCCCTACAAAGCTTCATCCGGCGAAACTGCTTTATCATGCTCTAACTGGAAAGTTTGTGCTCATTCCAAATATAGAAAATATTATGAAAGATATATGATATGTTATAACGAATAGTACCGATATTTATATATTTTTTATACAATTTTTATTACTGTACACTTATTAAGTTTGGTTGATTGTATGTGGCGGACAGATGGACACTATAAACTACAATATTTGCTTATATTCGGATCAGCTTCAAAAGCTGAATTGATCTAGCTATATACGACAGATTTTCATTGAGACTTAAAGCGATAAGTCTAAAAATTTACTTTCCCTGAGTCTTTTGTGCGTTCAGGCACGCAAATACTTTGAATCAAATATTTATAACTTTAAATTTTAGCATCATATTCCATTGAAAATAATTTTAAATCTTTTGTGTTTCTACTGTGTCAGGAAATAAAAAAAAAATTCGTTCTCTGATCTGAAGATAACTTTAGTCTACGACATTTTTTTTTCACTTTTTATAAATTTTTTGTTCTTTTTCATAAAGAGACCAAATTGTTTGTGAATTAGATTTACATTGAGCACAAAACTTTAACTTTGGTAGAACCATAACTTTAACCGTTGCATGTTGCAACTTTATGGTTAACATAGGTTAAGTTTAGGTTTTTCGTTGCCCTCAATTATTTGCACAAATTAAATAAACCATTTAACCATATTCGTATCAAGCACAAAAATGAAATAAGCTATAAAAAATTCATAAATAAAAATTGCGTACGTTTAAATAATTTAAAAGTTTTGTAGAATGTTTTTATGAATATTTTATGTAGATTTAATTCCTTTTCGCAATAACGCTGCGTCGACTGCTCAACATTATACAATCCGCGACGGAATAACATTTTTCTGTATAATTTTATAATCGTTCAAAACTAATTAAAAACTAAATTTTTTTGGTTTATTTTGTTTTAAATGTAACAAACAACAAAACAGCAACAACAAGCGACGTTTGTTGTGTGTTGTTCAACATAAATTACACGGTGCGACAAAAAAAATGTTTTAAAAAATTTATTGGATGGGGACTTAGTGTAGGTTGTAGGTACAGTTAAATAAAATTTTTTGGCATACTTAGATTTTCTCTTGCACATCAATATTTTGAAATAACGGTAAAAAACTGATTTTTCGAGGTTTAAAGTGTTAAATAACTACATATATGTCTTAAACTAAACATCTTACATCGCATTTCAAAACGTCGTTGGAAAGAAAAAAAACACCTTTCCAATGGTGTACTACATGTTATAATATTTCCGATCCTATTTTTGTGTATTTTAAAGGCAAACCCATTTTTTTTGGTTTTTTTCCACAATTTTCCACTTTATCGATGATTGCTTGCACTATTTTGTTCGAAAGCTACATCTACAATTATAAGTTTTGAAAATTACGCTTAATTACGAGTAAAGCGAATGTTTAATGGGACAAATCCGACATAAATTGACAAAGTTATTCAAGTTTTTCTAAAAACAAATTTTTCAAAAAATACAATTTTTCATACAAATTTGTACAAAATATAATTTTGTGGTTTTTACTTACAAATTTTATTTTTTTTTTTAATTTGTATGAAAAATTGTAGTTTTTGAAAAATTTGTTTTTAGAAAAACTTGAATATTGAAATTGAATGAGATGTAAGATGTATAGTTTAAGACATATAGTTGTTTAACACTATAAACCTCGAAAAATCAGTTTTTTACCGTTATTTTAAAAACTCGATGTGCAAGAGAAAATTCTAGTATACCAACAAATTTTATTTAACTGTACCTACAACCTACACTTAGCCCCATCCAATAAATTTTTTAAAAACATTTTTTTGTCGCTCCGTGTTATTTATTTTACATTATTTCAAAACGTGACATACATAACTGGAACACAGACGTGACAACACTTTGCTTGGACAATAATATTTTTATATACAATAATTTTTTTATTTTTTTTTATATTTATATTTTGGCCATAGATACGCGCATTGGAAAAACCAGTAGAGTCGAATTGCCAATTGAGTGGCAGTGAAACGTGTTATTAGAGAAGGTAATTTGGGTTTTTGTAAAAACAAAATAATTTTAATATTTTGTACATTTTCGGTTAAAACACTTTTTATATGTAATTAATGGCGATATACAATATATTTTGAGGAACGTTTTGTGAATGCAGATTATTACATTTTTAAGAATTTTTCTTTAATTTAAATAATTTTTATAATTTTTTAGTTTTTGATTATTCGCTTCCGTCACAAGCAGCAGCTTCGATACTAAACGTGTTTGCTGCACAATAAGCACTGAAATGTGCAATAAGCAAAGTAAAGCAACAAAGAAGCAAACGAGTCGCAAATAACGGCTAACTTAACTTAACAAAAAACAAGAAAAAACGTTAACTTCGGTGGAACCGAAGCTTATATACCCGTCACATATTTTTAAATTGATAATGTGTTATCATCAGTGGCTTAAATAGAACTTCGTGATGGGATGGGACGGGGTCAATGGTCTTATACAACTCACGTTGTGTGGGGCCTATGCCAAAAATGGGCGTGGCACCTTAGCTTTGATATGAGATGATTTTAGGTATGTTTTTAGGCCATTTGGAGTGAATACATTGTTAATGGGTGCTATGCCTAAAATGGGCGTGGCACATGAGATTTGACATTGGATGTCAGTAGAAGTGCTTTTACCTAATTTGAAGTGAACATATGCATAAATAATAACTATTTTCATACAAAAAATCGCAAAAAACGGTTAGTTTGTATGGGGGCTATACCTAAAAATGGGCGTGGCACTTTCATATTCAAACTTGACCTGGTCGTTGCCGAAAAAAACTTAAGTTTTAAATTTCAGCTAAATATCTCAAAAAGTCTCCGAGTAAATCGCGCTGAAAAAACAGACAGACGGACAGACAGGCAGACGGTCAGACAGACATAGCTAGTTCGACTCCCCTTCCAATGCTGATCAAGAATATATACACTTTATAGGGTCTATCTTGCCTCCTTCTGTCTGTTACATACATTCGCACAAACTTAATATACCCTTTTACCCTTTGGGTACAGGGTATAAAAAAACAGGACAAATTTTAACTTGCGTATGACCTAAGCTCAAATGTCCGAAACGAAATTTCAAATACATGGCCCGGTGGATTGGGGACAATTGCTCGGTACAGCCCAAATAAAAACACAAAATAATTTTTTTGACTAAAAAGAAGGGACTATGTGATAGTGTATGTATGTATGTATAACTTTTTCAAATAAAAACTGTGCGGTAGGCTTTAATGGGAACAATGGTTCGATTTACCAAATGTGTCAGGGTCTAAAAATATTCGTTTTACGATAAAACAAAGAAATATTAATCATTTTGAAATGACTAAATTTCGAGGTGGTAAATTGAACCGAAAGTCTTATTTTCGGATAAAATTGCCACCTCTAGATATTCTATGTTATAACTCAAACTTTACATTCATCTTTTTTACATTAAATCCAACATTTTTGGACCCTGAGATCTTTATTTATTATCGGCACTTTTTAATTGTACATAAATAAAGAAAATATAGTATAGTATAAAATATAATATATAAGCCGAACCCTAATAGAATGGCTTGGAACCGTGTTGCTGATAAATTATTTATTCGTTTCCAAAAAAAACTCAAGGTAAAAACAGTCAGACGGCCAAATGGACAGCCGTAAATGCTTTTGAAGCGTTAAAAACTTTCCGACAAAATAAATAAAAGGCACACGAGTAGTATGTTTTGTTTTGAGGAAGTCAAAATTGTTCTTAACTTTTTTCCACTTGCCTATTCATATTACTTTATATATGTATACTATACTTATATGAATTTAATATACGTTTTGTGCACCGCTTTGTCATTTCAAATGTCCTTAAACTATCACATTGAATGTCTGCTTAAATTATCCTATGCGGTTGTGCGCTATTGTGCGTTTTGACATTTTTAATTGATATATGATGTATCTGATGTGTTTTTTTGCTGTAGATCCCGAAAAAAAATATAAAACAGATTTGATCAAAATATTAAAAACTATTCTGCTTTGCATGTTGAAAAAAAAAATAAATAAATAAATTTACTGAACTGTGCAGCGTTGACATCGCATAACTGTGCAATTGCTCAGTGAACTCAAGAATGGAATGCGCTGTGCAGTAGCAAATGCATTGAAAGTTTATCTTTAAGCCTACAGGTGGTCTGGTCCTCGCTTCTGGCCAATGCAATGTCATTAAATTTTCATCGTTGGTTTTGTTTTTTTTTCTTCTTTGAATTTTTTATTTTATTTTGCATGCTTCGAAAACTTTATCACACATCGCATCGCATATTGCCCTGGGGCATCGCACTGTACTATGGCTACTATTTATATCGTAGATACACCATCCTATGAACTGTTTCTCTTGCAGCGTAATGCTTCGCTGACAAACAGTAACAGTGGAAGCGGATGAGGCGTCTGTCTACACGCTTCCATGAGCTTGATTTCGTTGCTCTTCGGTGTTTGCATTGCAGTTTTTGTAAAAAAAAAAAAACCGCCACATTCAGCGATGTTGCATACACTTTTCTTTTTCACTCTTTACCATTTTATTTTTTTTTTATTTTCGAGCTTCTTTATAAATGATATCGTTTTGAATGCACTTTTCGGCTGGGGTATTGTTGTTTTTCCTTTTTTTTTTTTGTTTTCTTTTTTAGTTTTCTGGCTACGGTATAGTTTTGCAGCTTTTGTTTTTCCAAGCCTACGCTTTTCTCTTTTTCCGCTTTTGTTTGCCTATTGCAATTCATGTGGTTTTAGTGTGCTTTTCTTTTATTTCTTTTCGCTATGTTTACTTCGGCGTGTTGGGATTTTAAGCGCTATTAATGTCACTGATATAATTTCAAATGTTTTGTGTCGTTTTGAGATGAATGCAGTTTTAAGAGCTTACTTAGCAGCAGCAAAATTTATTGTATATGAACATACCCACCCATATGAATAGTAAAAGTCTTTCATACTTTCATGAGCACATACAATAAACTACATTTATATGTAACGGGTGATTTTTTTTGAGGTTAGGATTTTCATGCATTAGTATTTGACAGATCACGCGGGACTCAGACAAGGTGTCAAAGAGAAAGATGCTCAGTATACTTTGACATTTCATCATGAATAGACTTACTAACGAGCAACGCTTGCAAATCATTGAATTTTATTACCAAAATCAAAATTATTATCAAAATCAGAAAATCCGCTTTTTTATCGACAAATTTTGTTCAGCGATGAGGCTCATTTCTGGTTGGATGGCTACGTAAATAAGCAAAATTGCCGCATTTGGAGTGAAGAGCAACCAGAAGCCGTTCAAGAACTGCCCATGCATCCCGAAAAATGCACTGTTTGGTGTGGTTTGTACGCTGGTGGAATCATTGGACCGTATTTTTTCAAAGATGCTGTTGGACGCAACGTTACGGTGAATGGCGATCGCTATCGTTCGATGCTAACAAACTTTTTGTTGCCAAAAATGGAAGAACTGAACTTGGTTGACATGTGGTTTCAACAAGATGGCGCTACATGCCACACAGCTCGCGATTCTATGGCCATTTTGAGGGAAAACTTCGGAGAACAATTCATCTCAAGAAATGGACCGGTAAGTTGGCCACCAAGATCATGCGATTTGACGCCTTTAGACTATTTTTTGTGGGGCTACGTCAAGTCTAAAGTCTACAGAAATAAGCCAGCAACTATTCCAGCTTTGGAAGACAACATTTCCGAAGAAATTCGGGCTATTCCGGCCGAAATGCTCGAAAAAGTTGCCCAAAATTGGACTTTCCGAATGGACCACCTAAGACGCAGCCGCGGTCAACATTTAAATGAAATTATCTTCAAAAAGTAAATGTCATGGACCAATCTAACGTTTCAAATAAAGAACCGATGAGATTTTGCAAATTTTATGCGTTTTTTTTTCTCAAGCTCTTAAAAAATCACCCTTTATTAGTAACAAATTCGCATTTAGAATACAGAATCAAAATTCAAAAATTTTAAATCAGCGAGTTTAATTAAAAAAAAATATAAACAAAATTTTAAATAATTAAAACATTTTTTTATTTTGTTTTAAAACTTTTAAAATAATGGTCCTAATGTTCGTTTCACTACGTGGTTTAACTAAGCAAGATAGAGCTTTGTTATGTTAGGAATATTTATTTTGAAGAAATTTTGTGTGGCCATAACCACAAACCACGTACGACTAAATTTTTCTTATAAACAATTTTTTTGTGGTACAATTAATAACATAATAATATAATCTTATAATATATCAGTTTAAAAGATATTAAGCTTAAACTTGGAACTCAAGCTTTTCTCACCAACGACTAAATCAATCAACGACAAATCAACTAAATGAAGAATAAAGTGCGACGCTAATTTTTAGGTACAGCCTCCATGCAAATTAACCAGTTATTTTCAAATTTTTATATAAGGAGTCAAAGATCTCCTTTCCGCCTTTTTGTCTTTTGAATTTTGCGGCTATGTACAAAGCGTATCGGGCAATACTGTACATCATTTAAAAGGTCTTTACATAACCTACAAAATGACGCTATGCATGATACATGGATACTGAGTTCAAAAGTTATAGACGTGTAAGCATGGAGTTCTTTAACGCCGAAATTCGCGCTATTTTAAAGTTTCCCTCCGTTCGAGGGGGGTTCTACAAGGGGGGTATTATGAAGTTGCCGTCTATATGGAAACAGATTATCGAACAAAACGGCGCATATTTGAACTAAATCCGATCACTGTAATACTTTTTATAAAGCATTGAATAAAGAGCAAAAAAGCGGTAGGGAGATATTTGACAACCTTATATATAAAACTTTGACCTTTTAAAATATTCTATACAGTCATGTTGTATAACGAAAAACTAAATCAAAGAGTCCCTTTATACTTCTCTAGTGTGATAATAAAAATATAAATTGAAAAAAAAAAAATAGTCGAATAAAACAACCTCCACACTAAAACACTAATAAAAAAAGAAATGCACAAAGACATTTCAGACTGGTATAATGTACACTTTGAAGGCTAAACAAGGAAAAACGTTAACTTCAGTGGAACCAAAGCTGAAATACCCGTTACATGGGCGTGGCGTCTTGGTTTTGACCCTGGATGACAAAAGAAATGTTTTTACCCAATTGGGAGCGAGTACATTCATAAATAATTACTATTTTTAAACAAAAAAATCTTTTAAAAAATAAAAATAAATCATAAATAATTACGATTTTTAAACAAAAAATCGAAAAAATCGATAAGTTTGTATAGGGGCTATATCTAAAAATGGGCGTGGCACTCGCATTTTCGAAGTTAACCTAGCCGTTGCCGAGAAAAGCTTAAGTTTAAAATTTCAGCCCAATATCTTTATATGTATCTTCATCGAATAAATCGCATAGCAACAAACAGACGGACAGACAGACGGACATGGCTAGATCGATTCATCTCATCGAGCTGTTCAAGAATATATATACTTTATGGGGTCTCCGATGCCTCCTTCAATGCGTTACAAACTTTTGGACAAACTGAATATACCCGTTTACACTATGTGTAACGGGTATAAAAATAGAAATTTCAATCAAACGATTGCCATAATTCAAATGTTAAAACCAAAGGCGAGGTCACAGATTGTAATGCTATGTTCACAACATACTTCTTTAATCATAATTTACATATATATTATTTTAATTTCTTTAATTATTTCTTTAAAGTTTTTTTAAGACTATTTTCATAAAAGCCAAGGTAAAGTACCTCACATTTAAATTTAAACCATTTAATTTTATTTTTCATTCTTCAAAAGTAAAAAAATAAATAATAAAATAAAATAAAACAATACAAAGTCATCAACCGCTTACTTCAGTAGGCAAAATGATTTAACAAGAAAATGAATGAATGAATGAAATAATTTATCTATGCGCCGCATGCTGAGTTTTAACAAAAATTTCCATACGAGTGAAAAAAATAAAATTAAATGAGAATGAAAATTTGTTGAAATATTTGTGGAGTCAAGGTATGTGAACATGAACTCTTGCTGTGCTTTATGTCGATTTGTATAGCAAAAAATCAAGCCGAATTATCTCGATTGCGACATTTAGTAAAAAGAATTTTTTTTTTTTTTTTTTTGTAAAAACCATAAATCACACAATTTGCATTTTGAATAATGCAAAAAAAAAAAAAAAAAAAATATGTAAAAATATTAAAAGTACAAAATTTGTGCTTCAGGCGCGGTGAAATGGCAAAATATTTCATTTGATTTAATTAAATATTTAAAAAAAAAAATTGAGAAAAACAAGAAAAAACATTTAATTTTTGAATTGTTTATATATGATCTTAAGGGTCGAAGTATAATTAAAAGGGTGTGTTGATGGGATCGTAAAATCCAATTTAGGGTACTATATTAAGGTCGTATAAGAACCATATATAGTATGCAAACTTAAAAGCTAAGCTAGCTATATGCTTGTTGGCGCAACCCTCATCAATTAAGTACGTAGTTTTTACATGGTTTGGTAATACAATTGTTTTAAACTAATTTAAAACGAATACCTTCAAAAAAAAATAGGAATAAGGTTAGCTTCGGTATAGCCGAAGCTTAAATACGAATCATCAAATCGTCAGTGGCGTAGATATTATTTCGGAAATCGGTTAAATAGGGGTCAATGGTTCGATGCAACATAAATTTCGACACAGTATTGGGGCTCAAATTAGATGCTTACGAGTATATGTCAAATTTAAGCTAAAAATGCGTCTATAACAAAAATGTTGTCGAAAAATCAAAAGAGTCCGATCCGTATAATATCGGTAGTGTATACTAGTGTTGGCAAAAAGAGTGATTTTTTGAGTCGTAGCGTCTGTATTAAGCGCTTTGTTTTACATTGTTATATAAAAAAATATCTCAATTCACTTCGATTTTTTATTTTTGTTGCAATTGCGCTTTCACCATTTTAAGTCACTATGAAAAAATCACCGAAAGTGTTTTTTTTTTTTTTGCCAACACTAGTGTATACACAGGCTGACATTAGAAGTGTTTTTACCCAATTTTAATTGAATTTATTTAGAAATAATAAGTATTTTCATGTAAAAAAACCGAAAATGAATTTCATTCTGCCATACAAACTTCGTAGGACCAAAAAAACCAGAAATACTTAGTATTTCCGTAAAAAAAAACTCAAAAGTGGGCGGTAGATTTGTATGGAAGCTATGCCTAAAAATAGGTGTTGCCATTTAATTTTAACACTTTAATTGCTTAGGGCTGAGAAAAGCTTATATTTCGAATTTCATGTCAATATATTTAAATATGAGCGAATAAAATGTGTAACTACAGACAGACAGACGGACAGACAGTCAGATTGACATGGCTAGATCGATTCGTCTCAACAAGCTGATCAAGAATATATACAATTTATATAGTCTTAGATGCCTCCTATAATGCGACATACACTTTCTAACAAATTGAAAATACCCGTTCACACTATGTGTAACAGGTAAAAAACGTTTATCAAATAAAAACTCGAAAATGGGAAAAAGTTTTGTGTAAACGTCATGGAAAAATTACAAACGAAATATCGTGAACCTTTCATCGCATAGGTTTGGACTTTGAAGTTTAATCCATGGTTAATTTCACTCATGATTCTCAAAATTCAGTCGTGGAATGCAAAATAATGTGGTACAAATTTGATCAAAATGTTTGTGTGTCTAAACGCATCCTTAGAAATGAACAATGAAATATCTCGAAGTTCTGTGACGTCGAGATTATACTTTACAGATTTACAAAGCAAATAATGGCAGATTAACTAGAGATAAATTATTTATTCCGCTATATTTTCACATATGTTAACCCAGATAGAAATTATGATAAATGTTTTAGCTGTATCTGAGCCAAAGTTTTTACTAAATGTATTTGCTGCATTGCTACTTTTTCGAATTTAGTAATTTAACGGTAAAACTATGAATAAAAAACTTAATCTAAGCAAATTAAAATAACACGAAAACAATTTACATCGTGTTACTGTAAATTTAAATCAAAAGTATGGAATTTATTGCGCTTACAACTACATAATTCGAATTTATATTGAATTTTTTTTTTGCATAGAAGAAAGCAAGGAAAATGATATTTTAGTATTTTTTAATATTTTTGCTATTTAAATAATTTAATTTTGATGCTTTTTATGTTGACTTGCATCCGTTTTTTTTTTTTTTTGTTATTTGTTTTTGTAATTTTGCAAAACATTTCCAATTTTAATTTTTGCAAAAATGAATTTTGCTTGCAGCTATTTGACTTTGAGATAATAAATGATTTTTTTTTTCAATATTTACGAGTAACAAATCAAAACTTTTGGTATTTCATTTTGTTTACATTTTGCCACATAAAATTATTTTAATGTGGCCGTTGGGAAAAATTTTTGCATTTGTATTGCAGTTCCTTTTGATTTTGTTTAATAATAAAAATATGAGAATTAATATATAACAAGGAAAAACGATAACTTCGGTAGAACCGAAGCTCAAATACACGCCAAACAAAATTTTAATTAGTTCATGTATGATCATCAGTGACGTAGATTATATTCCGCAAAAGGGGAATATACTACTGTGGTCAAAACGTAGTAAGACAATTCTTTTTAAATTTCCCGGACATTAGGAATTTGTAGTAAACACATTTACAAATAAAAACTATTTTCATACAAAAAACTTTATCATCTTGGGTCCTAATTGCGACATTAGTCATAATGGAATTGCCACGAGAGCCGCAACTAAACTATACGAACTCTGTTAATTCGTTTTCTCAATTTTATGCATATTAAATTCCCATTTCTAACACTTATTTTTTTTCTAGGGTGGCGCGTTTCTTAATATCTTCATCGTCTAGTTTAGTCTCTCGCGTGCCACGGCTTTTTATATGATTATAAATATTCTTGCTATTTGTTTTTGTTGTTGTTGCTTCTGGATAAGTACTTCCCCCAACAACGTTTGTAAATAATTGCTGTGGCTTTCGTATATAATTACGCTGCCTTTCACGGGAAATTGAATATAGTTAGGCTTACTTCCGTTGAGCTGTTAATCATATTTTCTTTTTTCCGTTAGCTTAGAAGATTTTTCTGTCTTGCTTTTTATTTTATTTTGTTTCTTTCTTTCTTTAGCTGAAATTTAAAAAGCGTTTTGGTCTTGACAAGTTAACAATATGATAAGGATCGGCTAATATTTAATACAGCCCCTATACAAACTTGACCAAATCCATCGTGAAATTTTATCTAAGCCCCTGGTGAACATATAACATATTAAAAGTATTGTGTGACGAGTTTTCGGTTCCACTAAAGTTATGGTTTTCCCTTGTTTTCAAAACCAAGACTTTATTTATTTGTTACTGTTTCTGACACTCCTCGTCAGATATGTTAATTGCCGGCGCATACAGTTGGGGTGGCTATTGATGATACCTGCAAAGAAACACTCGATGCACCTCAACAATAAAAAACGTGTTCCGATTTTGAAAAATTAAAAATAACGAGTGCACAAAACTCGATCTTTATTCCACTTTGAATAAAATAACAATATTTACTAAACTTGAATAAAAAACGTTTACGTTGGTGGGTGCAGTTGCGTACGCGGGGGAGTTGCAAATTTATACTAACTCAATACAAAATAACTCAATCTTAACAACCAAAGAGAGCCAGGAGAGCAAGACGATCGGCAAAGCAAGCGCGCAATTTTGGGGAAAATAAATACACCACGAATTCAAAATTGGCGTTAACAGTTACACATCTACAAATGGTTTTGTAAGCATACCAAACACATCTTTGACGATAGTTGCTTTTTTCCCCGCAATCGACTCAAAATGGTATTCCCGGTTCAATGTTGTGACATTTTAAACAGTCAAATGTAACATGGTGCTTGACAAAGCAAATTTGTTGGCTTGAAACAAATATTGACCGCAATTGACGTCTTTTAAAATTGGTTGGGTTGATCGAAATAAAATTCCAACAGCATTTTAACTTTCCTTTAAAAGATTTGTAAGCACAAAGCTTGTAAGCCTGGGCCGCTCAAGAAGTACCCTGAGTTATTTAAAAATTGCTCGTATTTATATAACACACCTCGTTTTTCTTTTTTCAGATTTGTATCGACATTGATGTTTTGTTATAACATTTCTCGTATTTCGCTTCATGGTGATTTCCTTTTGTGTTTCTTTTGAAAAACTCACAGATACAATGCAATGTGAATCAACAAGCATTCTTATATCCACAATTATGTATGTTCGTACATTCTCATTGCTACTCATAAAGCCTGCTTACTGCTGTTGGTCTATCTATCTGAGCGTGCCTACATTTCATTGTGAGCTTAATTAAAAAGAAAAATTTCGATATAACTCATTTCCACTACGGTTACTGTAGCAAAATGAATCGCCTGAAGCGCTTTAAAGTGGTTTCAGTTGTAAACAGAAACTCAATATCCTGATTATACTAGAGAGAAAAAAATTAAATCTGAAAGGATTGAAATTTTCGTAATGTTACAACTGCCACAACATTGGAATTTTAGTTTGAAAGAAAAAAGCATAAAGGTAAACGATTCACGAATTTAAATTTTTTAACTAAATGAAAAATATACAATTGAGAATTGTACTGCCTTAAATAATTCCAGATGAGATTTTTTGTTTACTAAAACTCATTTTTTCGGTTCAAGCTCATTTTTGATCTGGGTGAGTATGTAAATATGCAAAGCTGCTGCTTAATGGGATTTAAAGTCCAAAAGGAAATCGTAGCATAAGGTTCGTATTAGCTTAAACTGTTTAAGAATTATAAGATTAAAAGAATTAATTTGAAAAGTGAATCACTAATTTCGAAAATGGGAGCCTGAAACGTTAACTGTTTTTTATATGAAAATATTTTTGTAGACTGAAATATCGTTGTTGTTGTTGTTGTTACTAAGCTTTTGAACTGATTTTTGTTATGGCTTTTAGTTACCCGTGTTTTTATAAAGTAATTTAATAAATAAATTTTGTACTCTCTTAAAAGAGCACTTGGCTGACAGTAAAATTATTTATCACTGCACTTTTGCGCAGCGCATCATGAAGGTGCAACAGAAATAGCAGCAGCATTGCCAATAGTAATTTTATACAGTAAAGACAATTAACAATCGCATAAATAAATTGTATCAATACTTACATCTCTTTGCTTTTGCTTTCTTTTCTTTCTCTCTCTCTCTCTCTCTCTTACATATATTTATATGGAACTTTCTTACCCATTGAAAAATATAAAACATTTGTAGAATCGGTTTGGGCTATCAAATATTTATATTTATGTCGAGAAAAACCTCCCGTTGGTTGCTTTGTAAATCTCTAAAATAAAATCGTGGTGTCTCAGAACTTTGAAAGGTTTTACTGTTTAAAGAGATTTTTCAAGTGTGATGACAACCTCTCTAATTTTGTTTGTTTTTATAATTTTTATAACCCAACGTAAAAAAGTATAAATAAATACAAACTAAAGAAACATGTAATTATGAGTGTAATTTTAAATTAAACTAAAAAAAAATTTATAAATTATTTTTTCACCAAAAAACTTATATTGCATGACAACTGTGCTAAGTGGTTTGTTGTACATACAAACGTACATACATGTGCAAGTACATGTTAGTGCGGGCAAATTATCGATAACACTAAATATACTAGTAAAAGTTTTCAATTTATGAAAAATATAAATTCGTCCATTTAAAGTGGGAGCATTTGTTTCTTAGAAAAATAAAGAAAATAATATATTTTGTTGTTGATTTTAAAAATCTTTTATTTTGATCTAAGGAGATTTTTTATAAACACTTTTCAAAAATAATTTCACGCAATTGGCCACCTCTGGCCTTGTCAACCAAATTGCCCTTTTTTCGGGGTTTTTAATTGCGTTGGCCAATGTTTCGAGGGATGTAGCGGCAATTTCTCGACGAATATTGTTTTTGAGGGCAGCTAGAGTCCTTGGCTTATTAGTGTATTCCTTGGATTTTATATAGCCCCACAAATAAATGTCTGATGGCGTCAAATCAGGATATCTCGGTGGCTAGTCAAAATCGTCTTTTTCGATATCATTCGCCAGGGTTGCCCGATGCTTTCACTTTAAGTACCTTTAATTAAAAAAAAAAAACTTTTTAAAATCATATTTTACTTAATTTATCAAATCTCTAACAAAACTATGAGAGATTTAAAACCAAACCAAAGAGATTTTCTCTTTTTCTTGAAAGTGATTTTAGTGACACTCCTGATATTTATTTTCTTTTAGTGAATCATGGTCACCTTTTTCACATTATATAAGAAATGTACTCGTATGCATAAGAAATGTTCAAGGAAGTGCAAAACAACATTCATTTTATTCGTATTATTTGAATTTATTTTTAAAGAAAAATATTTAAACCTTGTCGAGGATCTTGAAATTTACTTGAATAAATGAATGAAACATTAAGAAATATACACATATTCGGTGCATGCATAAAAACCATCTTAAGAAGTAACAAAAATTCAAGTTGAATAAATTCTGCATTATGCTGCAACTACACACATGGAACCCAGAACAACAAATACAAAAAAACAAGAAAAAACGTCAACTCCGGTGGCATCGAAGCTCAAACATCCGCCACACGAAACTTTAATCATTTTCTTGAAAAAATAAAAAAAATGGAAGGTGAGTTTGTATGGGGTCTATATGTCATAGTAGCCCGACCCTTGTCATATTGGTAGCATATTCAGTATTAGTGATTTTACACAGATTGGGGTGAATTTATCCATTAATAAGAACTAGGTTTGTATGGAGGCCATATAAAAAAATGGGCGTGGCACCTTTCTTTTGATATTAGATGCCATTAAAGTGTTTTTACCCAACTTGTAGTATATACATTCATTATTAATAACTATTTGCATACAAAAATCGAAAAAAAGTGGTAAGTTTGTATGGGGGCTATATCTAAAAATAGGCGTGGCACCTTGGTTCAGACATACAAACTGCCTAGGAGCACAAAAGCTTAAGTTGTAAATTTCAGGTCAATATATTTAAAACTTTCCAAAAAAACGCATTGCAACAGACAGACGGTCATGGCTAAATCGATTCGTCTCGTCGAGTTGATCAATAATATTTGTATAAACTTTATGGGGTCTCCGATGCCTCCTTTAATGCGTTACAAACTTTCCGACAAAGTGATAATACACTTCACACTATGTGTGGCGGGAATAAAAACTGTTTGCATTTCTAAACATTTTTATATATCTTCAAGATTTTTTTCTTATATTCTTTACTTGTGTGCAAATTGCACTTAAAAACCCTTAATAAAAATGCAAATCTATGTGCAACCGCCAAGCATTAACTTCTGGCAGGGGTGTGAGGCCTCGAAAACAAAAACGATGCTTGAAAACAAAGAATCTACATATGCAAACACCAAAACCCAAAAGAATTTTCGAGCGCCCTAGACACTCTAGCATACATTAACTTGCCTCAAAGAAAAGTCAACATTGTCGCGGGTTTTAATACCCTACAAGCTACGAATAGAATGGCTATATTGAATCGAAAAAAAAGTATGTAATCTATAGGCTAGGTACAGCGCATCTCATAGTCGGCTCTGTAAGTCTTTAGTTTTTAGCTGTTAGCTCCTTTTGTTTGCTGCGCTTGGAAAAAACTTTTACGATGTAAAACTCGTATTTAAATTCAGATTTAAGATAGAATTTTGTAACATGCGAATGTGCATCTTTGCAGTTGACTGACAGCAACTTGAATGAGTGTTTGCTTGTCTTGGCATAGCAGTTCTCTTGGCATAAACAACAACAACAGCAACAGTGGCAACAACGTGATGTGATGCAGTGAAAGATATTTGATGGAGAAAATAAAGAAAAACGTAAACAAGAAAATTCTTAAACAATGAAAAACAGAAATTAAAATTTAAAAGAAAAAAAAAAACAACAGAACCAAGAACCAAAGAGAGATAAACACATACACAATGTAGGAAAAAACGTGAAGAACAACGTGAGTAATTACGCAAACGCATTCATTGTGAACAACTGAATTGCTGTAATGTGCTGTGCTGTGCTGTTGTACTTCAATGGAATTTTAGTTGTGCATTTGAGTCTTTGTCGATTCAGAATTACAGCGAACAGAAGCACTAACGTCACGCAATACTTTTAAAAGTTTATATGTCCACCAGGGGCTTAGATTACGAGATTTCATGGTGGATTTGGTCAAATTTGTATGGAGGCATTATGTTATATTAACCCAATCCTTATCATATCGGAAGTGGTCACTTAGGTAGACATTAGAATTGATATTTCAAAATTTTAATTGAATTTATTCAGAAATATTAAATGTTTTCATACAAAAACTCGAAAATGGGCGGTTGGATGGTATGGGGGTTAAATCTAAAAATAAGCGGGGCACCTTGGATTTGACATTGGATGACATAAGAAGTGTTTTTACTCAATTTGGAGTGAATTTATTTATAAATAAATACTTAAATTTTAAAATGGGCGGTAAATTTGTAAGGGAGCTATGCCTAAAAATAGGCGTGGCACCTTTGTTCTAACACTTTAACTGTCTGAGAGAAGCTTAAGACTGAGAGAAGCTTAAGTTCCGAATTTCAGGTCAATATCTTAAAACTAAGCGAGTGAGTCGCATAGCTACAGGCAGACAGACGGACATTGCTAGATCTACTCTTCTCATCGAGCTGATCAAGAATATATATACTTTATGGGGTCTCCTATGCCTCTTTAAATGCGTTACAAACTTTCGGACATACTGAATATACCCGTTTACACTCTGTAAACTGCTGTTTGAACGGCAGTAAAGGATGGATTTTTGCATCGATTTGTGACGGCCAACCATTACCATCGCGCGTAAATGAAATATTCATGGATCCTAACCGTATTTGGTGGGACTAGCGCGGTGTGAGCGGTACCGAACTTAACTGATGCGTCGGAATATGCAAAACGACGGGAAACAAGGAAAAACGTTAACTTCGGTGGAACCGAAGCTTAAATACCCGCCACACGAATCTTTGATTAGTTCATGTGCGATCGTCTGTGGCTTATATATATTTATAAATGTACTTTTTCATACAAAAGTTTAGAAATAATCGGTAAGTTTATATGAAGGCTATACATAAAAATGGGCGTGGCATCTTGGTTTTGGAATTTGATTTTGGTATAAAAAGTGTTTTTATCCAATTTGAGTGAATACATTCATAAATAATACCTATTTTTATACAAAAATTCGAAATGGGCGGTAAGTTTGTATGGGGGCTATACCTAAAAATGGGCGTGGCACTTTCATTTTCATTTTTTTTTTAGTCGTTCGAGAGAAAAGCTTAAGTTCTGAGTTTCAGCTTAATATCTTTTTAAGCTGACCGAATAAACTTCGAAGAAACAAACAGACGATTCGTCTGGTCGAGGTGATCAAGAATATATATACTTTATGGGGTCTCCGATGCCTCCTTTAATGCGTTACAAACTTTCAGACAAACTGAATATACCCTTCACACTATATATGGCGGATATAAAAATGATATATACAAATCTACCTCAAACGTTTCAGTGTTGTGTGCATGGAAACGATTTTTCCAGTTGTTTCAACTCAAACTCAAAATATCGATTTTTTAAAAAGTAAATTTTTCGAATTTTTTGCAAACGATGTTATATTGATGTCTTAACAATTTGATGGTAAGCTTTTTGTTAAAAGAGTTTAGTTTCCAGTTTGCTTTTCTTTTTTATGAAAAATGATTAGATTCGATATATCAATATTATAGATTTTTTTGCAGAACCGTTAAAAAATCGATATATTTTGACAAGTTCCCACAGTCAGCGCTAAAAAAATTTTTAAAAAGTACTTTGCCAATAGTTTTTTAATCTAACGAAAACACATGTTGCCCGTAAAAGATATTCATAGTAAAGTAAAAAGATTAAATACACACACTGCTTAAGATGATTGAAGTAAAATGTAAGTACTCACATAACAAGAAAAACGAGTAAAGGTTAAAGCTGAAGTATTTATTATTAATCCATGTTGTAATTTCATTCCATTTCATTCATTTCAATAAGTGCAATGAGACACAATTCAATTCTGTAAATACGCTTTGTATCTACGCTTTGTGTAATGTTTTTTTGTATCTTGTAGCTTGTACGTATTTTCCATTTAAGTATTCAGCTGTATTTGACAGTGCGGAAAATTCAAGACAATATTTTAATACCAATGACGTTGATGATAACGTTAATAGGAATGTATATACACAATAATAATAATTATTATTATTAATAAAAATGATATTACGCTCATGCATACCTTTTGCATATCAAATTGTGTACCTATCTATATATGTATGGAATGTTTATAAAAAACACTTCACTAATTGTAAAAACACTTTGTGTACAAAGCAAATACAGCTGTCTTTGCGAAATGTTCAGAGAAATTAATTCATTCATTCGTTCAATTAGCCTCTTCAGCAATGGACTCAGTTTCAATATTTGTTTTTATTCTATTCTCAAACGTTAGGAAAAGGCTTATGAGTAGGGGTACTGGTGTGGCATACATTTGATAAAAAAAAAAGATTTATTTACTGCGGAAAGACTCTGAAATAACATAAAGAGCATTTCCTGTTGAGTTGACAAAAATCAACGACGCCTAAGCATGTAAAAACTAAAATATGTAAATTTATATTTTGTACTTTTCGCTTTTAACGAAAAAAAAATATAAAACAAATAAAGAACAACAAATCTGCAAAAAAATTTTTTTAAAAGACGTAAAAAGCAAGAAAAAAAAAATGAGACAAAAAATAAAACATGCTTCTAGAAACGAAGATTTAATACTGTTCATAAATTTATGAAATAATATGTAAGTTTTTAGATGGCAAAATATTATAAATAAGACACCACATAGATAAAATTTTGAATTGGGATGGGAGGGTGTCAATGTTCTGATACATCACAAGTTTAGACACAATATTGATATAAACTTTTTAGCTAAAAATACACATTTCGAAATTTGAGAATTTGCTTTTCAAATAAATTCTTATAATCTTATAATTCTCAAACAGTTAAGGCATAACAATGAAAGAGTTTCGGAGTTTCTGCGTGATCGGTAGTCTTTGTCTAAATTGTGTTCAAAGGCCGAACCTGTTTCTTGTTGAACATCCACATTATTTATAAAGAATACTTTTTATGTTATGATGCAATATTTTTGTGCTTAAAGTGTTTGAGAATTCTTAGATTATAAGAATTTATTTGAAACTCAAATTACTAAATTTTAGTGATTTCGAAAATAAAAGCCTGGCTGATAATATTAATTATCTTGAAAATATCTGAAAATGGGAGGTTAGGTGTGTGTGGGCTTTATAATAATATTGTATGTATATCAAAACAAAGGATGACAAAATAAGTCTTTTTGCTCAATATAAAGTGAATACGTTCATAAATAATAGCTATTTTCATACAAAAACTAGAAAATGGGCGGTATTGTGTGGGACTACACCTTAAAATGGGAGTGGCATTCCAACTTTAGCATAAAAACTGCCTAGTACCGATAAAAGAATATGCTTCGTGTTTCAGTGTCTCAGTGTCTTTAAAACTGAATTAATCCCCTCGCAACAGACAGATATAGCTAGATACATTCGTGCTGATCAAGAAAATATATATTTTATAGGGTTACTCCTTTAATGAGTTACAAACTTTCTGACAAAATGATAAAACCCAAAACACTATGTGTAAAAGGTATAATAACAATACAAAATGCAAAAAAAAAAAAAAAACATAACCTTTTCTTGAATTCTCGACGCTCAGCTTCAATAGTTTGATTGTGTATGCGCACCAATAAGGCAGACTGATTCACAAAACAAAACAAAAAAAAAAAAACTTATCCAAAGGTGACCCAGGAAGAAAAAATACAATAAATACAAAACTAAACGCTAAGGTGTACGCAACAAAAAAAAAAAAAAAAAAAACGGGGGAAAAAAAAGTAAACAAAAAGTAAAGATAGTCATTTCTCTGGGGCCTTTTACAGGAGATTCGGTAGGAATACATACATACTATATATATGTATGAATGAATGAAGCATTATTTGTGTGTGTCTCTGCGTAAAGCTAACAGAAAGTTAAAAGCAAACAAAAACGCATTCTGCCGTTCTGTGGCATCTGTGGGCGGACTGCCAGATGATGCTGTAGGCAGGATGTAAGGTTAGGTTCTTGGCTTTTGTTATATTTGAAATTGGTATTTGCGGCAATTGTCAATTGCCTTAGTATTAACCACAACAACGACAGCCATCGAGTTGGGATATATGTATATGCAAAAATGTATATACATTCATATAGTATATATGAGAAATCCTTTGAATTTTACATACATAATTCTGACTGCTTCCTTCCGGTCGCCGTAATAACCCAAAATATTTGTGCAGGCACATACAGAGTCAAATATATTTTGTACATACATTCATGTGTATTTATTATTGTGTTATACAAGTAGGGGTCTAACATATGTATAATCGTATGAAGGGACTAACAAAAATTTCGATTAGCTGTTGGTATACCAATGCACGATTATTGTTGTAAGTTGGTACAATCCGGAAACAAAATCTTGAAGCTATTAAATTATGATTTTGATTACAGTTTATATTCTATTAGTGGGCTTTTCGAACTTTGGTAGTCTCCTCGGTATATAAATATAAATATATGTTATATATATATATATATGGTGTACTGCATATTGACAGCATAATAATGATAAAATTATAATGAGCCAGACTGACGCAATGAGCACGATTTTCTTGATGTCTCATTGAGCGCATCTCATCTCATCTTGCTGACTTTATTGACAGAAATTTCTGTTTTTGATGTCAATTTACTAAAGCGAAATTTTATTTAAATATGCAAAATATTGTTTAAGCTGCAAAATAATGAAAATAGCTGGTTTGTTATACCCGCCACACATAGTGTGAAAGGTATATTCATTTTGTCTGAAAGTTTGTAACGCATTAAAGGAGACGTCGTAGACCCCATAAAGTGTATATATTCTTAATCAGCCCGACGAGACGAATCGATCTAGCTATGTCCGTCTGTCCGTCTGTCTGTCTGTATATTTCTAGGCATCTTTTTTTTGTTGAAGATATAAAGATATTAAGCTGAAATTTGGAACTTAAGCTTTTCTCGGCAAGGACTATTATGAGTTCGAGAATTAGAGTGCCACGCCCATTTTTTAGGTATAGCCCCCATACAAACTTTCCGTTTTTTTCCGATTTTTTGTATAAAAATTGTAATTATTTATGAATGTATTCGCTCCCCAATTGTGTAAAAACATTTCTTTTGTCATCCAGTGTTAAAACCAAGATACCACGCCCTCTTTTAGGCATAGCCCCCATATAAACTTTCCGTTTTTTTCGATTTTTTGTATGAAAATAGTTATTATTTATGCATATATTCACTCCAATTTGGCTTAAAACATTCTAATGTCATCCAATGTCAAATCAGATGTGCCACGCCCATTTTTTGGCATAGCCCCCATACAAAGTTTCCGCCCATTTTCGAATTTTTGTATGAAAATGGTTATTATTTATTCATGAATTTACTCTTCCAATATCATGGTGCCACGCCCATTTTTAGGTGTTTCTTCCATATAAACTTACCGCCCATTTACAGATATTTTCGAGAAATATGTTGTTATATGTTGTTAGCTCAAAATTTTAAATTAATACTGTGTGTAAACTTGGGTGACCACTGATGATTAGTCATAAACCTCTTTTAAGATTCGTGTGGCGGGTATTTAAGCTTCGGTTCTACCGAAGTTAACGTTTTTCCTTGTTTTTATTATTTTTTTTGTGGTAAATTAAACAGGATTTGATCGATTATTATGCGAAGGATGCTTGATCTAACTGCAGGACATGCACAGAAAATGTGCTCTACCGTTTCAGGAGTGTCCATTTTTTTGCTACTTTTGCAGGTACTGTTACAGGAGATATGTAATCTGGCCGCATGTTCCATGGTGGGCTAGTACCCAGTAAAAGAGGTTGTTAGTCTCTCAAGGTCTTAACAGGAGTTTAACAAAAGTTTTCTGGTACGTGTGGTCAATTTAAGGCCAAATAAGCTTAGCTTTTTGCAGCTGTACAAGTTTTGCTATTTATTATTGTCTCAAGAGGTGAAGTGATTCTTAATGTGGGCGACCCTAGCACTCATTGGGATCTGTACCATGACTGGCTGGGATTAACCCAATGAACCCCTAATAGCCAGCATGTCAACTAGCTCGATTCCAGGAATATTACTTGCCCTGGGATCCAAAAAAGGGAAACTGAGTGGGGTGACCAACAAAATTGAGGTTGTTTTAGATTCCCTTACGAGCTAATATTTGGCTTCCGTCTGGAACACACTGCAGAGACTTGGTAGACGAAAGAAGTTTTCAACGGCAAAGTCATCCTAGTGTACCCCAGACTCCCCGTCGGTGTAGAGCGACAGACCAGCTTCACTTTCCAGCATCTCTGCCATCCAGTCTTTCCGTAAAGGTTCTGTGGTTTTAAAGGATTTACTAAATTCCGAAGTTTTGGAATCTCCCGAGATTTTGGATAAATCAACGCTGCGACCATAGTTTAGTGATGACCATAAGCATTGTTCTTTTAGTCGAAGGGCGCTGATCGAGACCACCTGCTTGATGAAAAGGTCAATGGATAACAGGTTCAACCCCAATAGAAATTAATCTTTGTACACTAGATAAGGCCATAAGGCCATTTTCATTCGAGAAGGCTCATCTTCGACAAAATAATTTAAAACTCGAAATCGTTGCAAATTTTGCTCTATCCGATAACTGTTTTTTTCCGGGTTGACTCTGAGGCCGCAACTCGCCCATCTACTTAGTCTTTTCAGTGCTCCATCCATGTTATATTTTTTATCACTGACTGACATAGTCCTGAAACTAGTCCCACTACTCCGTCTAAACTTAGTGAAACAACTTTTTTTTTTTTTTTTGTTTGTTGAAAATCGGATGTTAATTTAGCGTGCTTACGTGATGCATTACAAACTCTTCGACTTATACGCAAAGTTCAAGTAAAAGCTTATATTACAATAAGCGAGAATTATCTGAAAGTCTACAAATTTACATAACTATTTTTAGCATGACATTTAACAGATACATCTACTATGTATAAATGTATCTGAGTATCTGTAAAAGTAGCTTCAAAAGTATTGTATCTTTCAGTAACAATTTCACTGTAACTACACAAATCAACTTTGTCTCGACAATATCATAGAGTTTGCCATTAGTCAATGAATGCCCCATAAATTATATTTACTTCTTGAACTCCAAACCCAATATTATTCCAAAACGTCCTTGAGCAACTTGTTGCCATGCTTGATAAATTCAGTTTATACAGCATTTAATTTACATTGATTTTTTGAACCTAAATAAGAAAGTTTTTTCCATCCATAAAAGTTTGTCTATCTGTATTTGATGTTTTTACAAGATACGTATTTGTATTTCAAGCTGCCTCGCAGATTGCCTCTCCACAGAGTGTCTATATGTAAGTGTATGAGTATGAAAATGTCTTATCTACGTTTTAAGCATTTTAGTAAATCTCTGATTGAATTTCCTCTGTGACATATTTGATGTTCTGTTTGTTTGGCAGCTTGGCTTCACAGCTTGGCAATCACACTGACTGACTGTGTACAAAATAGTATTTCTACTTCAATCAGACAGCAATCTAGCCACACTATACTATATTTTTGTTGTATTTGGCGCTGCTGGTGTGTTTAAATTTATATTTGTACAAGCGTTTGTATTTTTAAATTGGTAGATGTACACAATGCTTATTGATCTAAGTTCGTCTATTTACGCTGATTGACTGAGCTGTCGATTTTTTATTTATTTAATTTTGTATCTTTTTTCACTATTTTTGCTTTTATTAAGAATTTATTTTCAATGCGTCTTTTACTTTTAAGCAATTTTCTTGAAATTGATTTAATAGTCGATCTTTGTGAATCCAATTGAATCCAATGCGAATTGTTATTACATATAGCACAGCTGCAAACTTTAGAATACATTCACGGACTTATGTGTTTCTTATAGATTGTTAGTAAGTATCTTTTGTATCAAATTATCTTTTAAAATAATATTCTTGGATTTAAAAAAAGAAATAAGAAGCATTTATGATGCCACCTAAAATCAAATCACATTCATTTCACAAAATTTAGTATCTGTCGAAAAGTCAGTTCTTGTTCAAACAAATCGCTTGCTTTTCATCATTTTAAAATGCTTTAGTTTAGATACAAAAAAAGAAATACACATTGACAAATTAAACATTGAAAAAAGTGTCTATTTGCAGAGTGCTTGGCTTGCCTGTTGCATCGCTTAAAATGTTTCATATTTCTCGTTTGAAATTTTATCTTGTTTTTTATGTGCAAATAAAAACATAAAAAATTAATAAACAATGAAAAAGAAATATTCGAACAAGCCTAAGCTGCTGCCTCTGTACAAATGCAACGCAGCACAGAATCGAACAAAACGTGACATTTTCCGCTTGAGTTCAGGGTCAATGTGTTGACAGCATTTGACAGACTGCCTGCTAGACAGTCAGACAGACAGACAGACAGACAGACAGACAGACAAAAGGAGGCCGAATGATAAAGCGCTTCTCAGTCGAAATGCTCAAACAAACATTGAAGCTCAAATTGCATTGCATTTTTAGTACGTCTCGCTTTGCATGTTATGCCATATTTTCAAATTTGACATTCCTACTTGAAATTAATTTGACGTTTTCTTCTTGATGCTGCCTGTCACTGTTGACAGCAAGCAAATTTTATTGTGCCACACGCTTGACAAATGTTAATCGAGATATTTTCATGCGAAATGAATTGCATTCGCATAAAAACGAAAAAAGACATTAATAAAAACTTGCTCTATTCATGACACAACGTACGAAACAAATCTGTTCTGGGGGACTCTGCGTTGACTTCAAATGATTTTCATTTAGATAATGGTTTTTTAAAATTAATGACATACCAAAATGAGAAATTTTGATATTATTTAAACTTTATACAAAAATTTTAGTCTTACAATTAAAACCCTCAATTTTTCCAACGTCTGTTTCACTTATTAGAAGGTTAAGCTTTTCAATGTTGTTTGCATTAGTGTTGGCAAAAGAATGATTTTTAAGCGATTGAAAATCGCAGTGACTTCAAACAGTGATAAAATCGCCTATCTCAAGTAATATCTGCTAGAAGACTCAGATGTACTAATGATTCGAACACGCTATAAATTTTTACAAGGACTTTAAATTCACTATTCCCCCTAACGATGACAGCCCCCAAATTGGGAATCCCCAACTCCGGTTATTTGTTTACGAATGAAATTAAAAATTTAACAATGAGTTCGAATGGCGTATTTATGTTTTCCACTTTGAGTCGAAGCGTGCTTTTTAGGGTTTCACATTACGAAAAGCGCATGCCCTTAAGATTTTTAACATTGCATGGCCCTTATTTATTCTTATCTTAAATATAAAAATCAAAAATTTTAACAGATTTTAATAGAAATCTATTTGAAATGCATTACAAAATAGATAAAATAGATTTTATTTATTTATTTCCAAATTGGCTATTTAATTTTCATTTATTTTGAAATAATCTTTCATTATTCATGCGGTTTTGGTCATTGAGCAGAAAAATAATTGTTTGTCCAAGACAAACAAATAGAAATGCAATTTATTAGTTCACAATAAAAATAAACAAGCAAAATTGGAAGTAATCATAAATGTAGTACAACATAAGCCCAAAACAAAGCCTGTCTAAAATATCGACAATATTTGAACAGAAGTTAAGGTCTCAGAGGCAGCTTTGTGGAAAAATAAACAAAAAAATTATATTTAGCAGGATTACTCGTATACACAAGCCTAGACAACGCATATCGATTTATCTTTTTTTTTTTTTTTTTTGCTTTGTGCATTTATTATTTTAAGCTATTAAAATAGGCCTTTGTCTTCTATTTCTGGTTTATTGCAAAACAACGAGCCACAGTTGACTAATAAAATTTCAGTTACCTAAAATAAAAATGTCTGAAGTTTTTGTTAGCTTTAAGCATAAATTTTACCTGAAATGCACATTTTGATGTGTGGTGTAGCAACATAAAACCATAAAAAATCGGAAATACACAAAGTACAGCCATCGACAGGATAAAGCATTGTAAGAATTACTTTGCTCCTGTCACTGCCTTTGCTTTATTATTTTATTATTATTATTTATTTTTTTTTTGTTGTTGGCTTTACTAAAACAATAAATGTGTACTTATTTATGTACAAACGTTGTTGGCAAAGTGTTTGCATTTATTTCGCTTTTATTTGAACATTTGCTGCAAATAAATGTTGGATTGAATTATGTTTTTTTTTTTCTTCTTCTGTACAGTAGATATGAGTTGAGTAAGTTTCTTAAATCTAACTCGAAAGTGGCTTTTGCAAAAGAATATAGACAAATTTGAAGTTTATTTTACTTTAACACATTTAGTTAAGGTGAATGAGACGGACAGACATACGTCATACATATATATAGGGTGATTTTTTAAGAGTTTGAGAACTTTTAAAAAAAAAACGCAAAAAAATTTGCAAAAATCTCATCGGTTCTTTATTTGAAACGTTAGATTGGTCCATGACATTTACTTTTTGAAGATAATTTCATTTAAATGTTGACTGCGGCTGCGTCTTAGGTGGTCCATTCGGAAAGTCCAATTTTGGGCAACTTTTCGAGCATTTCGGCCGGAATAGCCCGAATTTCTTCGGGAAATGTTGTCTTCCAAAGCTGGAATAGTTGCTGGCTTATTTCTGTAGACTTTAGACTTGACGTAGCCCCACAAAAAATAGTCTAAAGGCGTCAAATCGCATGATCTTGGTGGCCTTGAACTTACCGGTCCATTTCTTGAGATGAATTGTTCTCCGAAGTTTTCCCCTCAAAATGGCCATAGAATCGCGAGCTGTGTGGCATGTAGCGCCATCTTGTTGAAACCACATGTCAACCAAGTTCAGTTCTTCCATTTTTGGCAACAAAAAGTTTGTTAGCATCGAACGATAGCGATCGCCATTCACCGTAACGTTGCGTCCAACAGCATCTTTGAAAAATACGGTCCAATGATTCCACCAGCGTACAAACCACACCAAACAGTGCATTTTTCGGGATGCATGGGCAGTTCTTGAACGGCTTCTGGTTGCTCTTCACTCCAAATGCGGCAATTTTGCTTATTTACGTAGCCATCCAACCAGAAATGAGCCTCATCGCTGAACAAAATTTGTCGATAAAAAAGCGGATTTTCACATTTCGAACCGAACACTGATTTTGGTAATAAAATTCAATGATTTGCAAGCGTTGCTCGTTAGTAAGTCTATTCATGATGAAATGTCAAAGTATACTGAGCATCTTTCTCTTTGACACCTTGTCTGAATCCCGCGTGATCTGTCAAATACTAATACAAGAAAATCCTAACCTCAAAAAAATCACTCGATATATATATACTTTATGGGGTCTACGACGTCTCCTTTAGTATGTAACAAACTTTACGACAAACTAAATATACCCGTTTACATTATATTTAACAGGTAGTTAAAATCAGGACTGCAACCAGTTTTGGACCGAAGCATAGGTTTTTCAGTTGTATTTCGAACCGTAAACCAGTCAAGTTCTTCTGAACGACATTATTTATTTAAATAAAGAGATTTAAAGTATTTGACCCAAAGGTAAATTTATATGAACAAATGTATTATTTTTGATTATGTATGGTAATAATTTACATTTTTCATGAGAAACAAAAACAGAAAGTGTCTTCGTACAAAGTTATCTTGAACCGCTTGAACCGCTTGAACCGCTTGAACCGCTTGAACCGCTTGAACCGAACTGTAGTTCGACGCTTATTGAATAATTTCCGGGTACTTTCTGCTAAGTTTCCTTCTTTTCTGATTGTTAGACACATACATTTGGCTAAATTTAATTTTATGCCTCAGCCACAGAGAATATAAAAAGTTTAGCATGGACTTAAATTTAACATTTATCTCTAAATAAAGCCTATTTAAATAGGCGCTTACTGTCCAAAAATAGCTTCAATAAAATATGTAAATAAGCTGCTAATGAGCTGCTAAAATAATAATAAAATGCAAAATAAATACTTGTAAATGTTTCTAATAAATGTTTGCAAGTTGATTTCAAATGTAAAGCATTCAAATATTGCCAAATGTTTCGAATAAAAATAAATAAAATAAATAAAAAAGAAACAACATCAAAATATGCAAATTTTGATGTCTGCCTACAATATTCTCTGCGACTGACAAATAAATTTCAAAAATAAAAAAAAAAAAAATAAAATATTTATCTTTTTTAAAAATATCGAAGAAAAAAAGTCTAACAAATGAAAACGTTTTTTCCATTTGAATAACTTTGATGTAGGCATTTCACGTTGATTTCTAAAAAAAAACCTAAAAAAAAAATGTGTAAAGAACAACAAACAAACCGAAACAGAGAGAAAAAAAGACTTAGAAAATATGAAATATAACAAAATGGCGATAAACGGGAAATGCGCCGCCATGGCGCATTCGTTAAACGTGGGCGTTAAAGCTTTAAGTATGCAAATTATAGACTTTTGGACTAAGCAAAGAAGACATTTTTAAATTTTTTGCGAAAAGTAAAACCAAAACAAAACAAGAAAATAAAATAAAAAATAAAACAGATAAACAAGCAGAAAAGCACGTAGAATATTTTTGAGAGAATGCTTCAAATTTAAGCGATATTTAATTTCCAACTGGTTAACCTTGCATCGAAAACGCGTGAATATGAAACCCCCATTTGTCAAGTTCATTGACAGAGGATGCAAGAGAAGCATACTTCACGTTTATTTGAATGAAAATTATGTATTCGAAAAGAATAAAAATTTAAATTGTATTTACCGTATATGAAAAAGTGTATCTATACAAACAAAGTTTAACTTCCGGCAAAAATAAAGTAGATAGAAGTTATTTTCTTTATCAATTGAACTGCTGACAAGTCTCTACCAAAGCAGCTACTAAATTTAGAATTTCATGGAATTTTTATCTTTGAAAACGAAAACGAAAAAAAGAACCAAAGGGAAATCAATATTTGCACAATTGTGCTGCATTCAACGAAAATTCTTTTTTTTTTTATGATTTTCGTGGTTGACAAACTTCAAAGTGCCTAAAAGTATGAAAAAAAAATCATGTAGAATGGAGGATAAAGGCAACAATTGCCAACACAAAAAAATTCGTTTGCACAACGAAAAAAAGTTTAAAATTAAGTTAAGCTTGGTTTCGGAGAAGTGCAACAATTTTTCATAATCGACAGTTAACTTTATTATAAAATCTTTTCATTTTATACCAAACATTGTAACCATAAAATAAAAGGGTAATATATGTATATTTAGTTTTTGTATGTATGTGTTGTAGTGAGAAGAAAGCAAGTTATATGCATAAAATATCTTTATACGAAACCATATTTGAAGAATCGTAAACACTTTAAAAAAGAACGAAGTAAACAAAGTTGATTTTGAAATTATTAACAAAAAATAGAACAGTCAAGAGATACAGTTTGTTGAATTATTTTCAAGTTTCTTCATGGAAACTATTTTTATTTGATCTTCTTTGTAAAGTTTTTATTTTAAATTTAAATCAAAAATTTTGTACCCATAGAAAATTAAGTCTGGGTTAAAGAAAAGGACTTGTGTCTTTAGACAGAATCGTTCAAAGTAAAGAAGGTAAAAGTTTCAAAAATTTTGGATTCGAAAAAGTCAAGTTTTAGTCATTACAAAGAATATCTAAGGTTGCGACTTTATTGAAAATGAACTTTGTAGATTTTTTGGCAAAAATATTGTTTTTCTCTTTTAAATTTTCACGAATTTTAACAAAGTTTGGACCATACAAAAATTTCAAAATAGTTGTATACTATTAATATAATAGTTTATTACTGTTGAGAAATAGTTCGATGAATTCTATCTGTGAAGTTTTCAATCTAAATTTATTGTTTGCGATTCTATCTTCCATAGACTCTAAACATAGTCGGCCTCAGCAACCCATAACAGTTTATTTATTTTATTAAATTTCTTAGTTTTACTAACAAGATTTGAATTTTGTTGAACTTATTTAAATTCGTAAAAATCCAATTAAAGAAATTTTTTATTTCAACTAATTTGCAACATAGTAAGAAGCACGATTGCAGCAATTAAAACTTTGTCAAATCGTTTTAATCATAATTATAAAAACTCATTCGAAAAACATTAAAAGCTAAAACTGAATTGAGCACAGGAGTAGCTTTGCGCTATTTGAGATTTTATATTGTAAATATATGGAAAAGGATTGGGATACGATTTGTGTAGGTATGCAAGTGTAAGTATTACGTTTATAAAATTTTCAGCTTTTGCTTTATGACAGTGAATATCTTTTGCTACGCAGACAGACAGAAAGACAGACATTCGGCAACAACTGTCAGAGCTATCAAAGAATAACAGATGCGTATTGTGACAACAACAGAATAATCTTTGATGAGAAAATGATAAAATAATGAATGCTGAAACGCACACACACACACATTTTTCAGAGCGATATGTTTACTAACAAATTTTGATGGAAATTCCCCTTTTTGAATTTTCTTTACTTTACTTTACAGCTGTCGCTCCAAAATAAAGATTGCTTTAGTTCATTGACATTAACATGATTCTGTGTCGATCTCTTTCCTCCACACGCACACACACCCACACACACTATCTAGATGCTTTGTTTTGTTTTTTAACCGAAAATAGTAAAAACGTATTGAAATGCAAATGAATAAATATTTAAATCTTTGCAGATGAAGGAAAAGTGTTTATATTTAAAAAATGTATCTGCAAGAAAATGTATCTTAAAGCTGGTTTTTTTGTAAAGATACATATCTATCTTTTAGCAAAAGTATTTTATATTTTGCAATAACAATTTAGTAATAGCATGTAATAAATTTTATTCAAAGTTTGTGCAAATCTCTTGTAAAGTAGCATAAAGTGTTTCAAAAAAAAATATTGTATAGATGTATCTTTTATTGCAAAACGATAAAAATACACTTCAAATACATTTGATGAGTACACAGGCTAGTCAAAGAACGCATAAATATTTATGTTTTATGAATTTAAAGCGTAAAGCACTTTCATTCATAAACAAGTCCCACAAACACACACAGACACGCACAAACATGTTTCATCGCATCTACAAGATTATGCTTTATTAAAAGTATTCCAAGTCAAAGCCTGTGCAGCGATAACAGCTGTAGCAATATCTGCGTGTAATATATTGATCCGTTGAGTTTACGAGTATAGAAATGTTATTTGCATTTTAGTATGCCAATAGATTCACAAACTTACAGATACAAATATTAATAGTATCTGTATCTATTGTATAAAACATAAAATGTTGTGCGTCGACCGCATCAAATGGTTTGGCAAATGCACAGCACACATTTTTTTTCAGTACAAACAGCTATAATAACAAAGCATAAGCATAAACTATGAGCATGGCGAATATACATAGCACAGCTTATGATATCATGAATATAGTACACAGTTCACGATACGGCGCTTATTTAAATTGATATTGTACAATACAATAAAAATTATTGCGATTATGTAGTACAAGATACAAGATACAAATTTCTATGTATCTTGTATCTGTATCTATGCAGCTGTTTCGCATCTTTGTTTAAGTCGGTGCACACATTTATGTATTTTTCGTTTATGTTTGAGCAATTAAAAAATAATTAATGTGCCGCGTTATTAATATTAATTAAGCTGTGTTCAGACAGACAGACAGACAGACACGACAAATATTTCGACCAATATTCAGAAAGCTTTTTAACATAAATTGAGTAGCATATTCAATGTATCGAATGGGTTATTTATTCATTTATTATACCCGGCACAGTAAAAATATCTAAACGGGTTGTTTATATTTTCCAACGAAGCGATTCGTTTGAGTTATTTGAAAAATATTATTATTGACTGCAATATTTTTTGAAGTTTTTTTTTTTTTTATAAAAATAATTTACAAAGCTGTGCTGTGTATTATGTCGTTTTGTATCTCGAATTTAGCGCTTTTTTATTGCACTAAGACGCCGCATTCATTAGCTCATTTATAGTAGATTTTGCTTGTTGTTTCTTGATTAAAAAATTTTTTTTGTATTTTTTTTTTATATTTAATTTGCATACAAAATATTTTTATTTTATTCCATTTCATTGTGCCATTTTGTTGACGTTTTTATATGCAGTTTTGTATCTGTATCTGCATATTTATGTGTCTGATTTTCTTTGAATCAGGTAATCAATCATTTCTGAATTAATAATTTTATACCCAACATGCTACTTTGCATGATTTGTTACTTTTTATCTTTTTGTTTTGTTGAAATAATTTATGGTGGGAACATTTTGTAATCGCATCGAATTAAGCCGAAGCGTGCAGTGTTATTTTGATTTAGATTAGCATTTTAATGATAATCGGATGTTTGATATAAGAAGGGCCTATGTGAATTTATGTTTTCATGTTTGTATTTTTAATTGCATTCAAATAAATTTGCTTCGATGGTTCTTATTAAGTTTTTAATATTTGAATATGCATAAATCTTGGTCGGAATAGATTAGAAGATTTATGTATATGGACGGTGCAGTTGTAAATGCAAAATTAAAAAATAATAAATGTGAAAACGGGCTTAATAAAATGAAGGTGAGCACTTTAAGTAAAAAAAAAAAAACAAGATAGAACGCTGAAGTCGATTATACTCGACTGCAAGATACACTCTACCTAATCTGTCTGCACCTTAAGTTAAGTGTTATCTTAGTAACATACTTTATAGTATTGAATTTTCGTAAAAACATTAAAAAAAAAAAAAAAAAACAAAAAAAAAAAAAAGGAGAATATTTGTATAGGTCTATACTTAAAATTTTTTTAGGTCCTACCCATATATTTCATTAAGATTATACTAGTCATAATTTATACTAAATTTAGAGTTCCAATAATAAACAAGAACGAACGCTGAAGTCGAGTATGCTCGACTGCAGATTACCCTGTACCCAATCTATATGTACCTTAAGTTAGGTTCTATTTGACTACCATACATCATTGAATTTAATTTTCATAGAAAAACTTAAGAAATCGAGTATATCTTTAAATGGGGTTATACCTAAAATTTTGTTGGGCCTACTCCATATTGGTCTATTTCATTGGGACTATCATAGACATAATTTATACTAAATTTAAATTTTCTAGAATAAAAAACAATGGCGTTTTTATGTAAAAATCCAAAATTTTGGGGTAAATTTGTATGGGAGCTTTACCTAAAATTTTGTTGGTCCTATCCATATTGGGATATTTTATTGGGACTATCATAAACATAATTTTTACTTAATTTAAACTTCCTAGAATAAAAAACAATGACGTTTTTATGCAAAAACCAAAATTTTTGGGGTACATTTGTATGGGGGTGCCCTTTAAAATGGGTCTAGAGAAAAACCGTTTGTAAGTGCACACTTGACGGCCTAGGGAGAGTCTAAGTTTCAATTTGAAAGCTCTACCTTTTATAGTCTCCGAAATAATCGTTTTCATACGGCAGACAGCATGACAGACGGACAGACGGAAGGACGGACAGACGGACAGACGGACGGACAGACAGACAAAGCTAGTTTGACTCCCCTTCCAATGCTGATCAAGAATATATATACTTTATAGGGTCTATCTTGCCTCCTTCTGTCTGTTACATACACTCGCACAAACTTAATATACCCTTTGGGTACTTTAGGGTATAAAAACAAAAAAAGTATATGCAAAAACCCAACATATTGGTTTAAGTTTTGTAAGGGAAGTACCCCATTATATGGTGCTGGAAAACAGCTTATAAATGACCACCTGACTCCTCAGAAGAGTTTGAAATATAGTGTCCCTATCTTTTAAACATGGCATTTTTTCTCCCTTTCTGGTCTTGTGCGCTGGACCATGGCAGTGAATTCTAATGTATTTTGGGCCTTTGAAACATATTTCACTCAAAAAAAAAAAATTCAGATTAGTTTCGAATATCTGGACAAGGATTTGTATTCAGATATTAAAAATACATTACTCCTGGCTATATTTTTTAAATGTTTATGTGATGGATGGAAAGGTTTTTTTTTTATTTCGGAGTAAAATTTTCCAAAAGAAGGTAATTTATTTGAGGTTATAATTAAAACGAGAACCAACTTTTGAATTCCGAAAAAAATACGATCGAACTTTAGAACATTTTAAAGATTTAGCAAATAAATAAAATATTGTACTCGGTCAGTGTGCAGTTTTCATTTTAAAATATTTACAAATATTTTAAGTTTTACGTGAAGAAAAACTAGAACACACTTCACGCTTGTTTACGCCAGATACAAAATAATAAACAATACAAACTAGAAATTGGCCAAATGCCAAATAAAATTACAACCTACCGCAGTCTTTGATTATTTTAATCCATAAATCCATTTTACAACTGGCTAACACGTTCTCTGCGAGTTGTTCCAAACTTTTTAATGTAAATTCAAATTGTTTAAATATTTTTTTTGTTTTGAAATTATTTTTAAACAAAATGCAGCTTGATGCGTAATTTCGAAACACAAAGATACACACAAAGCATGAAAAAATTTAACACATTGCAGAAACGTTTTAGCTTCAAAATTATTTCATGAATCACAATGCACTCTTTTACCAATAAAATTTTATGTAACTGCACAGATGGATAAAGTAATTTTGCGCTTCAATTTTTATTCAAGGTAAACGCAAAATTTATATTTCTTCGAAATATTTTCCAATAAAGTTTTGAACTTAATAAAATTTATTTAAAACAATTTTTTCTATTCTTATTTACAGAAACACTGCGTATTGTGGTCAATTTGAATTTTTATTTATTTTTTACATAAGTAGGAAACACGTTATTACGCCTGCGCATAAGTAGTAAGTTGCAATTCGAGTTAAAAGATGGAAAGAAAAAACTTCACATTCGAAACAATTCAAGCCTCAAAAAGGTGGCTTTAACTATTTTAGACTTGAGCGCCTACGCGTTGTGTCTAAAATAAAATTTTTTATAAGACGCAAGCATGATGTAAGTTGACAGTTAATTTTTTGTTTGTTTGTTTACTTTTTACACGGAAAATATAAAACTGCAGCGTAACTTTGTAATTATAATTCACGTAGTAACAAGCTCGAAAAGATCAACTGCTAAGCAATTGCATAGTCAGCTGATCGTAAGCGCGCGTTAAAAACTAAACCGCAAACGGTAGAACGAACGGATTGAACTCGAATTCATACAGCAAACGACGCAGTCGTCGTGTCGTTGTTCGCTGCTGAAGTGTTCAACGCGAATTAATTTCCGTAACAAGCGCTAAAGCAGACAGAAGATACATTTGTTTAACAACAACACTGATGACTGACGACAACGCCAACGACAAAGTCAGCGGCGGCAGCAATAATAGCAGCAGCAACAGTGGCAGCAGCAGCAGCTGAGCCGCAGATAACATAGCTCCAGATACAGATACAGCAAAAGAGCAAATACAGATACAGATACGCTCCACTCCACTCAACAGCTGCGGTGGCAGTGCCAGTGGCAGCGATCATTGAGCACAGCATGTCACCATACTGCACGTGGGCTGTTGTTGAGTTGAGTTACTTTGGTTTCTTTTATTTTACTTTTTGTTTTTGTTATTTGAGTAAAGTGAAGTGCAGTATCTGCTGCTGTTGTCGCTGAACCTAAGTTTTGATTTAGAGACATGCATGCACCTATAGCTGCCCCATTAGCAGTGATGCCTACGAGGGTATTAGCAAAGGTATAATATAATTAATTGTTATTTAAATTTAGTGCATACATTCATGGCATGCTTTTTTCTAAAACTGAAGCTTATAGTAAGTCTGTCGATTACAAAAAACAAAAGTATCTAAAGATTAAAATTTCTAAAGCAGAAATCCGAGCGTATCAGACATGAATAAAAAGCCTCAAATGTTTATTTACTAGCGCTCTCTCTCTCTCTCTTTTTTTCTCTCTCGTAGTTATTTGCAAACAGATAAGTTGAAGACACAGCATGCAGCTTGAACTACGTTCTTAAACGCATCTTACAGTGCATGGAATTTATATTTGCATTAAATGCACTTAAAGTAGTTGTACGACATGATTGTCATTGTTTCTGTGACTAACTGCCCCATTATCACATTATTCTATTGTTCAGATACTCGTACATAAGAATGTATCTTTTGTAAGATGAAATACTCAAGCAAATTGTCAATTTAGTTTGGCGCTATTCAAGTAGCTATTTTATTCTTCTGCTTACTACATCTTGGTTTTTTGCTTATTTGATTTGATTTATACATTTTGTTAATTAAAATAAAAACAAGAAAGAACGCTGAAGTCGAGTATGCTCGACTGCAAGATACCCTGTACCCAATCTATATGTACCTTTTAAGTTAGGTTCTATTGTATTTTACTACCATACCTCATTGAATTGATTTTCATAGAAAAACTTTAAAAATCGGGTATATCTTTGAATGGGGTTATACCTAAAATTTTGTTGGGCCCTACCCATATTCGTCTATTTCATTGGGACTATCATAGACATAAATTATACTAAATTACAATTTTCTAGAATAAAAAGCAATGACGTTTTTATGTAAAAACCCAAAATTTTGGGGTTAATTTGTATGGGGGCTATACCCAAAATTTGGTTGGTCCTACCCATATTGGGATATTTATTGGGACTATCATAGACATAATTTATACTAAATTTGAACTTCCTAGAATAAAAACAATGAAATAAAATAAAATGGGTCTAGAGAAAACCCCCGTTTGTAAGTGCACACTTGACGGCCTAGGAGAGTCTAAGTTTCAATTTTGAAAGCTCTACCTTTTATAGTCTCCGAAATAATCGTTTTCATACGGCAGACTTAATATACCCTTTTACCCTTTGGGTACAGGGTATAATAAGATAAGATAAAACAAAACAAAGGAAATTTCTTATGGCATTAGTTGTTCGCTTCTGCTTGATTTTTTGAATGTGTTTCTTAGTTTTCGGTTTTGGAATTCTTTTCAATCTTTGGTTTTGATTTACAGCAATTTGATTGCTCATTAAACTAAAGTGGCAAAATAGATACAAGATACTTTTGATGGGAATAATGTGCTACTTAAATTTATTGTTGCAGAACTATAAAAGCTATTTACCAGTTAGCTTATTCAATCATTTGTCTTTCAGTTTATTTGTTTGTTTGTTTAGTTTTAAAACCGACAATCTTTGTATTGTATCTGTCACTCGCTCTGGATTTGCGGTGCGTTGTGTAATTATTTACAAGAAAATTGTGTGCTAATTTTTCAGCCATAAACTATAATGCAAAACCATTTACATAACTTGGCTTCGTTGCTGTTTGATTTATTTTACAGATTTGTTGATTTAACAGCAGCAAAAACAGTTGGTGAACTTTGAGTGTAAACTTTGTAATACTTAATTAAAAAATGTATAAAAAATAGTTTTATTAAATTTATACTCGTAAACTGGTAAACTTGGTTGACAGTTGATTATTTTTAGTAAAGTTTTTCTGGTAGATCATAAAACAAAATTCTTTAAAAATAAAATCAATTTAGATATTCTTAAGATCAATTATTTCTTAAGTAAACTGAAATTGATTAGCAACATTGTAGAAACAATAGAACAGAACTACTAGATTTGAACCCATTAAAAACCTGAACTCTGTTGAAGATTTTGAACTAAATTCGGACATTTTTGCCTAGAAAACTTTTTCCCCCAAAAACTTAAAAAAATATGCCTACTTTTCCGCTAAATGTTCGTTAAAAATCAGAAAACTTAAAAATTCGGAAAATGCGACTTAAATTGCTTAAATAGAACGAAAAGAATTTGAACACTTAAGTAAACATTTTCAAATACTGTGAAAATTTAATAAAATAATTTGGCGATCTGATTATAGCCTAACTAAAAAAGAAGTAAAAATTATTTTAAGCAATTTCTAAACCTTTCTCTGCCGCATAACACTTAAAAAAGTTATGCTCATTGAAAACAACTTTATAGCTAAAAACTGAAAACATTTACGTAAAATAGTTTGAAATTTTTATTGACAGTTCGATTTCATTACCAATCGAAGCGACACCTACACTCGAAATAGCAAAAAATAAAAAATACGAGTTTATACATGTGAAACAAAATACAATTTTTATGGCAAACTCATGACAGCAGTCAAAGATATCAAAAAAATATAAAAACTGTGCATAGCCCGAAAAATTTATGGATCGAAGTCGGTTTGTGTGGTCTCAAATAAATATTCAATGTTTTGAGAAGCAGAGGAAGTAGAAGTTTCGCTTTTTAATGAGATATTTTTTTCTGAGCGTGTCGTGCTTCCACATAATTTATGTACTTTGTGTAGATACATATAATAACGATAATATTTTTATGCTAACGGTATTATAAACTATTTAAAATGATTATAAAAAGTTTCTTGTGAAAATTGCTGAATGAAGATGATGATAGTTAAACTCGTACTTGTAATTTCTCTACACATGAAGGTGTTTTTACGAACTTTTAATTAAATAAGCAATTCGCTGTGTTAATTTTTTTGTAAATATCTATTCGTGAGTATGTATCTTTGTAGTAGCAACAAAAGCAAAAGAGATTAATCATGTACAAGCAACATTAGCACAGAAAAGTACCAAGAATTAATAAAAAACTGTTAAGTTTCACAGAAGTTAAACAGTGGAGAACATTAAAGAATTTGTAGTAGGCAACGAAATACTTGTGAAAATAAATGTTTTAATAATGTTGTTGCTGTTGGCATTAATAAAATACTTTGCAAAGCTTATACGTAAAGTAAATAACTCGTTTAGATGCTGCCAATTATTTGGAAAACATCAACAGAAAATAAATATAATCAGCTGTTTCCATAGTTACTATAAAATGTTATTTTTTCACCAATTATAACGGTGAATAAACACGCAAATTTTCTTTTGAATTTTAACACAATCAAATTAAGATTTTTAAAAATAAACTTCAAATAAATTTTATCAATGCTTTAAGCGGAGCCGTTATTAAGTAGTTAATTACGCTTGAGAAACTAGAAATTAGAAATCATTTTTAAACTGCTGCTGCTCAAAATAAACATATGTATCTTGTAGATACATAATTAGCAGTACATAGCATCTTCCTTCGTATATAAATTAATTGCAATTTGTCGCATTTGACAGCCACATGGAAGTGACAACGACACGTTTTCACTGTGCTTGTCTTTCAATCAAGAGTTTCAAAGTTTATTGTATTGTATCCTAGTCAAAAAATAAATTGTTGTAAAATACAAAAATTATTATTTTTACGAAAATAGATTTACATTCTCATATCGCCTTCACATATGCTACACACAGAGTTCTTGTATCTTGCATTAATATAAAAATAGAAGCACGAGGGAAATCCGGTCGACGATGTCGTTGTTTTTGAGAGCTCCTGCCTTTAATCGATAAATATATTATATTTAAGTTTTACAAATATCGAACGTGCAGCAAGAAAACATTCGATTGTATTAATATGAGGCATGGAGATTTTAAAAATAGCACGATTTTTTTTTCTTGTAAAATTATTGTCAATTTTATACTTGAATCTTGGTCTTTTTGACGATAAATTAATATCAATTTGAGATAGTGTAAGTTGGAAAGGACTTTTTTAGTAGTTTTTAAAAAATATCGGTCAGATTTATATAGCAACAGCATTATTAATATTATATATGAACATGAATATATCCCTAGCATTGCTAATGGAATAACAGCATTATATGCTAAATTACAAGGAGCGATTATAAGTTTGTGCAAATGTGTGTTAGATAAACAAAAATTTGCAGCTTTTAATGGAGAGTCTATTTGCTATCCGACATCTGTCCTGAACTATCTCAGGTATTTTTAAGAGATAAGCCTCCACATTTCTAAACTTATACTCTCCTGTGCCAAGTCAAGTGATCGCTTTCAACAGGGTTTTTTCAAATCTCTTTTTAAGGTGGTTCTCCTAAAGTAACAGAACTACGAATAAAATTGAGTTGTTTAAAAATTTTTTGACTTAAAATCCGATCCATAAATTTGAGCTTAGTTATTTGACTTATGATAGACCCATTAAGTATATTATTTTGATAGCATTGGAAGGGCAGTCGCCATACTAGCGTTATGTCTTCCGTCCGTCTGTCCGTCTGTCATGCTGTGTGGCGTATGAAAACGATTATTTCGGAGACTAAAGTTGAAGGCATTAGGAGCATATTGACCCTAAAAAGTATAGAAATTTTGATGCTCTCCGAGGCGAGTCAATCTAGCCATGATGCGTCTGTCTTTCAAACGGTTTGTCTGTCCGTCTGTCTGTCCGTCTGGTACTGTCCCCCATACTGTCTGTCCGTCAATTTTGGGTTTTTGCATATAAACGTTCATTGTTTTTAAAGCTATGGAACTTGAAACTTCGTATTAATTTTTTCTATGATAGTCCTAATAAGTTCAAGTGTTAAAATGCGAAGTGCCACGCCCATTTTAAGGTATAGCCCCCATACAAATCTTACCCCAAAATTTTCGGTTTTTGCATAAAATACGCCATTGTTTTTTAATGTAGAAACTTTAAATTTAGTAAAAATTATGTCTATGATAGTCCCAATAAAATATCAAAATATGGGTAGGACCACACCAAATTTTAGGTATAGCCCCCATACAAATTTATCCACCAATTTGGGTTTTTGTTTAAAAAATAGGTTTTTTTTATGAGAATATTCACTCAAATTTGGGTATATAATATGTCTAATGACAGTCCCAATGACATAAACCAAGGTAGGCCCAACCAATTTTTAGGCATAACCTCCCGTACAAAGTTATCCCGATTTTTTTGAAGTTTTTCTATGAAAAATCCAATTATTTTAATGAGGTATAGTTAGTCAAATATAGTTAACCTAACTAATGATCACACATAAACTAATCATAGATTGGGTGACAGGGTATCTTAGCAGTCGAGCATACTCGGACTTAAGCGTTCTTTCTTGTTTGTTATTCAAATAGTCTGAAATGCTGACCAAGAATGTTTATACTTCATGCTTTAGGTATATCGTTAATAAGAGGCCTTAAAAAATTATAAATATAAAGAACGAGGTTGTATTTAAACCAGGAAAAATTTTGACGCTTTTTTAAAATACTCAGAATTATTCGATTTAATTCAAATATGCACCGTTTTGTTCGCAAACTTATTGGCATTTGGAAGGCAATTTCATTATGCCCCCCTTATAATACCATGACCTTTTTCGCTGGACGTTATCGTAAGTGATCCACTTTTCATCTCCAGTCACCATCCGATTTAAAAATAGGTCGAGTTCGTTCCGTTTCAGCAGCGTATCACAAGCGTTTAAGCGATCCAAAAGATTTTTTTGACATCTTTCGACATACAATACACCAGAACGAAATCAATTGAACCAACGCTGTGCTGTGCGAATCGTTACAGCATCGGGCCCATAAACATTACAAATTCTTTCGGCCGCCTTCGTTGGATTTTTACCTCTCAGGTAGTAAAAACTTAAAATATTTCGAATTCCTTGGTGGACTCTATCTTTGGCGCGCTATAACTTGAGATTGAAACATATGATCACAACACAGTCTGGGTGTCCTTGTAGCTCTGGGTGTCCTCTTTAAATCGCCGTAAAGGATGATTAGTACAACCCAGGATATGTTAAAGAGTCGCCATCTATTGAAAAAAATACAATACTTATTGAAGAACCCAATATAAGGAAATGAGACGTTGTATGAATGAATATGTTATAGTGGCCCGATCCTAATCATATCATTGGTGTGTATATAAGATGATAATAGTTGTGTTTTTACAAAATTTAAAGTGAATACATTTATAAATAATACCTATCTTCATAAAATAACTCGAAAATGGGAGGTAGTATGATTATGCCTAAAAATGGACGTGTCATCTTGATTCTGACATACAAATTGCTTATGACTGACAAAAGCTTAAGTTTCGAATTTAAGGACAATATCTTTAAAACTTTCTGAGTAAATCGCATGACTAGATCGATTCATCTCGTAGAGCTGATCAATAATATATATTTTATGGGGTCTGCGATGGTTTCGCTGAGCAAGGTTTTTGTTAAATCCAATCTTTTCTAGGGTAATCAATTCCGAATTGGATTCATATTAAAAACATAAGTTTTGAGCTAAATTACAGTTTTTCGCTATTCTTTTTTAGTATACCTCACATCTTTAATAAAGTTTTTATAACATAACATATATGTTCATGTGTAGAGTGTAATAAATTTGTTCGCGGTTTAATCAACATACAAATTTCCCGTCTTTCACTCTATTTTTATCAATTTAGAGACAGACAGACCGACATGAAGATATAGTATAATTAATTTCAATATTATTGATATTATTCATTGCGGATGCTGCATTTCAATGCTTTCGTTATTTGAGGTCGCCTAATTTATTTCGTGAGATTTATTTTCGATTGTTTCGCGCTCTTTTTTTTCCCATTTCTTTTCGAAATAATAGAATTTTGGTGTTGTTGATTTTTGAGCGAAGTCTTTACTGTTCATAACAGTTCAGTTCGGTTCAGTTCAGTTATGAAAGCGTGCCGCCTTCTTGCGTGTCGCACGTCATGTGCAAACGATCCAGCAACGCAGGCAGCAAGGCAATCGCGCATTCATTAAATTGATTTTATAAAGTGTCAAATACGCTTTTTTTTTTTTTTTTGTTTTGTTTTGGTGGGAAATTTTGACAGGTTTTCTAGTGATATTGCTTTTGTTGCGGCTGCTGCTGTTGTGTTAAGTGTTTATAAATATTCATACATTATTAATGTCAATTGGCGTTGGCCTCTCTTTCCCTCTCGTCTTTCTCGAATTTGCCGTAATTGTAACAGGGAATGAAAATTATTTATTCGGGCCACTGGGTCTGTTAGTTTGGCGCTAACGCTACAGTTTCTCTAAATAAATCAGTTGGAAAATTTATGCAAAGTTAAATCATAGAAAATTGGGTCATATGACTTTGGGCGAAAGTAAGTTTTTAACTTGAATATGCGAGCACTTTGTGCTAATTCGGCGTCTAAAGAAAATTACATAGACGAATGCAATTATTAGTTTGCGAACGTTTTTAAACGTGTTACTCATTTTAGTATTTTACTCTGCGCTGCAGCAATTTAAAATTTCCACTGATAATATGCTTAGCAAAGCAATGTGTTACAGTGTTGCTTGCATAAAAAAAAATTCAAATAACATAGCTCAGAAGAAAATCTATACAATATATAAAAATATATATGTAGCTGTGCGTTAACAACGCTTAAAACTCAAGAATGACTCGACCGATTTGAAAAAATTTTTTTTTGTTTTGTTGCTCTCATCATAGATGTGGTCAGAAAGGAAAAAATATTTAAAAAATTTTGACCCGGGGCCTAATGGGGGCCTTGAAACCGGAAAAGTCATATCTTTGGAATGAATAGACGTAGAGACTTGAAACAGGGCTCATTTGAAAGATGGTTAAAAAAATTTTATTTTGGCGTTCAAGGTGTTCAAGGTATTTCCGGAATTTGGACCTGGGACCCGGACCAATATGATTTTTGACCAATTTTTTTTTATTAGTGGCACTTGGACGGGTTTAGAAAATTTTGGGGCCTTGGGGCCTTGAACGTTGGAATGAATGAAAAAAGGAATTTGGACCTGGGACCCATATGTGGATCCAATATAGATTTTTTGACCAATCTTTTTTTTATTACAGGTGAGCACTTAGACGGGATTTTAGAAAATTTTGACCTAAATTTTGGGCCTAATGAAAGCTTTGAAAAAAAAGTCATACATTTGGATTGAATAGACGTAGAGACTTGAAACTGGGCGCATTTGAATGATGGTAAGTCGTGTTTAGGGGATTTCCAAAATTCGAACCCACATTTTTTGAACAATTTATATTTAGCCACCAAAGAAAAAAATATCATGTCACAGCGTTTGTAATGATACTCCACGAAAACGGGTTGACTGATTCTTATGAAATTTTGTGTGTATATTCAGTTGGTCTTAGAATCGGACATAAACTATAAAAGCGATCAAAAAAAATTAACTTTATTTTTGCAAATAATTGAACAAGAGAAATGAAACTCGGTATAAATGTTATTACACCGAGAAAAGTGTAGTCCATTGGAAAAACGAGCGGTGGGTGAACCAAAAAAAAATCTTCTTATTTTTGCAAATAATTGAGCTAGACAAATGAAATAAGGTTTTACTACATGACCCGAGCAAGGCCGGGTAGGTAAGCTAGTTTTAAATAAAAAGCTTGTCAAACAATAAAAGTTTAATGTGATTTAGATTTTTTATACCGGATTTTTATGAATTGTCCTAACTACTAACATGTACCTTAATGTGTATATAACACGGTGATATTAATTATTTTTGCTACTTTTTGCTCCGTTTCTAAAAAACTAACTTTCACATGGGCAGTGAGAGTAGGCGAGGCTAAATTGGTCAAAAATGTTTTCGGTTTCTAAACATGCTATTTATACAAACTAATAGGTCTGCACATTTATTTTTCGAATTTCTACCAAAAAATTTTAATTTATCACCAGTGTGCAATGCAGCATCTTTTTATAATCTGTACCCGATAGATATAAGAGTATATTAGGCTTGTGCAAATGTTTGTAACAGGCAGGAGGAGGCATGGTAGACCCTATCAAGAATATATATTGTTCATCAGCATTGATAGGAGCGATCGATCGTTTTAAAGGTTAGCCCCCATACAAAATAAACACAAAATTTTGGGTTCTTGTATCAAAACTTATTTGTTTCTTATTGTAGGAACTTAAAATTACCCCATTTTTGTGTTTTTTATGAAGTTCAATACATTGAAAATTGGATTCAGGGTATTTTGCAGGTTCGCATACTCGACTTCAGTGTTCTTTCTTGTCCCAGTTTTAATAACCATAAAAATTGCCATAATGTTGACAATATTGAGTCCTCACTGTACGTGCATGCACAAACATATTTAAGCGCAGCTTGAACGTGATGCAAGTTATATCATCTTCTTCATCATGCCACAAAAACGTACCTGCACAAAGTTTCAACAAGAATGTTGTCGACGTGACAAGATTCACTTTTACAATCGGAATGTCGCTGCAAATTTCAAATTTGCAAGAAGGAAGTTGAGTACGAGATATGCACTATGAAACGAATATGCAAAATGTGTTCGCAGTCAACTGCCGTCGAAAGGAAACAGGGAAACGCGACATTTATAAACGAACAAACAAAAAAAAAACGAAAAAATACTCCCCTTGGACTTGGAACATTTTATAAACTATGTACTATGTACAAACACAAAACTACAGCTTTGCATGTACTATATAGAGTGTGTATATGAAATGTATCTAGATACTTCGCGTGCACATTGCATTTCATAACAGAGCGCATATACACGTACAAGCCAACGCGTGCACTGACTGCACAGACGGTTTTATGCGTCATTTGACAATATTTGGCTGCTGTGAAGCGAACATTTGAGATATTTCGTTGTAAAAAGATATTTTTCCTTTACATAAAATTATTGATTGGTTTTGGCTATTGCAGCATTTAAAAAAAAAACTTCAAGGATTTACATGCTTATATGTTATTTTTATTTATAAAGTGAATTTAGCGCGAACATTTCGGAAATATTTGTTTGTCGATGCGAATGAGAAAAGCTTTACATCATCGTCCTAAATTTCCTTGAACACATCGACTTATTGAGTGGAGTGTAGTGTGTGTTAGGAACTTCATTTTGAAAATACTTAACAAAAAGAACATCAATTTGAATGGATGGGGTTCGCGTTATTTCCAAGTGCACTCGTAGAGAACAATTAGAGTTAACAAATGAAAAAGCAAAAAAGGACAAGCGTAAAATATTTGAAAGCACATTAGGTACATAGCTAATACAACTGAATGTTTGCACACACTCATTTTGGACGCACACACAGTGTGCTATAACAGTACAGTGCTATTTATTACTAAGACTTCACAAATATTAAAATTAAAGTTGAAAATATATGCAAAATCCATATTTTCTTTTGTTTTGAATTACATTTTTAAAAAATATTCAGAAGGCAAATTTTGTTACTTTAAAAACGAAGTTTTTATCGCGTGTTGCGGCATGCACCAAAACAGCAAAAAACGTACGTGACACATAAACAAAAAAAAATTATTCAGTTGTGTTTTTGTTTTGTGATTTATTTAATTTATATTTTTATTTTTGTTTGAACTTTTTAAAAATAAAAGTAATACAGTTGTTGTATTTTAATTGCGTACCAGCATATTTTAAAATATGTTTTTAATGTACAAAAAAAGCTTTTAAAAATTACTCACTTTGCCATCGTAGCATGGTAGCGCACCTCTAGTGAACCACCGAGCACTGCATACCAGAAGCGACCCTGTTCGCCAGCGCGAAACACTATTTAAAATAAAAAAAGAAAACAAAAATAAATAAATCTCTATAAATATTATTATAAACAAAGCAAGTTATTCGTTATTAGTATTTTTTCTATGGTAGAATGGTATTCGATAAAATAAGAACAACTCAAATAAGAACTGAATTCGTTTTATAAAAATGTTAGAATAGTTTTTCATGATTTATCCCTTTATTACTTTAGCAGCTTACGTAATAAGCGCATCGAACCATTTATTAGTCTATATTAGCCCTTGACACCTTTATTAGCCGAATTTATTGATTATACCCGTGTAGCTAAAAATGTAAGATATATACGGTCTTTGAGACTAATGTGGATAAGTCTATTAGCCACAGTTTTTTCTGAAGAACACAACTTTCTGTCTCTTCGTATTTTAAAGTTTTAATGCCCTGTACACTAAGGGTACCAGATTTAAAACTTAGACTGTCCTTAGCCGTCAAGTGTGCACCGGTTTTTTTCTGTAACCACATTTTAAGGGGCACCCCATACAAATCAACCTCAAAGTTTTGGGTTTTTGCATAAAAAGGTAACTTTTTTTTATTCTAGGAAGTTTCAAATTATTATTAATCATTCTTATCATAGTCCTATTGAAATATCCCAATATAGGTAGGACCAAAAAAATTTTTATATAGCCCCCCATATAAATTTACCCCATTTTTTAAGTTTTTGTATGAAAATTCAATACAATAATTTATCTTACTAAGGTAGGACTAAACTCCAGGTACATAAAGATTGGGTACTCGACTTTGGCATTCTTTCTTGTTTTTTTTTTTTTTAAGTAGGGGTTTCGTGCTTCATTTTTAGTAAGTCTTAAAATTATTTTATTCGAAAGACTTTATCTCGTTGGACACATGTGTGACAGCTATAAAATACGGAATGATGTGAAATTTCATACAAAAACTAATTCTACTGGATCCGAAATGTATTCCGTTACGAACAAAATTTACTTTAAAACGAGTCCGTTTTTAGTCCGTAATGGAACTGTTTGGTTTATTGAATTCGTTTAAAGAAAGCTTATTACGTAAGTTGTGAAAGCAGTAAATTGATAAATTATAAAAAAAATTCTAAATTTCTGTAGGACGAATTCATTTCTCATTTGTGTTGTTCTTATTTTATCGAATACCATTGTATATCGATTACACACAGATAGTAAGTTATTATCAGATTGTTGGAACGTTGGTAATGATTATAAAGTTGGCAATCTTGATCAGTTCGACGAGACAATTCGATCTAGCCATATCTATTCAACTATCTGTTCCTCTGTACGTACCATTTAGTTAGTTTTGAAGATAAAGAGGTAAAAATTTAAGCAATTGTTACCCCTATATCTTCTAAACTGACTGAATACTACGTACAAAAGTTAGATTGACGAAAATGGCTAGATCGAATCGTCTCATGGAGGTGTTTAAGATTACCACTTTTGAAGTATTACACGACTATTTCTAGTGTTCAAGTCACAGCTTTCCGCTTCCACTTTTGGATAAGGCCCCCACAGAAACCTTTCACATGTCCACTCATTTAGACACCATAGATTATATTATATCATATAGCACCAATACAAATACACATCCCGTTTTTTAGATTTTCTTAATATCACTTTACTATATATAAATTCCAAATTTTAGTTTGTTATTCAAAAGTATCCGAATTTGGCTAAAATTGGACCATTGATTCCCATCCAAATATGTACTATAACCAAAACTATTGTTTCTATGTCAAGTATGTGACTTCGCTACTTAAATATTTTATTTAACAACTTACGTGTAACGCCCTTCTCTAGATCCTCATAGAATCCACACATGGCCAACTGTTGTAATGCACGCCTTAGCCGACAGGATATTAGTTCGACATCACGTAGATTTCGATCGCAAGGACTGCAAAAAAAAAAAACTTAACTACACGTTGAAACAATATTTACAAATTTTCTGCTATTTTACAAAAACAAAAATTGTAAAATTAAAAACAAATAAATTCAAGAACAAATATTTTTGAAGTTGAGTATTTTCATTTCATACACCATATTCCAAATTCCTCACAGGTAGAGTTTTTTAAATTTAGAAACATTTTCTACAATTTTCTACGTTCAGCTTAAAAAAAAAAAGGAAATACAAAGTATTCTTTTTTATTTTGCCAATTTTCCAACTGTTTTGCTTTGAAAGCGGCAAACCATTTTTTTTTGTTTAAGTTTTCATGAATTTTCATTTGTTGCTTCCGGGCATTCTGCAAATTCAAGGAAAAGAAAATGATTAAAAAAAAATGATGACACAACAAGAATGTCTATACAACTGCCTGTCTACCTTCACTTTGCAATCAAATCTTTCAAATGCAACAAAAAGTAAAAGTATTCAAATATTTTATAATAAAAGAGCTGAAAATTGTTATAACATTTGTTTTATGTACGAGTATTTTGACATTTAAAGTTTGCATAAAAATAATTAAATTGAGAAATGAAAATATTTAAAATTTTGGTTTGTGGCGGCATAAAAGCATTCATCAGAATAATAACAATTCATTTGATTCTATTACATATTTAATATGTTGCATACATACCCACAAATTGCAAATACTATGAAACTAATGAAACAAAATAGTCTCGAATAATAATACAATATATAGTAAATATTTTATTCACGTTGAAACAATATTTACTAATTTTACTCCAGGGTTTGTACAAAGAAATGTTTTGTAAACAATTGCAAACCACAAATAAATTCAAGAACAAACTTGTGTGAAGTTGAGTAATTTCGTTTCACAACACTTATATTCAATTTCTGTTCACCAGGTGCTTAGAGTTTTCAAATTTCACGAAACATTTGGTCTACAATTGTCTGGACGTTCATGTTATATTTCAAAAAAGGAAAATCAAAGTGTTTTTTTTTATTTTGCCAATTTTCCAACTGTTTTGCTTTGAAAGCGGCAAACCATTTATTGTTTTTATTTAAGTTTTTCATGAATTTTCGATTTGTTGCTTTGAGCATTCTGCAAATTTAAGCAGAAGAAAATGATTTGACATTGGATGACAAAAAATGATACAACGAGTGTCTACCTTCACTTTGCAATCAAATCTTTCATAAATAACTCGTTTTCATACAAAATACGAAAAAAAGTATTCAAATATTTTATAATGAAAATGAGCGTGGCAACATTGTTATAATATTTGTTTTATTTAGGAGTATTTTTCCCGACATTGTAGTAAAGTTTGCATTTATAAATAATAATTAAATTATGCAAAAATCGAAAAAATTTTAAATTTTTTGCTTTAAAGTGGGCGGGCATAAAAGCATTCATACAGAATAACTAGGACAAAATTACATTTGAAATTTCTATTAACATATTTAATATCGTTGCATACATACCCACAAATTGCAAATACTATGAAACTAATGCTAAACAAAATAGTCTCGAATAATAATACAATATATAGTAAATATTTTATGGGTTATCATATTATTAATTTAATAAGGCTCCAAGTTTGGTCAAACTGAAATGTTTTGTAAACTTTGTGTAACCGGGTAAAAAAATGCAATGAGCGGCGAACCAGAGTCAAAAGCCAACTTTTGAATTCTGACTACAGATTCGGATTCAGCGACAAAAAATATATTAGAAATGACTCTTTTGGTCCACAGCACATGTTATGAATTTTTTTTTGAGTGGGTGTTATCTGAGGCAAGAAAGAAAACGCGAAATAACTTTTACATTTTGACTTCAGAATCAGATTTATCGACCAAAATCCTTTAAAAAACCCTTCAGATTCGCCGTACATGACATGACTTTTTTCGTGTGGCTGTATTATCAATGAGAAATATGACAACAAAAATGTAGATATTAAACTGTCTTTAAAACAACAACAACAACTAATGCATTGCAATGAAGTATGGGCACAATTTGTATAAATTTATAATTCATATCTGTAATTCATGAGCTAGCTTTCCGGATCGGTTTGCTATAAATAAAGTATACAAATTACAAAAGTGAAGCGGGCTGATAAGTTGTCGTTACAAAGAATGAAACAGCACTGTGCCCGCTACCATTTTCATTTTTCTGAATTAAAAAAGAAATGCTAACGTTTTTCTACAATTTTAAGCAATTTGACAATTGTGTTGGTAAATTTCCTTCCAGTAACGCAGTTGAGGACTGCCTTTTTAAATTATTTGCAACTTATAATGATTTTTATGTTCTATTTTTATGTTCTAAACTTTTCAATTTTTTTTTTTTAAATATTGACGAGTCTCACGATTCCCCCATTTCCCCCCAAATACAAGAACTTTTTAGTACCAAAATTAGTGTACCTTCTATTTTTTTTTTTATATAAAAGGCAAGTCTTGGTAGTTTCTTGAAAAAAGTGTCTAATTAGTATTCGATGTTAAGTTTAAAGTTAAAAAGAAAAAAATTTCTAGCATTTCTCTCTAAACACTCAAAGAGACTGAGTATGGCAAAATTGCATAATTAAATTAGAATGCAATGTTGAAAAAATCATCAAATAAAATATGCAAATGAAGTTCGTAGAACATTTGCAGCCAAATTAAATATGCAAATCTTTCTATGAATATACAAGGAAATGAATTTCAGTCGAGGTATCCAAATATTTTTTACACTGCATGAGTATTAAAAGTTGTTGTTCTTAAGAAGTCTAATAGGTTTTCGGATTTAGTGCTTGTGTACCTTGTGACATCAGGAATGCGTTATATGTAAATCCAAACACTATATAAGCAAAAGTAAAAATATTTTGCTCAAAGATGATCCGCAGATCCCTTATTATCTGAAAAAAATATTCAAATGTAGGTACTTGTTTTTGCTATGTTTAGGCGCACTGATGTTATTTTTATGATATTCGACATGTCTCCAACAGTTTGAAAAAAATATGAATTGCTATTCGGAGTATTAAAAAGTTTTGAAGTTACCTTTTCGCTTTCTTAAACTTCCATGGAATTATTTAAAACTAAGAACTTTCTTTGTTTCGTTTATCTAAGGAGATATAACATTTTGTATCTCACAGATTAATAATTCAAAATTTTTATATATTTTCAGATTTATAAAAAACAAGAAAAGTTGTAGTAGCCGTTTTAAATTGAAATTTGTGCATAAAAATTTAAACGCTTCTTGAAGTTTCTCTTCCGTTTTTTTTTTTTTTAATCCGCTAATTGCACTCGGTATGCCATAAATCCGCCTTAGTTGCGGTCAAACATTTGGCGTGAAGTATTTTGTATACAATAAAATTCCCAAGCGACGTATTTCATTTTCCTTTCGATGGAATAAAATCAACGCAATGGTCAAGTTAATACCAAAATAAAGGAAAAAGCAACTTTTCGTTTCAACTTATACTACGGCTTCTGCGCTTCTTTGTTAAATATTTTTTTTGTTGAAGAATTAAAAGCTAATACGGCGCATTTCGGGTTTAGCTAAAGTTTGTTGCGAATTTGCTGTGACATTTGTTCCAATTGTTTTTGTTGTTTTCGCGCTCTTCAACAAGGCTAAAAAAAGTTGTTGAAACTTTTCGTGAAGTGTTAGAATTGCAAAAATATGATTGAAACTAGAAAAAATTTGTGAAGAGCATTTGTTGAATAATTAAAAATTCCATTTATATGAACCGCATTACAAGTCGGCGTGCTGATGTGTCTAAAATGAGTCACAAATCAAAAAACTTCAGCACAAACTTAAAGAGCAAATGAAATTTCCAAGTGGTGCAAGCCAGACACTTCCACTTTTCCACTTGCCATACTTTTCATTTCTTTTATATTTTTTTTTTGGTTGCTAACTTTCTTTGTTTCACTAAGCATCTGACAGCGTTCATAAATAATTTATGAATGACATGAACGACATAGCGCGCAGTCAAGGATATTATTATGTCCTCCAACAAATGAAGGAACGAAAGAACAAGAGAAATGGTTGCTGTTGTTGTTCAGCCTAGTTGAGTGGGCGTCTTATTTTTCGGTAGTTACACAAATGACTTGTTTATATATATAAATATTTGTACTAATGCATATTTATGGTAAAATAGTAAATGTATTTGTGTATTTATAACAAAGCAGCTGTACCGGAAGTACAACAAATGTGCGAGCCTTGCAATGAAGTTCCGGAAATGCTTCCTTTTTTTCGTTTTTTTTTTTTTTTTTTTGCTTGCTCATCGTTGCCGTTGTTCGCTTGGGAGAGTATGTTGCCCTGCCGCAAGATTAATGATATTAAAATTTGTAAATGTTTTTTTTTAAGATTTAAATATCATAAAAGTTGCTTCGTTAACTGCTAAAAGTTTTCTTTCGTCAACGCGCGCACACTGTGTGTATGAGCAATGCAAAGAATTCTTTTCTGTGTATACGAATATGGCTTATATTAGTATCACTTCTTATCAACGCTTTGCCTGATTTGCAGCCTTGAAGCATCCAAAATGATAACAAAAACTAAAGTATTCTCTTTTATACTTTTCCCAATCCATTTTTTATACCCTGTACCCAAAGGGGAAAAGGGTATATTAAGTTTGTGCGAAAGTATGTAACAGACAGAAGGACAAGATAGACCATATAAAGTATATATATTCTTATTCAGCATTGGAAGGGGAGTCGAACTAGCTATGTATGTCTGTCCATCCATCCGTCTGTCTGTCTGTCTGTCTGTCTGTCTGTCTGTCCTGTTATCTGCCGTATGAGAGAAATTATCTCGGAGACTATAAGAGATAGAGCCACCATATTTAAAACTAAGACTCTCCAGAGCCGTCAAGTGTTCACTTCCAAACGGTTTTTCTCTAGACCCATTTTATGGGGTACCCCCATACAAATTTACACCAAAATTTTGGGTTTTTTGCATAAAAACGTCATTGTTTTTTATTCTAGGAAGTTCAAATTTAGTATAAATTATGAGTAGGATAGTCCCAATGAAATAGACCAATATGGGTAGGTCCAACAAAGTTTATGTTAAGATATAGCCCCCATACAGAGATATACCCAATTTTTTAAGACTTTTTATGAAAATTCAATTCCATGAGGTATGGTAGTAAAATAGAACCGATCTTAAGGTTCATAAAGGTTGGGTACATGGTATCTTACAGTCGAGCATACTCTGACTTCAGCGTTCTTTTCTTGTTTTTTTCTATTTGTGTGCTTGCTTTGTGTTGTATTATCGCATTTGTGAGTGCCTCTTAATTTATCTGGCTTTGCCTGAGTTAAGGTGTGATATATGAATTTATTTTACTGGTTTTCTACTCATCCCATTTAAGTCTGGTTTCAGAGTTTTCTTTTTTTTTTTTTTTGTTATTATTCGTTTTCTCGTTTTGGTTGCGTTTTATTCGTCTGTATATTTCATTAAATAAATGTTTGTTCATTAATTTTGTGCAAGCTAAATAATTTATTTTGTAGCACCTCGACTGGGTAACTTTTTTTCACGCTGGCGCCATTGGTAAATGGGTGGTTCACATTGACTAACTGCAGCTCATTTTTTAATTTGGAGGCAGCATTTTTAACGCAATTTTTAAACAGTTTTGATTGCTCTTTTTTGGCAATTTAAGTTTAAATTTATCCATTTTGTAAACTTAAAAAAAAAAAAACCATATTCTTTTTATCTTCAGTTCTAGTTGCATTCTTTATTGTACGTCAATTTCAGGAAAATAAAATATGCAAACAAAAATGGCAATGATTTGAAATAATTTTGTATGGGGTCTATACTTAGTATGGTTGTTCCATGTGAACCCAATTGCAGAATTTTTGTCGTGTTTTACATAAAAATAGGCCAGACTAAATTTGGATTTTCTATTATAAAAAACAATAAACTTTTCAGGCAAAAAATCCAAAAAATAATGAATGGGAGTTTAAAGGTCTTAACCGAGTGATAAATTTTACTATCTAAGTTTCGAATTTTGTGGCTCTATTATTGCTAGACTCCGACAGATAATAAGTTACATGACATGCATGAAGTCTTGCAAGACTTGTCATCCAAGAAGTCTTGCAAGACAAGTCATCTAAGACAATTGTGACATTTGTATGAAAACGTTGTTAACGATTTGTATGGGGCTGTCGTCGGTATGCCATCGCAGCAATGATGCCGCTGGTGGAATTTTATCAGGGGAGACCCGAAAACACTTACACTAGAGTTTTGAGTTTTATATTTTAAATCGAGTTGAAAGACTTCATTTTCAGTGCGTCGGGTAGCAAATTTGAGTTTTTGTTGAGAAATTAAAAATATTTTTAAAAATACGGAATCAATTAAAACACTCGAACTACACCAAAACTCTGAGATTTCGTTCATGCTGTCTACAAGTCAAAAATTGTTGACAAAATCTGTGCACAACGAAAAATGAAAGTCATTAAAAATATTACCTGCATTCGACTAGAAGTGCATTTGTGACCAAATGAAAACTGTGTCGCCGTTTCGTAACCATGAACGAAATTTTCATTCATCTCAATGTTCCCAGGCAAAGGAACAGTAAAAGCTGTGAAGTTTTTTCAGATGAACACGTATCAAAACAAGGAAAAACGATAAATTCGGACGAACCGAAGCTTAAATACGAGTCATACGTATGCCAAAAATGGAAGTGGCACCTTGATAAACTTGACATAACCAACTTAAAGGAGATTATGCTAAAAAATATAACGGTTTTTTTTTTCGAAAAAAAAATCGTTTTTTATAAATGTACTGAATTAAATTAGCCACAATTATTTTTTCTGTATTTAAAAAAAAACCGTATACGGAGGCAATCTTTAAAATCAAAAACAAAAGTCAATACCCAACTTAATTATCAAACAATGAATACACCATTTGCTTTAATATTGAAAGAATGGCTAAACTAAATATGTATTTTCACTTCAGTTACCAATACTACAAGCGTTGGATAATAAATTTTTCCTTTCATTTACTGAGATTTGCAAACAAAAGCACAAGCAATCGCATGCCTAAACATTAACATACACACAACGTCTACATGTCTGCATGCGTTTCTACATACTCGTATAGGATAGATGAATTCAATTAATAAATATTTGAACGGAAGGTTTTTTTTTTTTTGGTTTATATACATAAACATAGATATAAAATCAAAACTTACGTTTAGACAATTACAAAACTTATTGAAATAAGAATTTTTCGAACAACGCAATTTTCTGATATATTTCAGATATTTTCGACTGAGATATTTCAGATATTTTCATCTGTAAAAGTCTATTCGTTTATTTCTGAAGCTACCACATGAAACTATGAATTACTTCCAACTGTATATGCCTATGGAATATTTTGATATTCAAACGCATAAACGTAGTACCAAACCGATCTGGTAGACACAGTAAAGTAAAGCAAACAAACTCGTAACTGACACTCTAAACGTTTGCACTTGACCTTTTTGTTAGCCACTTGTTTAAGTTGTGAAAAAAAAAACCGAAAAAAAACATCTAAAAAAACTATGAGCTAAGGATATTTTAGCATGAAACAAATGCACGCGCAAGGATGCTTTCCCCATGCTTTTTGCGCCGTATTTACAGTTCGAAATCCGTGGAAACATTGAAAAGGCATACATAGAAATTGTACGAGTGTGTTTTTGTAATATGGTACATGAGGCAGCTTAACGCTGTTTATTTAAGCTATACGCATGGCGTGTGTTAGTTAAAAATGGGGAAAAATAGAGGAAAAAATAAATGAATGGTTACACCATTTTAATACAGCACAGCTGAGCGTTAACAAGTTGCGTGATTGATTGCCTTGAAAGACACTCAAATAATCGAGTGTTTTTTGCAATTGATTTTTATTTTAGTTCTATTTAAAAGAAAGTCAAGGTTACTGCAACAGATAGACGAACTTAAGATAATTTCTTTTTTTGGGTTGCTTAAATTGACCTATAATGATGATGTTCAAGTGAACTTATTGCTTGAAGCGATTGTTGACCTAACCGAAGCGTAAGAATACTATTCAAATTTTTAATGCGTCATTGATGTTTGGATTTTGTGAAAAGTTGCAAATTAATAGAATTATTTCTTTGAAAGATGTTAAGTAGAAGTCTTTAGTGGTGAGGCATAATGGCTAACTTAGCTTTTAAATGGAGTAGCCAACAAAAATTAATTTGGTTTTAATAAAGCATGTAATTTTAGCATTTATCAAAAATAAAGTAACAAAGAGAGAAAGGGGAAAGGTTGTCAACTTACGACAAAAGGACAAAATATCCTTTTATATTTATCTGCTTAATGTTTTAGTATAAGTAGCTATGGCAACGTTTATTTACAATGACATATGCCGCTGTTGCTGGACATTTTGATGAAAAATGAATGTAGAGCATATTGCAAACATACGAGGGGACTTAAAAAAGTTTAGAAGGTTTCAATTACAGTTGAGCCTTGATTATACGGGCCTCTATCAACGGTTTCATCTGTTAATCAGTCTATTAATTACAGTAGCACACTTTAGGGGAATATTCGAATAAAACGCATATTAATATTCGGGTATTCCCCTTTTTTGTGTTTCGCCCTAGCAAGCTGCGTAGTAAATATCTTCTTTGTTTGTTCTGTATGCGAAATTTGATCAATCGAAACGTATCATTTAAAAGTGTCTCCATAAATCGTCAAAACGGGCTTGAAAAGTTTTAACATTTGAAGAAAAAATGGAACTGACGGTTACAATTGTTAGCATAAAAAAGCTGCTAAACGTTTGTATGAAAAAAAATGGCGTTGGCAAACGATTTAAGAAAAAGTTTTGCTCTGAAAGTGATTCCATACATGGCCTAGTAAAGAATCAAACTCATAAAAAATTGAAAAATCCAAAAGTCGATTTAGTAACATATGATTAGTTTCGACTTGCGAGATTTAAAGGATCCCCAATAACTGTTAGCTTGTCTCAAACTAAGGCATTTAATGAACTTCAACTGAAACTCACTCTGAATTGTAGGTGAAATGATGACTGAGAGGGCAAAAGTTTTCCTCTCTAAACTAAACATAAGTGTTTTGTGCAAGTATTTATCTGGTCGGCTGGAAAAAATTTAAAAAACAACATGGAAATCGTCTCTCAAACTCTCTTGTTAATCTACAATCAGACATAATAATACCGCCTGATTCTATCTTAAAGTGGTTTGAGTGCGACGTTGACATCGCTTATTTTCGTATTATATTTTAAGACGAAATCGTTAACATGGTTAACCAAACCGAAAAGAAAGCATTTGATACGATTTCCCAGGAATAAGTTTTTGGAAATACTAGGGCTGCAAAATAAATATGAAAGTATAGCAAGTGGCAGGCAGAATACCTTAAATGTTTTCGTTGAAATTAAATGCAAATTTTGAAATTTTTATTATTTGTATGTGACCTCTACCAACCGGGAGTTTGATTTATGCGTCATGTACTTGGTCCCGAGCACCGATTAATCGAAGTTCATTGTGGATTATTTTATGTCAACGAACGACTGTTAGCCCCACAAACATAATCGTATAGACAAATACACAGCTACTTATGTACATATACTTACATACATACAAATACATACATACGTATTTATTATAAAAAGCGCAACATATATGCTTTTGATTTCTCACAGGACATCATGTATACGAATACATACATATTGTATGTATTCGTACACATGTATAACAACTATAATCGTCAAAGCTTTTCAAACTTATATATCTTAGTTGCTCTACACACTGTCAAAAAGTCCCTTTGTATGTTACATGCACACATACATACATATATTCACACCCTTTAAATTTATTTTAATAATTCTATAAATTTTGTTTGTATTTGCAAATATTTTAGATGTTCTCATAGGCCACAATCTTTTCTTTACTTCAACACAAAATTTTCTTGTATATTTTGTAATAATTGAATAAATAACTTTCTCATACACACATACATACACATATACATACATAAAAAAGGTTTCTTGCTTAACTCAAATTGATGCTTAGTATTTCTTTTTCATGCTGACAAATTAAATTCCTTTTTATTTGATTTCAATTTGAGTTCAATTTACATTCTTACCGTTTGTCCATTGCGGTAATCCATTCCATTGCCATTTTCGTTGCGTTTTTAACTGTTAAAGTTTTCGTCCCAAAATTAAAATGAACTCCTCCGAAAGTTGTTAAGCGAAAAGTCTTTTTTTACAAATTGTAAAATAAAATGAACGAGCAAAACAAACAAATAAAAAACAAGCAAGAACGTTAACTTCGGAAACACCGAAGCTCAAATACCCACCACACGAAACTATATTCATTTTTTTTGAAAAAATAAAAAAATAGAAGGTGAGTTTGTATGGGTCTATATGTTATAGTGGCTCGATCCTTGTCATATCGGTAACATATTCATAGGATAACAGTAAAAGTGATTTTACACAGATTGGAGTGAATATATCCATAAATAAGAACTATTTTCATACAAAATCTGAAAAATGTGCGCTTGGTTTGTATTAGGGGCCATATCAAAAATGGGCGTGGCACCTTTCTTTTGAAATTGGATGTCATTAGAAGTGCTTTTACCTATATTTGTAGTAAATACATTTACAAATAATAACTATTTTCATACAAAAAATCGAAAAAATGGTAAGTTTGCATGGGGGCTATATCTAAAAATGGGCGTGGCACCTTTCTTCTGATGTTGGATGGATGGATATTGGATTAGAAGTGTTTTTACCCGATTTGTAGTCAAAACATTCATAAATAATAACTATTTTCATACAAAAAAATCGAAAAAATGGAAAGTTTGTATGGGGGCTATATCTAAAAGTGGGCGTGGCACCTTGGTTTTGCCATACAAACTGCTTAGGAACACAAAAAGCTTAAGTTTAAAGTTTCAGGTCAATATCTTTAAAACTTTCCGAGAAACACGCATTGCAACAGACGGACGGACAGACGGACAGACAGACAGACGGACATGGCTAAATCGATTCGTCTCATCGAGCTGATCAATAATATATATACTTTATGGGGTCTCCGATGCCTCCTTTAATGCGTTACAAACTTTCCGACAAACTGATAATACCCTTCACACTATGTGTGGCGGGTATAAAAATAATCTTATTGCACAAAAGTATGCAATAAAAAATGTTGTGCAACTCGTCTTATTCGTCGAAGCGTTGTGCGCATTTCAAAATGATTTTTTTTTATACCCGTTACACAGAGTGTAAACGGGTATATTCAGTTTGTCCGAAAGTTTGCAACGCATTGAAGGAGACATCGGAGACCCCATAAAGTATATATATTATTGATCAGCTCGATGAGACGAATCGATTTAGCCATGTCCGTCTGTCTGTCCGTCTGTCTGTCCGTCTGTCCGTTTGTTTGTCTGTCTGTTGCGATGAGTGTTACTCGGAAAGTTTTAAAGATATTGACCTGAAATTTGAAACTTAAGCTTTTGTGCTCCTAGTTAGTTTGTATGTCAGAACCAAGGTGCCACGCCCATTTTTAGATATAGCCCCCATACAAACTTACCACTTTTTTCGATTTTTTGTATGAAAATAGTTATTATTTATGAATGCTTTTACTACAATATGGGGTAAAAATACTTCTAATGGCATCCAATATCAAAAGAATGTTGCCACGCCCATTTTCAGATATATCCCCCATACAAACTTACCACTTTTTTCGACTTTTTGTATGAAAATAGTTATTATTTATGAATGCTTTTACTACAATATGGAGAAAAAATACTTCTAATGGCATCCAATATCAAAAGAATGTTGCCACGCCCATTTTCAGATATAGCCCCCATACAAACTTACCACTTTTTACGATTTTTTTTATGAAAATACGTATTATTTATGAATATATTTAATGCAAATTGGGTAAGAACACTTTTTATGTCATCCAATGTCATATCTAAGGCGCCACGCCCATTTTTTATGTATAGCCTCCATACAAACTTACCGCCCATTTTCGAGTTTTTATATGAAAACATTTATTATTTTTGAATGAATTCAATTAAACTTGGTAAAATCAATTCCAATGTCCACCTAAGTGAACACTTTCGATATGGTAAGGATCGGGCAAATATAACATAAAGCCTCCATACAAATTTGACCAAATTCATCGTGAAATTTAATCTAAGCACCTGGTGAACATATAAACTATTAAAAGTGTTGTGTAACGGGTATTTCAGCTTCGGTTCTACCGAAGTTAACGTTTTTTCTTGTTTTCGTTTCGTTTTGTTTTCTTTCAAATTTTATTGTTTTTATGTAAATTTGAGTCTCTTTTTTATTTATTTTGTTTTTTTTTTTATTAAAATTCCGCCTCAATCAATCAGCGTATTTATATTTTTTTTATCACTTTTGCCTGTGCTGTAGATCCTCGATGTTGTCTGTGTGGTCTTTTTTGTCTGTTAAATATTATTATGCTGATTGTCGTTTGTCGTTGCTATTTTTATTCATACCTGAAAATAAACGGATAAGCAGAATATTTTTAGTTTTTTTTAGTTTTTACGTAATTTTTTGTTTTAATTATTTATGCTGTTTTACATCATTTGTGGTATTCTTGTAGAAATTAAATTGACATATGTCCTTACCTATGTACATAAAAACATGAACATAAATTTGTGTACTTTAATACATGTACACGCTCGTATATATGTATTAAAAATTATTTTTATGTACATATATGCATGCATATGCAATCCCCAAGGGCTAATAACGCTTGCAATATAAATGTTTTTTTTTTTTTTCATTTTATGTTCGAATACATATGTACTTAACAAAATGAAATGATATTAGCATAAATATAGATTTGTTATAACAAAAGCTATGATACACTTCAAACATCATAGAATATCATGCTCTAGAAGAAATAATTTAACTTTGGAACTATCCATTCTCTAGATAAATAGTTTTAAACAAAAAAGTCCTAAAACATAAGTTTATTTTAGAAAATCTCTAGAACGACGCTAAATAAAAATGTTTGGTGGCCATTTTTAGAATTTATGCCTCAAAGTACATGGGAAGAGATCCATGATAACCAAAAACCTTCGGCAAAGACTTTAGGGAAAAAAAATTTTCCTCAAAATAATACCATTTAAGATTCAAAAAATAAAAATAATCGAGGTCAAATCATGTTTTAGCATTTTAGAATTAAGACCATTTTGTATTCAATTCAATCCTCTTTTTTTTCTTAAAGTTAGTTTAGTTGTTACCTAAAATCAAGATCGTTTTGACTAAAAAATTGCTAAAATTTTTAATTTCGAGATTGGAAAAATGAACTTAAAATAAGAATTTTGTACTTGATTAAGGATATTTCGACTTCAATAACATTCTGACTTCGTTTTGGTTCGATTTAATGATGACTTATTTTTTTAAATAAAAAATGTAGAAATTATTTTCGTTTCTTTTCAAAAATGCAGTCAGAGGTAAATTTATATTAGTATACTTTTAGAGCATCGCATAGTTTGGACATACTTTCAACAAATATATTCAATTTTCTCGATTAATGGGTCAACAAAGCACGAATAATCATAATCCGAAGTCATTTTTCCAACATGCATCGCTCGGCTTACTGAAAATTTCTATATATTTTATTGATCTCTTCCTGCTTAAGAGGTGCTAGAACAGTATGCAGGGCGCAACAAACTAGTTTGTGAACTCGAAGCAATTAATTATAGATTTAACTTTTAGATAATAGCACTATCGATACAACTTGCTAAGTAAGTCTATTGTATTCTATTCGTATACTTTGTAATTGAATACAATAGAAGCCAAATCATAAACTTAATAGTGCGCTAGCAACACTACATTCGGTTATGTTAATTAATTTTCGGTTTCATGTACCACTATCGAAACCGCAAATTTTGGCAAATGCATAAACCTTTTGTTCACCTGCATCACTTGTTGAAAGGTAACAATTAACTTCTAACAGATAGCCTGAAACCAAGCAATCAAATGGACAGGTTTGCTTAACATCAAACAGGTTTCTCAAACATACACGAGTATGTAACTGGCAGCCCAGTCTTGCCACCTTGCCTTCATCAAAATGGCTTACAATGAATGGCATTCATGGCTGCAACATAGTTTGTAATATTGTAACAATGCAGGCGATAAACATTTATGGTATACATTCTCACACACACCAAAACTTCAATATTATCAGGACATCATCTTTTATTTAAGATAAACAAAATATGAAAACTTTATTTATAAAAATTTCATATACGATTTAATGAGTTTAATATATGTGTCAGATTTTTTTGACAAACTTTTTGTTTTATTTTATTTATTTAATTTTTTTTCATATTTATCTGCACACAAAAGCTTTAATCGATATTTATTTTGCTATCGTGTTTTATTTTATATCTCTTTTTTTTTTTTAATATTTCTTATTTTATATTGCATATTGACATTAATACACAGCAAAAGATACAGTATCTATAGCCTGCTGACAGTCATGTATCTGTTGCTGCTATCTTTTTATCGTATTGCTATCGATACATATATCGCAACGCAGTTACTGCGATTTAGTTTGACCGTTAATTATCTATTATGCGCAGTTAAATTGTGCGCCAGCGGAATCATTGAAATATTATAAATATACCATAAAAACAGATACGTATTACTTTCATACGTTAAATATAACACCACTACGTATTTTTATACCCGTTACACAAAGTGTAAACGGGTATATTCAGTTTGTCCGAAAGTTTGCAACGCATTGAAGGAGACATCGGAGACCCCATAAAGTATATATATTATTGATCAGCTCGATGAGACGAATCGATTTAGCCATGTCCGTCTGTCTGTCCGTCCGTCTGTCCGTCTGTCTGTGAAAGTTTTAAGCTTTTTGTTCTCCTAGTTAGTTTGTATGTCAGAACCAAGGTGCCACGCCCATTTTTAGATATAGCCCCCATACAAACTGACCACTTTTTTCGACTTTTTGTATGAAAATAGTTATTATTTATGAATGCTTTTACTACAATGTAGGTTAAAAATACTTCTAATGGCATCCAATATCAAAAGAATGTTGCCACGCCCATTTTCAGATATAGCCCCCATACACACTTACCACTTTTTTCGATATTTTGTATGAAAGTACGTATTATTTATGAATATATTTAATGCAGAATAGAGTAAGAACATTTTTTATGCCATCGAATGTCAAATCTAAGGCGCCACGCCCATTTTTATGTATAGCCTCCATACAAACTTACCCCCCATTTTCGGGTTTTTATATGAAAACATTTATTAAATTAAATTTGGTAAAATCAATTGCAATGTCTACCTAAGTGAACACTTTCGATATGGTAAGGATCGGGCAAATAAAACATAAAGCCTCCATACAAATTTGACCAAATTCATCGTGAAATTTAATCTAAGCAACTGGTGAACATATAAACTATTAAAAGTGTTGTGTAACGGGTATTTCAGCTTCGGTTCCACCGAAGTTAACGTTTTTTCCTTGTTTAATGTATTTTCATTTTTATACCCGCCACACATAGTGTGAAGGGTATTATCAGTTTGTCGGAAAGTTTGTAACGCATTAAAGGAGTCACCGGAGACCCCATAAAGTATATATATTATTGATCAGCTCAACGAGACGAATCGATTTAGCCATGTCCGTCTGTCTGTCCGTCTGTCTGTTGCAATGCGTTTTTCTCGGAAAGTTTTAAAGATATCACCCTGAAACTTTAAACTGAAGCTTTTTTGTGTTTCTAGGCAGCTTGTATGTTAGAACCAAGGTGCCACGCCCACTTTTAGATATAGCTCCGATACAAACTTACCATGATTTTCGATTTTTTTGTTTGAAAATAGTTATTATTTATGAATGTTTTGACTACAAATCGGGTAAAAACACTTTTAATCCAATATCCATCCATCCAATATCAGAAAAAAGGTGCCAAGCCCATTTTTAGATATAGCCTCCATGCAAACTTATCATTTTTTGCGATTTTTTGTGTGAAAATTGTTATTATTTGTAAATGTACTTACTACAAATATGGATTAAAGCACTTTAATGACATCCAATTTCAAAAGAAAGGTGCCACTCCCATTTTTTGATATGGCCCTAATACAAACCAAGCACCCATTTTTCAGATTTTGTATGAAAATAGTTCTTACTTATGGATATATTCACTCCAATCTGTATAAAATCACTTCTACTCTTATCCTACGAATATGCTTCCGATATGATAAGGATCGAGCCACTATAACGTATATATATATAAGTGGCACTACAGCCGATTGTCGGCCTTGGCATCACATAAGATTCGGCACCAGCGGTTGTAACCCAGTGCCTCATTATACCATCTTGGGATACCGATCCTGCGGATGTCATCTAGGACTTGGTCCTCCCAACGCAGCGGCGGACGTCCTCTCTGCCGCGCCCCTCCGATTTGATTCACGTTTTGCTTCCAAAATTTTCTTGCTGGAGCTTCTGTGTCCATCCGACACAGGTGACGAGCCCAGGACAGCCTTTTGTATTGGTTGTTCCTAACTATGTCGATGTCAGCATATAGCTCGTACAGCTCATCGCTCATGCGCATACGGATGTCATTTTCCAGTCTAACTGGACCAAAGATTCTCCGAAGTATCTTCCTCTCAAATACGCCCAACGCCGATTTATCCGATTCTGTCATGACCCATGCTTCTGAGCCATACATCAGGACCGGCATTATCAGCGTCTTGTAGAGTTTAATCTTTGTTTTTCTTTACAGCACTCTACTTCGCATCTGCTTACCGAGACCAAAATAGCTACGGTTCGCAAGAGTGATTCTTCGTTTAATCTCCTGACTGATGATGTTGTTGTTTACATCTGAGCCCAAATAGATGAAGTTTTCTACAGCCTCAAAGCTGAAGTTCCCTGTACTCAAAGACCGTCTGCGTCGTGCAGATTGCCTGCGAGTGGATACCAAGTACTTCGTCTTGTTCTCGTTGACCGTCAGTCCCATAGGACGACATTCTTTTTCGATGTCTGAGAACGCGCCGGTGATCGCTCGAACATTTTTGCCGATAATATCTATGTCGTCGGCATATGGAGCAGCATAGTTTCTTTATAGAAAATATTGCCCGTCCGGTCGACGTTTGGGCACTGCATCAGGATGTACTCCAATAGGAGGTTGAAAAATAACGCATCATTGTCTGAAGCCTCCTTGGTGTCAAAGGGGTCGGAGAGATCTTTACCGATCCTGACAACGCTTTGGGTGTTTTCAGCGTCATCATACAGAGGCGAACAATTTTGACGGGATTTTAAGATCAGTAATGGAAAAACTTTGATCTGATTGGCGTGTCGAAAGCGGCTTTGAAATCGACGAATACTATAGGTGGTGTGTGTCGATTTGCTTCTCTTTGGTTTTTTCCAGGATCTGTCGCAGCGTAAATATGGAGTCGCTGGTTGACTTCTTTGGTCTAAAACTGCATTTGCGGGTAATTCGTCTGCTCCTGCCGATTTGTTATTTTTAAGTCTTTGTATGACGTCTACGACCTCATCATAGTCTGGTGGCTCCACATTAATCCCATCATCGGCCGGAGGACCCAGATTTTCATCATCTCCACCAGCGGAATTGTTCACGTCATCGCCACCAAGTAGGGTAGAGAAGTGGGACCTCCATAACCTTTGTGATTCCTGGACATTTGTTACCATGTTTCCTTGTTCATCCTTGCAGAACGAAGCTCCTTGCTTATGACCATAGGTCATACCTTTTATTTTTTTGATAAAAAACCAAGGGCCTCGTTTCTGCTACCCATCATCTCAATCTCCTCCACTTCACGCCTTTCCATTTCTCGTTTCTTCCATCTGATCAGGCGTTTTTCCCTCTCCGTTTCTCCCTATATCGCTCAACAACAGCTCGTGTTGCTCCCGCCTGCAGAGTTTTTTGTCGTGCCATATTCTTCTCTGCAGTAGCGACGCGACATTCCTTATCGTACCATGTTTGCCTTCGAGGATTAGTAAAGCCAATAACCTCTTTGGCTGTCGTGGCTAAGGAGTTTGAGATACGCTTCCACTCGTCGTTTATACAGTCTGAGGCCGGGGGATTCTCTCGGAGTAGATGTGAGACCCTTGTTGAGAAGGCAGCGGCAGTCTGCTGTGACTTTAACCTACCAACATCTAGCTTTCGTTGTGTGGTAGCTCGCTTGGCGTGCGCTGTGCTGAGTCTAGTACGACCTTGGCTAGGACAAGGTAGTGGTCTGAGTCGATGTTAAGACCTCTGTACGCTCGTACATTAAGCACGCTAGAAGAGTGCCTGGCATCTATCACCACGTGGTCTATTTAGGTGCGGATACTTAGGTCGCCACTGTGCCATGTTGCCTTGTGGATCTCGAGATGTGGGAATGTGGTACTACTTATGATCATGTTTCTGCCCGCAGCAAAGTCGATAAGCCTTTCTCCATTACTGTTGGAGGTGTCATATGGGCTAAATTTACCGATGGTAGGGCGAAAGATTTCTTCTCTCCCAATTTGTGCGTTGAAATCGCCGATGACAATTTTGATGTCATGCTTGGGGCAGCGATCGTAGAGGCTTTCTAATCGCTGATAGAATTCGTCTTTCTCCATCTCATCTTTAACATTTGTCGGGGCGTGTACACATATAAGGCTAATGTTTAAAAATTTTGATCTGATGCGTATCGAGGCGAGACGTTCATCTACAGCTGTAAACCTGGAGACGAGTCTACGTAGTTTACTACCTACCACGAAGCCACATCCGAAAATGTGTTGCCTCTCATGACCACTTTAGTAGATGTCACAGGTGGCTAAGTTTATGCAACCATGGCCAGTCCATCGCATTTCTTGGATAGCAGTGATGTCTGCTCTGAAGTTGTTAAGAGTGGTAGTAAGTTGTTCTATTGCACCATCCTTGTTAAGGGTTCGGACGTTCCAGGTGCACATACGTATGTCGTGATCCTTGTATCGTTTTCGGGGATCGTCTTTTTTATGTGCTCTAACGGTAGTTGGGGCCTCCAGAATCCTTTCCCCTGCCGCGGAATTATCCACGGGTGGATTATCACATCTGTGGCTGCCACCTGGAGTATTTTCGTTCATACTAGCCATCATTGCATTTGGTACACTTTGTTCTGTGTGTGTCTCACGGGTTCTGTGATTTTACGTCGTTGTAAACCACACCACCGACCAACTTTACATCGAGGATTCGCTCTTTAGACGACTCTTACGTCAAGCTGAGCCTGCTGTGGTAGTATTCTTGACCGCCCGCTCACCACGCGGGCAATAACAAACTCACCTTCTACTTTTTTATTTTTCCAAGAAAATGAATAAAGTTTCGTGTGGCGGGTATTTGAGCTTCGATGCTTCCGAAGTTTTTTTTTTTTTTCATATCTCTAGAAACCATTGTTATAACCTTTTGCTGAATAAACGAATACCCACACACGTATGAGTTTATTATATTTTGAATAGATACACTCTTTCGCAAGCATTTTAATTTAGTGCTTTGTTTATCTTGTGTTGCTCGTTTGTTTAAGTGAAATTCGAACAATGGCTCTTTTACGCCATTTTTTTTTTTTTTTATTGAAAATTTCTGCTAAACTGCGTTGCTTCGATTTTATTATCTTATTTTGTGTTCATCAAATAACTGAAATAAATGCATTTCAACATTTTTATGTGAATTCAATTTTTGTTTTTAGATAAATCATCTTTATGAATTGATTGGAAATATTTTATACGTATAAAAAGTTTATTGAGCTATAAAAACCGTATAAATTAATTTAAAATTTTGTTTATTTAAATATTATTAGATTTCACTCAAACTGACAGACAGACAAACTGTTGCTACAGGTAGTGCCTTTTATACAGCTACTTAACTCAATATGTAATTTGATATTCAAAAATCTTGCATCATAACTCAAATTCTACAATAACAAAAAAAAAAACACGTGAAGCAACAAAAACGCTTGTTAAAATATAAAAAGCATGAAGGTGAAAGAAGAAACCATGTTTAGGGCAATCAATTAAATCAAATTGTACTGAAAACTTTGCAAAGTTGATTCAAATTTAGCAGATTTGCTGCAATTGTTTTTAGATATTTAAATTTTAAAAAGCAAACATAAAACAAGTTCTTTGACTGACGAGCCAAATAGGATCCAGGTAAGGGCTATGAAAAATCAAGAAATTATTGATCATAAACTGGTAGAATAATTAGGCAGAATAGCCACATGTGTAAATCTACTCAACTGCTTCTTTGATAATTAACCTATTGATGGTAGAAAAACATAATTAGTCGATTAATCGAATAACCGATTAAAGAAACAATCGATTTACGAATAATTGTGCCATCCATAGGTATTATAACCTACAAATCCCAATATTTGGATTAATCGTCACAGGAGTGGTCCTGAGAAGTCCCAGACGGGTAGCAGGTTGCTGATAGCTAACGGCCATCACTATGGATATGGAATGGGTGCGCGCTGTGGCTGGACTGGGTTCAACACAGAGCGCTTTCAGGCCAGGTCGTAGTGATGATTAGCTCTGAATAAGCGAAAGCGAATAAGGGAATAAAGAGTGTCTTGCAGGTGCAGCACTGACAAGATGTTTTGAGGTGTCGTCTTCATAAGCTTACACCTCACCTCTATGATCTATGTTTCTTGTTCTGTTTTTGTCTATTCGTCTAACTGCTCTCTTTCCACTTTCCCTTAAATGTCCATCACTTCCCTGGGCAGCACCAAGGTGTCAACCGACCCGTCCCGATGGTCAGCCTGGCTGGAGGCCCAGTAAAAATAGTCCAGTCGCGAACGGAGGGTTTAGGCGCCTGGCGGCCGTCTGTTCTAACCAGCCTTGCCCAGGTAAAGCGGATCTCTGCCTGGGTGGACCGTTCCCCTTCTCCACAGCTCGTGGGATTTTATTATGGATGAATATAAAAACAAAAAACAACAATTACAAAAAAATGGAAACCGGCTCACCAAAGAGGCCGGAAGGAACCACAAGTTCCGAAAACGAGGCTCTGCACAAGCAAGCGCTCTCAGCAGGACCGCCACCAGTGTCCAAAACCAAAAACAGCTCGTCAGGCAGGACAAAACACAACATGACGTGTCAGGCCAATCTGGTGCTCCCAAGGCATCTACAAGCAGGAGTGCCACCGACCAGCAAGTTGCGGTTGGGGCCTCTGCTAGTCAGGCAGTCGAAGGGGTACTGGTTTGCGCAGCGACTTTGTGCGACCAGATCCGTCCAAGGCCACAAACAAGGATCGGAGAGTGGCATGCCGCATTCTCAAGAGGAATGAGACGGCGCCAATTACAGAGAACTAAGTGTCGAACCAAGACTACTTGAAGATTCAGGAGGTCGTACCTGATTTCAACATCGCTCTATACGGTGCAAACAATCAACAGAGCACGAAAAGGCAACGATCCACTGAGGATGGTCAGCTAACAGCACCAAAGCGGACGAAAACGCATGGCACAACCATGTCGCGATCGTTTGCGGAGGTTGCTAAGGACCAAGAGATTCTGGGAGTCATCGACAGGAATGACGAATCGGGCAGAATACCCAGACATCAGTAAAAGTGGGTTAAAGCCGAGCTGTCGCAACAAACTTTGGTGCTACTCCGAGAGCATCCGGGCTCAAGGTTGTGGCGTGCGAAGACGATAGCACTGTAAATCTCTATAAGATCGCAGTAAGCCGAGTTGGGGAGGTGTACCCGGGAGCCAGGCTGGAGGCGGTCGTCGTGAAAGACATCCCGTCTAGACCCCGAGCGCGAAGCCTACCGACCCCAAGGATATGCTGGAGATGCTGCAGCTGCAGAACCCAAGCCTTCCCACTCACAACTGGAAGGTGGTTAAGCTGGAGGAGAAGACCACGAGGGCTACAACCCAAGTGCTCATTCTGCTTAACAAGGAGAGCCTGAGCCTCTGAAAAAGAATGCGGGTTGAGTCAATTATGGATGCGACAAAATACTTGAAGGTCTCAAAGCCGATTCTACGGCAGACGGAAACCTAGCACACTTCATCATGACTGACCCTCCCAGTGGTGATGAAATGGAAGCGGAAGAAGAGGAAATTGTAGCCGCCGAAGGTTATGCCTCATCGGTGTCGGACTTCGGGTCGGACACTATAAGGCTCTATGGCAATACCACAACTCTCCCCAGTGACGATGGGGGGGAGAACGACAGGACGCTGACGGAGGAGTTTTGTAAGGATGCAGGTCCTACAAATCAACCTGCATCACAGTAAAGCAGCATCAGCTGCCCTCCTCCTTCGCCTCGAAAGAAGGGAAGTAGATGCCGTCCTCATCCAGGAGCCATGGATTGTGGGCGACAGAATATGTGGACTGAAAAGTCCAAAGTACACAATGCATAGCATAAGTGGTAACGGTAAGCCTCGTACTTGTATTTTAACGAAAACTTGTCTTAATACATTTACTATTCCCCAATTTAGCAATGGAGACGTAACAACTGTCTGTCTGGAGTTAGGGGGCTCCCAACTCAGACTGACTTTCTTCAATATGGCTTACGACGACTCGGGGTCTCTTCCTTCATCAGGAATCCAAGAGCTCGTGCTGCAAAGACGAGTGGAAAACCAGAACATCATTCTTGGAGGAGGTGCCAACGCGCACCACACACAATGGGGTAGTACAGACACGAATGAGAGGGGTGAGTTACTCTTTGACTATCTCTTACAATCTAACTTATATATAATTAACAAAGGCAACAAGTCTACTTTTATTATTAAGAATCGAAAGGAAGTACTAGACATCACGCTAGTCTCCGAAGACCTATTGGAAGACATTATATCTTGGAAAGTCTTGGATGACCATTCCTTTTCAGACCATAGATATATTGAATTCCAAATATCCAAAACCACCCCCAAACCTATAGACGTTATAAACTTGAGGAAAGCTAACTGGGGGCTATACCGAAAAGCCTTAGTACGTAGTTTACCCTCTGTCCAACATGAACTACCACACAATGTAGAGGAATTAGAAGATTTAGTTGACCTTTTCTCCGACAGCTGCACAGACGCACTCAAAAAGGCGTGTCGGAAAAGGAAATTCAAAGCGACCTATAAGCCACCCTGGTGGTCCAGTCAACTGGGTGACCTTAGAAGGGAGTGTAGGAAGGGTTTCAACCGAGCCAAATGATCTAACCTGGACCGCGACTGGGAACAATACAAAGCCCAACTAAAGAAGTTCAAGTCCGCTCTCAGGAAATCTAAAAGGGAATCCTGGGCCAAGTTCTGTAGCGAAATAGAGACCACTTCTGAAACTTCACGTTTGGGAAAGGTCATCTCTAAAACCCCAGTATCAGTAGGTTATCTTATCAAACCTGATGGTACCTGGACCAACTCGAGTTCTGAGTCCTTAAACCTTTTGATGGACACACACTTTCCTGAAAGCCCTATCCAACAGGAAGTAACAGGTGATAGAAGCTACCTCGACCAGTGTTTGATGCTATTGTTTGAGGGATCGTGGGCACGACTCCTTCAAGCCGTTTAAAACTCCGGGGGCTGATGGTATCCCCTCTCGCTACAACAAAGCAAAGAGATACCTGGCTTGAGGTAGTCTTTAGTAGCCTCAAGCTAAATCACCTTCCTTCAGCCTGGAGGGAAGTCAAAGTAGTGTATATCCCCAAAGCAGGGAAAGCCTCCCATGTAACACCAAAGGATTTCAGACCGATTAGTTTATCATCTTTCATATTAAAAACCCCAGAAAGACTGCTTGACATATACATGAAAGAAAGTATTAACCCCAGATTCATTTCTAACTCGCAACACGCCTATACCTAAGAAAAATCCACGGAAACAGCACTCCATATATGTTACCAGGTGACTGCCTACGCGGACGACGTGGTTATCCTAATAAGAGGAAAGTACCCTCAAACACTCTGTCATGTAATGCAATCGGCACTAAAAAACTTATCGTCCTGGGCAACCTCATGCGGACTAACCATCAACCCAGCCAAAACGGAACTTGTACTCTTCACTAGGAAATACAAGATTCCGACCCTAGTTCCACCAAAACCTAACAATATCCCCCTTACCTTTAGTGACAGTGCCAAATATCTGGGGGATATCCTAGATAAAAAGCTAGACTGGAACGATAACAAAAAAGAACGTGTCAAGAAAGCCAACGTGGCGCTCTTCACGTGTAAAAAAGCCAATAGCAGGTGGTGATGATTCTCCCCTTGCATTGTACACTGGCTGCACACGGCAGCGGTGCGACCAATACTTCTGTATGGAGTATCTATCTGGTGGCCAGCACTCGATAAAGTGACCAACCACAACCGTTTACAGAAGGTTCAAAGGTGTGCGGAGATATGCATTAGCGGTGCTCTACGCATCACACCAACTGATGCACTAAAAACTCTCCTATACCTGTAACCTCTAGATCTCATAGCCAAAGAACTGGCAACGAATACAGCTTTGAGAATCAGAGAGACAGCAGGCTGGCTCAATTGCAACTACGGACACTCGAAGATACTTAACCTTCTAGTGTCCTTGCCACCAGTCACCGATTACTGTACGTCATACCCAACTTTTGGTAAGAAGTTCAAAATCTCTATCCCAACAAGAGGTCAATGGGAAGACCTAACTCATTTTGAAACTAACGCCATTAATATTTACACAGACGGGTCCAAAACCGAGGGAAGGGTAGGAGGAGGTATCTTTTCCCCGGACCTGGAGATCAGAGAATCCTTCAGACTTCCTGATCACTGCAGCGTTTTTCAAGCTGAAATGATTGCCATACACGAAGCTATGCTTCTTCTGGGACACCACCCAATTCGTAGACAAAAAGTATACATCTTTTCGGATAGTCAGGCTGCCTTAAAGGCGCTTGACTCGTGTAATAACACACCCAAAACTATCTCCCAGTGCCGCAAATCTCTCAACGAGATGGCGGAGCAATGGGACATTTGCCTCACATGGGTTCCGAGTCATCAAGATATATTTGGTAATTGCGAAGCAGATAGATTGGCCAGAGAAGGTACAAATTCCGTTATTCCTCCTGGGAGGAGTTTGACTGAAATTCCCATGGCTTCTCTGAAGCTGCGAGTGAAAGAAGAAATAATAAGAATAGCAGAGAATAGATGGACCACAAACCCAAAATAATAAATAGCAGAGACTTACGTGCAGATGAATAGCACCAAACGAACCCCAGCTCATGTAATATCTCGAGACTTATGGTGGCCAGGGTATAGACGCTAAGCCTGGGTAGCACCAGGAAGAGGAGACTGAACATTTGCCCAGCTCACTGCAGCCCTAGTAATAGACAGGCCCTATCCATGATGGTGGACGTTTCTTACGTGGACATTGCCTCAAGCAAGATGGCTGGTTAGAAAGAAAAAGGGTATGACTTGGCTGCCCTTTAACCGAAGCTTGTATGGGGATTAACGAGGACCCAGCTCTGCGATACCCATTGTTGTGCTTCATTTGGTTTAATCATTTTGATGCTGTCTAATTTTCTTTTAATTTTTGTAAAAAAAAATCAATTTGTTTCTATATTTAATGATGGTATTCAATGCAAGTATATAATTTCAAAAACAAAATCTTTTCAATCAGGAAACGATCATAGACTGTATATCGAATCGAAATAATGGTAGGGGGACGTGGCGCTCATACAATCGTTACATAAATTCGTCATATATTTGCAAATATTAGGACTAGTGAAATTAAGTGCGGTACGCATGTTACTAGAAACTGTGGACACTTTTTTCGAAGTATTTGAGCTACAGAAATTAAACGCAGTTTACATTTTAATAGGAACGGAGGAATTATGCTCGAGATTAGAGATAGTTGGATATTTAAGCAATGCACAATAACATACTATTTCCCCATATAGAAATGGAAAAACTATGATTCGTGGAAAAAGTGAACCGTGGCAAAAGGTGATCGGAGTCACAAAAATATCTGCAAATAACTTTTTGTGTTACCAGTGCATGGCTTGGTATTTCGTCTAGTATTGATATATTTTTAGTATTAGCAAAGCGAAAACTTTTGTGATAGACTTTTTGTTGTAATGGATTGTATAAAAGGAGTTCAGTGTCGGGGCCGTTGCAAAGATTTTGTCTGATCCTTTTTTTTCAGTTTACACTTTGAAAGTTTGGGAAATTAAAATACTGCAGCAAATATTAGTGATCGGGTATTACACTAGTTTACAAATTTTGCATTTGTCGAATGCATACATTCCAAAAATGGTCACCAAGTTTTTGGAGTACATCCCAAAAACGATCTATTCCAAAATTTTTGGTGGCCATTTTTGAAATCAGCGCTCCAAAATAAATGGAAATAGTTGCTTGAGAATCCAGAACCTTTTTGGCTGTATACTTGTGCTATAATTGTGATTGAAAGTATCGCATTCAAGGAGTCATCAAAGACTTTATAAAGAAGAAATATTTATTCTTGGTCGGCACGTCAAGACGAGTCGATCTACCCATTTGCATCTGTCTTTCTGTGCGTCTCTAAGTCTGTCCGTCTATAGGTAAGCGTCTGTTTCACACAGTTTTAAAGATGTTGACATAAAATTCAAAACTTAAAGTACATTTCCACATTTCATCATTTATCGAAAAACTTGGAACTGTGTTCCAATTGCGTTTTAGGGTTAGCGTTCGAGTTCATTAAAAAAAAATTACTGAAACATAGTTTTTTTAATCAAGCAAATGTTATTTTTTTTTTTAGTAATTGCTGTCCAATACAAGCGATTGCCAAATTAATCGAACCGATAAGAGAAATCGGTGTTAACGCAAGTTATCGAAAGTCGCGTTCACAGTCAACGCAACTTTATCCCATGCCTAACTCCCTACACTTTCCAAATCTTCTTTTTGACTCTTCTTATCAGCTTTTTGAAAAAAAAAGCTCCAACCTAATGTAACCCTTTTAAAATGTTTGTTTTCATTTGGGTTTACTGCTTCGAAAAATTGCATGCTTTTAATATTTTAGTTACTCAATTTTATTTAAGTTTTTCAAGAACGTAATTTTATTTGCAATTTAATTAAAGTTAGAAAAGTTTTTATTTTATTTATTTATTTATTTTTTTTTTTTTGTCGCAAAGTAAAAAAACAACGAATGAAAAACTACTTTAAAAACTTTTGTTTTTTAAATTAAGCTTTTTACTTACTTCTGTCCATTACAGCAGAAGATATCATCAGACGAACAACAACAACAACAAAAAACACAACAAGAACAAATTTGTTATTAACGTTAAAGAAACTCTTGAATATTGAAAGAAATTTAATCTCTTAACTGAAGTGCGACTACTTCACAAAATTCAGTTGCATTCTTAAGTATACAATTGGTTTACAGCATTTCTTGAGCACGTTTCGGAGTGGTTACGAAAATGTTTAATTAAAATTTCAAATTCCGAAGAGAAAAAAAACAAGTTTTATTTTTGAAATGAAATCAAACATTTATACAACAATTAAAATATTTACATTCAATTTTTTTTATTCGCCAGAACGTATATCCTGTTCCGTTTCAGTAGTTCACGTGGCACTTTATAAAGTTTACAAATCGGATTACACGCGTAGAATTGAGATTGAAACGAAATGCACGTACTTATGCATTGAAAATAATAAGAAACTTTAATTTTTTTTTTAATTTTAATTTTTTTTCGAATCGTGTGAGAGTTCCGAACGAACTGTTTCAAATGTTTATCTGAATTTTTGTATTTTCTCAGTATGAGCTGTGGCGAAATTCAATACTGCATTGCACGGTAAATTATTAACTAACTGCTTTCAGTTTTGTCAAATTAATTATTAGAATTGCAATAATTAATCAAACAAAAAATATAAAACACGAAGTTAAAAATACGTAGTTCACTTTTTAATTTATTCTTTTTTTGTAAAAATTATTTTTAATAATTTTTTTTTTTTTTTTTTAATTTATTTTTTAATAAACAAAAATTCTGTTAACTGTCGCGTGTCCGTGTCCCGTTCATTGTTCGGTCGCCGCGGAACTGTTTTTAAATTTCGTCGATAAGATTACTCTTCACCTCAGCGCATGATTTTAAAAGTATCTGCAATATTGCTGAAACATTTAGGATTCAAAACAGGTGAGTTTTTTGACTTAATTTCCATGGTGCCATGTTTACAAAGTTTGTCATCATTGTTGTTTTTGTTGTTGTATGCTTATAAAATATTGCTGCAACAAAATTTGTTTATTTTGATAGTTTTTAAGTGTAGTACAGTGGTAAAAAGTGTAATGTTTTAAAAGAAATTATTTATTGCATACTCTTAGGAGAAGATAGCCGCTGCCCACAGAATATGTTTTAACGTAGAAATTTCAAAAGTTCAAATTTTAGATAATTATGTCTACTTTAAAAATGGTCGAAGAATAAAAAAATTGTCTCGGATTTGGTAAAAAAAAAAATTTATTGGCTCTCCTAGAGCACACTGAACACAGGATTTATGAAAATTTCGACAAAAAAAAAAAAAAAGTTGGTTCTTAATTCGAATACATTTAAAGCTTCCAAAATTGCCAAAATGAAAATCCTACCCGTTTGTATTCCCGAGATAGTGTAGATTCAAATGTTCGAGTTTTTATTTAATTTATAAAAAAAATGAAAACAGCTGGGAGATCTTACAGTATATATATTCTTGATCAGCTCGACGAGACGTCTGTTTTGTTTCTTCGCAGTTTACTCGGTCAGTTTAAAAGATATTTATTCAGCTGAAATTCAGAAATGAAGCTTTTCTCTCTTACGACTACATTATGTATGAATATGAAAGTGCCACGCCCATTTTTATGTGCAATACAAACTTACCGTTTTTTGGATTTTTTTTGGAAAAAAAATTTTTCATGAATGTATTCACTCCAAATTGGGTAAAAATACTTCTAATGTCATCCAATGTCTAAACTAAGGTGCTACGCCCATTTTTAGGTATAGGCTCCATATGAGCTTTCCGGCCATTTTGTAATTTTTGTGTGAAAAAAGTAATTAATTATGAATGTACTCACTTCAAATTGGGTAAAAACATATCTAATATCAACCTATCTTTACTCTTCTGATATTATAAGGATCAGCCCATTCTTCTATATGTATAGCCCCCAAACATAGTCAACACCCATTTTCTAATTTTTTTCAAGAAAATGTTTATTATTCTGTCCTTCCGCAAAAATTTTACCCCACTATTGTGTCTTATCTTTGGTTGTATCTGACTATTGACTCTAAGCCATCCCTTTGGCAAATTTTACCTAAGCCACTGATGATAAAAAACTAAACCAAGATGTGGCGGGTATTTAAGTTTTGCTTTTGGAGGTGATGGAATGAAACTGGTTTTGAATTCAACTACACCAGCTTGTACCTTTGTAAGTACAAGACCCAATACTGTTTGTATTAACATCATTTATTTGATCATTATGCGATTTGAATTAAACCCACCAAACATCTAATTTTTATACCCCGAGCTATTGATTGTATCAACCAAATATGGCAATCTTAATCTCCAAGAAAAAAATTATTTTCTTTTATAATTACAGAGAATACGGTACTCTACCGAATTTCAAGCTCAAAAGATAGCTCAGCTTTATGTAATTATTTGTTTTTACAGAATTACTTATTAGGGGTGAAAACTTTTCAAAATGTATTCGTATTTTCAAATAAAGTAAAAAAGTTTCGATCATATTTAATCTTCGTGGAATATTTTCTGAGTTCATGATTTCTTGAAGTAAAAAAAACAAAACTCCTATAAAAGTTTTTAACGTTTTGGCTCAAATTGTTCTGAGATAAACTTAAAAACAAAAATAAGTATTTCTTTTGGGACACAATTTTATTTACTTATTGACCTATAAATTTTAATAAAGTTAATAAGTTTTTAACGTTTTTGCTCAAATTGTTCTAAGATAAACTTAAAAACAAAAATAAGTACTTTCATTTTTGGCAGCGACGCATTTTTATTTACTTATTGACCTATAAATTTTAATAAAAAAAAAAATGGAAATGTTGCTGCAACATTTCAGCGAAGCAACAAACTGTTGAATTTTGGTGAGTCGGCGCAAGTTACAAATAAGTATCATTTTCGACAACGTTCTGCTCTTCTATTTCCAAACTGTCAATAAACTGTTTTGCAGTTTGTATGAACTTTTATTTAGATAAATAAGTATGATATGATATGGTCTGGTATGGCATCTAGATAGACGGTGTCAAGCAACGAACGAGTAAAACATTGTACCCTATATACAATAACTTTGTATGTAACTGGTGATTGTTTACTAACCATCACGTCAGGTTAATGATAAAAATCTAAATGTGCTCTTTTTCATTTAGCTAGTTACAAACTTTTTTACACCAACGATAACAAAGTTGTCTGCACGTTGCTGTCACTCAGAATACACAGTTCAGTGTAGTGGTTTGCAATATCAAATCAATCGCGTGTGTAAGTTAATATAAAAAGAAAAAATAATAATAATAATATTAATAATATTCTTAGATAAAAAGGTGATAAAATTCACTCGTTTGCTGTGTTATTTCATCTCTGGTATGCTCCACTCAATGCTTTATGATTCTCACGAGTGCCTTTATTTCCGCATGAATCACTCTACAGCTGCTGCGACTATTCATCGTCGTTATGTGCTTGCTTATTTTTTTTCTTTCTTTAGTGAATGTATTTATATGTATAACTGAAACCGAAGTACCCGACCTCGCTCGGGTGACGCAAAAAAATGTTTAATATATTTTTGTGCCCACTTTTCAATGATTCACACTTTCCCGGCCTATATACCTAAGTAAAGATTTTTTGTATCGATTATATGGGGCCGCCTACCTATCAATTGATCTTACTTCATCCGTTTTATTAACGTGTATACTAATATTTATTTCTGTAGCTCGAAAAAAACGTGAACTTTTCTCCAACCATTATTCCAGTACTTTTCCCGGTCATAATAACATGCAGAGCCAAGTAGTGAAAATGGGATCTATGCTCTCACAAATTTGATTTCGTCTCAAAATTTATTTTGTTTTTGTCTGTCCAAAGATGTATAAAGCACAAATAGTTCTTGATTTAAGTACGAATGTTCTTATTAAGAGAACAAAAATTGCAATTCGTTCTTAAAAAAGCACAATTCGTTCTCAAATCGTGATAAATTCGTTCTTGTAATGAGCAAACATTCTTAGAAAATTTTCAAAATTTACTTAAATCAATTTTTTTTAAACTAAAAAAATGTGCTTGATTTGAGAATGTGTCAGCTTAATTCACTTTTGAGCACGAATGTTCATGATATAAGTACAATGTGCTTGATTTTCTCACTCTCTCTTTCTCCCTCTCTCTCTCTGTGCACATACATTCATTCAATTTTTTTATATGTGTATGTCTATAGATTTATATGTATATGTTTGTTGTTGCGTCATTGGTTTGTAACGCTTTATAAGTTTGTAAAGTTCTCGTATATACGTAATGTAATACTTATCTATATAGAGAGTCTACATATTTGTTTTTGTTTTTGTTGTCACACAAAACTGCTTGATGCTGTGTCTGTGTCAAGGATAATTCTTTTTTTTTTTTTGTTTATGTGTTTTTGCTGTCATCATCATCATCACCAAACCTTTCGTCAGGCAGACTTGCGTGCCGGCATTCACAGCTTACAACAATGAAATTCCAGACATTCTTTGCCTTATGACTTGCCTGTTGATTTGTCATTGCCCTACAAGATGAAGGTTTTACTTTTGTATAGAACAAAATTTCTAAGAATTTTTGCTATGGTTTTTAGCTGTTTTATTTTTTTAAGTATAACGCTTCTTCAAATGTGCTTAGATTTTTATGATTAATGGCGTATTAATAGAGCCTTGACACGTACACACAAATACATATACACACACTGCGTATGCGTAATATTTTTGGTAAATTACACTTAAAAAAAAATAAATGCAATTAGAATTAATGTTGCTATAATTTACGCTAATGTATAATTCATTGTGCACTTTAATGCATTTTTGTCATTAAAGGTTACAAAACACGCACACACGCTCGCATACAAACACACACATGCATAGTTTATCAGCAGCTGTTCGCATGTCATTGTCACTCAGTCATGCGTTGAGGCGCCCCATTAAGCTGATTCACTTCCGCTGTGAACTGTAAAATGGCGTTGCATATCATACACTTAATTTTATTATAATTATGACGTTACACATTGTTATAGCTTAGAGACGATGCTGTTTACATACGCATATAGGGCGGTATATATACTCGTGCGAATAGTCTATTATGGACATCGAGTTAGTTACAAATTACTGAAAACTAATTAGCAAGACAAAGGTTCTTCTGCATCGTTAAAACGAAATTATTGTTCGTAGTAAATGCAATTTGTTCGCCTGTTTCGTAGTCGAATAGGGGATTGTTTTGCAAAGGCAAAGTTAGTTGATGTCATGCTTAGGACCTTGACTGAAAATTGATATCATAAAAGTGATTTATAGTAAAATAGTGAAACAAGCATAATACAGCTAATACAGAGTACTATTGTAGACAAAAATTGGATTACAAAATTGTAAACTCGTTTATTTTTTTTTTTTTGTATATAGCTCACATGCTCAACAGTTCTTGAAACTTTCTTTTTAAGAGATAGTTTCTAATCGAAAAAAATTTTACAATATTCTGTTTAGATGATAATAATAAAAATAATATTCAAATTCATTTGGATACATTTAGGCTTTTGCTCAAAACAATAATGGAATAAGGATGCGCAATTTTAAAAATATAATAGGAAAATATTTTTTCATTAATTTACAATATATAGTAATTCGAAATTGTAGGTCAAAATTTTTAAATTGTTTTTATACAGTTGACCAAGCGTATTGTAGGAACGTAGTTTTTGGGAAATTCTTAGAACATTTTCCCAAAAGATCTACATGTCAAAAAGTCAAATCTGAAATCTTAATATTTTTAAAAGTGTTTTGGGGTGAATAGCCTAAAATAATTTACAATTTGCCATGAACCATTTTTGAGATATATATATATATATCATAAAAATTCTAAAAATCGATAATTGATCTTTTCATAGGGATGAACATCGTTTGATTTGTACATTATTTGAATGGTATTTCCAATCTCTATCCTTTTAATAAATATCAAATGACAACATGCGTTGCAATTTTACAGAAATGTTTACTTTTTTTTTTTTTTATTTCCCAAAATTTTTAATTATTCGTTATATAAATCACAGCATAATATCATAATTTGGTTTATCTAAGACTTAATTCCAAAAATTGATACTCTGAATTTATAATCTCATTCTACAAAGCACTTCTCTTCTTTGAAATTAATTTAGATAATTTGTTTTAATCTATTAAATCGTTTAATCGATGCTAGCTGCAGAATATATAAATTATTCATGAATCAACGAGAAATTAAAATTTCATTAGACAATGTGAATGATTAAATAAACATTTTTATTGTATGTATTTGTGCAAGGAAAACTCAATATTTATGAAGCTTAAACGCTTGATAAGTTGGTTTTCAATTAAAAGGACTCTTAATAGAACTACTCATGCAAAGACTTTTGTAATACTTAGAATGCATAAATTCTTTGTTAATCAGAAAGAAGAAAAATGCAACATGTTGCTTTCACACAAAATTATAATTGGAGGAATTTGTTTTTGTGGTGGGTATTATCATTTTATCAGAAAGTTTGTAACGCATTAAAGGAGACATCTTACACCCTATAAAGTATATATATTCTTTATCAGCACGACGAGACGAGTCGATCTAGCCATGTCCATCTGTCTGTCCGTCCGTCTGTCTGTCTGTATTTATGCGATTCATTCGCTTAGTTTTAAAGATATTGACAAACTTGGAACTTAAGCCTTTTTCAGTCCTAAGCAGTTCAAGTGTTAAAACCAATTTGAATTTTTTTTTTAAAAGTTTTTTTTGAAGGTGCCTCGCCCTTTTTTAGCCATAGTCCCTATACAAACTTATCGATTATTTTTGAACAAATGTATGAAAAAGTAATTTTTTCCGAATATACATATATTTATAAATGTATATAAGCCACTGATGATCACATTAAACTATTCAAAGATTCGTGTGACGAGTATTTAAGCTACGGTTTCACCGAATTTAACGTTTTTTCTTCTTTATCCTTAATTTTTTCTTAAAATTTCAGTACAATTTTTAATGCGATTTTAACATTCCTAGAAATAAATCAAACAAATAAGCTCTATCTCTATCAACCCAATGCCAACCGAATTCCAACAAAAAGATTTTAAGGTGTTACACAAATCTCTTTGGGTTGGTTTCAAATATTTTAAGTTTTTGCTAGAGATTTGCTGGAGTTTTAGTAAAATATAGCACACCAATAAAAAAATATGTTTAAATTATATAAGTTATACTAGCAGAAATACTATTCGTTTTCTGAATTAACTGTGCCATTACAATGCAAAATTTTATTGGAATAATTGTTTAATTCGCATTTTACCAAATCTGTAGTAAATCAATTGCAAATAAAATTCCTAAACAAAACCAACCGAACAAAAAACAAGCAAAAACGTTAACTTCCGTAGCACCGAAGCTCGAATACACGCCACACAAAACTGAATTTGTATGGGGTCTATATGTTATAGTGGCCCGATCCTTGTCATATCGGTAGCATATTTAAAGAATAACAATTGATGCGATTTTACTCAGATTAGTGTATTTATATTCATAAATAAGAAATTTTTTCATAAAAAAGCTTAAAAATGGGCGCTACTTTTGTTTGGGGGCCATATGAAAAATGGGCGTGGCACCATTCCTTTGATATTGAATGTGATAAGAAGTGTTTTTACCGCATTTGTAGTAAATACATTCAAAAGTAATAACTATTTTAATACAAACAAGGAAAAACGTTAACTTCGGTGGAACCGAAGCTGAAATACCCGTTACATGGGCGTGTCGTCTTGGTTTTGACCCTGGATGACCAAAAAATGTTTTTACCCAATTGGGAGCGAGTACATTCATAAATAATTACTATTAAAAAAAAATCGAAAAATCGATAAGTTTGCATGGAGGCTATACCTAAAAATGGGCGTGGCACTCTCATTTTCGAACTTAACCTAGTCGTTGCCGAGAAAAGCTTAAGTTTAAAATTTCAGCCCAATATCTTTATATCTTCATCGAAAAGATCGCATAGCAACAAACAGACGGACAGACGGACAGATAGACGGACATGGCTAGATCGATTCGTCTCATCGAGCTGATCAAGAATATGTATACTTTATGGGGTCTCCGATGCCTCCTTCAATGCGTTACAAACTTTTTGACAAACTGAAATACCCGTTCACACTATGTGTAACGGGTATAAAAATCGAATAAAGTGATAAGTTTGAATGGGGGCTATATCTATGAATGGGCATTGCACCTTGGTTCTGACAAACAAACTGCCTACGAGCACGAAAAGCTTAAGTTTCAAGTTCCCAAAAAAAACGCATTGCAACAGACAGACAGACGGCCATAGTTAAATCAATTTGTCTCGTCGAGCTGATCAATAATATATATATCTTATATATGTCTCCTTTAATGCGTTACAAACTTTCCGACAAACTGATAATACCCTTCACACTATGTGTAGCGGGTATAAAAATGCCAACTAGCGCGAAATCGACTTTTATATCTTTCGAAGATTGATTTTTGTCAAATAAGCAATTTTATTTTGTTTTATAATTGAAGTAAAAATTCGACTATTAATGTTTTCATAAATTTATTTCGAAAGAACCCCGAACTAAATGTTCATTTATGAAAAGTATTTGCGTAAAATATTAATGGTCGGAGTTGGCAGGTTAGCATAAGAAATGTATACATGCTAATGATGGGAAAAATTATAAACTAATGCAATTATTTGGCTGCACTAGCATTTATGAGCACATACAATATATGTATATGTATGTGTGTATGTACAACAATGCACTTAGCATTTCTTTGGCTTAATTAAGGAACACAAATTCTAGATAAAATTTATTTCTCGTTTAACATAAATTAAACTTTTGTAGGTTGGGTAATATAAATTCTGAATATAATTAAAATTGAAATGTCTGCATAAGTCTACAAAAATGTTCAGCTGTGATGACAACCCCTTACAAAACTGTCTTCGAACAATGAAATTTTTTCTAAGTTCTGTGACACCGAGATTTTATTTTAGAGATTAACAAACCAACCGAATGCAGATTTACTAGAGATTTCCCTGACAACCATGATTGTATGTTTTTTAAAGATTAATATTTTCTTATAATTTAAAATTATTACGAATGGCAACAAATTGAGTTGACTATTTAACTATTTAACATAAACACTCTAAACTGTAAGGATATAAATAAAATGTACGATTGAATGAATCAAGTTTATTATCTAGCTTAACGATTAACAGACAATTGAGAGTGTAAAAGAACTTACCAGAAATGTCTGTCTAAATAAACTTTTTTTTTTTTTTGACAAAATTACAAATTCCACAAAATTATTTTCAGTTGTTGTTGTTTTTGCTGCTTGTCCTTGGTATCCTTGTGGGCTGCTTTAAAACTTGTTAAGCATATAATAAAAATAGCAAACTCAATGTCGCTGTTGCTTAAAAATTAACATTACTGAAGGGTTTCCTTTGCACGCAAGAGACTAAGCAAAGCCAGACGGACAGACAGACGCAATTTAAATAAGCATGGCGACTTTCGCACGCTTAATGAGCTCGCAGCGCTTTTTTTAGGGCGTGCGTTTGGCTACAAAAACGTAAATGGCAATGACGCCTTTTTTGTTTTTTTTTTATTATTAAAATAATAATGTATACGGATAAAATCTACATATTCCAAATAAATGTCTTGCTACAAATTTATTGTATAAGTCCGTCATTTTATTCGGAGCTGTTAATTTTTTTAAATTTTTAATTTAATTGTTTTTGTATTAATTTCCTTTCAACATTTTTTTTCTAGGGTATCCTTACGAGAGTGTGTGTATGAAAAGCTAATATTTATTAAAAGCAGCAACAGCAAAAGCACATGGTTTGCAATGCACACCGATGCATACTTCCGGCGGAAGCAACGAGCCGTATAAACGATGTCGACGACAATGATGGCGCCTACTAAACAACTTACGCTGTGTGTGTCATGCGTTTATAATATGAAACTATTTTTTTTTTTTTCAAAGGCGCCGTCTGCGGCAGCAACATCATTCATCATTTTGCGTTCAGTGGAAGTTCATGGTTGGCGCAACTAAACATACATTTATGTATGTATGTATGTATAAAGAAACACACACACACACATACACATACATTTTCACTTAAGTGACAAAAACAACAGAATACAGACGCGCGATGAGTATCACCAACACAGCAACAACTTCAGGGCACACTCAAAGCTGTCAACTGTTTGCATGAATTTGTACATCCTTTTCCGTAAATACTTCCACTTGTTCAAAACTATCAAACCCGTTGCAATTCTTTGGATACCCTTCAGGCAAGTGTGTATAATTGCTATTTTAATTTTGTTATTTTCAAGTAGAATTTTGTAACTTTCACTTCCAATACTACTAAATATTTTAAAGATATATTTAAGGTAATATGTACATTAGGGTGGTCCAAAAAAATGTTTATGCTCCCACTTCCTAGGATGTTCTATATCGAAAATAAGAAGACCCTTATTTATTTATTTTTTTTTAATACGATAATATTTAATAGTGTCTCCAAACTCCTAAAGTGTATCATATATTTTATATGGAAAATTAACAATTTTTTAGTAAATTTTATGTAGAAACCTGAAAAATAAATATTTTTTAACCGGATCACTGTATGTTTCGCTTAATAAATGGAAAAATAAAATTAAATCTTTTATTATTTCATTTTTAAAGAAAGCATAAAACTTTTGTTAAAATTGTTTTCCCATGACATCGACATAATCGTCAAAACTCCATGTACTAGTGAGCTGGGCTTTTAAAGATATTGAAGAAAATTTCCGCAAAATGGGACAAGCGGTAAACGAAAGTAAGACGAAGTACTTGGTATCTACTCGCCGATCATCAACACGACCTAAAGATTCTGTGAGAACTTCAATGGAGAATTTTACCTTCGAGGTTGTAGAAAACTACTTGTGATCAGAAAAAGCAAGAACAATAAAACCAGCTTAGAAATTAGACGAAGAATTATTTGGCTTACCGATGCTCCTTTTGTCTCGGTAAGCAAATGCAAAGTGGAGTCTTATCCAGAACATCGAAAATCAAACTTAACAAAACGCTGATTATCTCATTCCTGATGTAAGACGCAGAAACATGGGTCATGTAAAAGGCGGACAAATCTGCCGCGTACTGGCTCGGGTCATTGGACCGGACTGATTTTTTTCTGAAGAGTACACTCAGGATAGTCACGAACTCGTCAGTGCTATTGCAGAGTTGGGCTAGACTAGTCCGCTGATTAGTTATGGGTCGATCGTAAGTAGCGCTGGGTATTTATGATATGGGCACAGTCATCTATATGATTTTCTTACGCCAAGGGGCATCGAGTATTGGGGTCATTTATTTTGATTTTTTAATTTGTTATTTTTAATGTTTTTTTTACGATTTAGATTGGATCATTGACCTCATGCCACTATATTAAATTTTCGATTAGGGCTTGTTATTTATTGAAACGGGACCGTCTTAATCCCGTTTGGAGTTATAGTTAAATTCTTCATTTATCAGGTTTTTCTTATATGTAAACAATTATTCCATTCCATTCTGGTGGTGTAGGACATTCGTAAGATACTTTCACAATCCACAACTCTGAATCGTTATAGAGTATTTTATAGTCCGGAAGCCATATACTACATAAATGCATTTTCATTTGTTCATTCAATTTTTGTGGTTAGCAATTTACTTGGTTCAATGCTATGTGTCGCTTTGGTTATTAAAAAACTAATTTTTCGGTTTGTTGAACATAATTTTCTGCGCATAATTTGGTTTTTGTTATGTTTTCAATTTTGAGTGGACTCACTTCAGTACTTCATAAAATAGCGCATAAACCTACTGAATGATATTTTTTAAATTTTATGTAAAATTTAATTCCGTTGACAAACAAATATATTTAATTTCTTAAAACATTTACCAAACGCTTTTCAATCTGTTTAATTGATTGTGTATTTCGGTCATTAATTAAACCATTTAACTTGTTAATTTATTAACAAATGTATTGTAAAGTCGCGAATTAAATGAAATTGCTGTAACTGTGAGAAATAATTTTTTTTTCTTATTTAAAAAAGACTTTTACATCTTATGGCTTTCAACTAAAAATATATTTATTTATTTATAAAATTTTTTTATTACACTTCGCAATCGGAATACGCCAAACCAAACCAAAGTGCGCATTGAACGAACATAAAACCATTGCATTTACATAAATATAAAAAGTACTCCGTACCTACATTTCTGAATGGAAACGTCAAGGTTGCGCAAAGAACAAAGCATAACAATCAATGAACCCGTATTTATATACTTTTATTGGGTTTGTTCACTTCACTTAAAATAGCGTCACATCAAAGTGCAATGTACGTATAAATGGTGCACAGGTAAACACAAAAATATGTAAATTATCATCATCATAGACGTCAGCACCGTTGCCACCATTCAGATTTTTATAAAGAAAATATTTAACACTTTAACACCTTTTACACATTATTGTTATTTTTACTATTTTTATTAGAAAATTGTTACGTTTGTCATCTTTTGTAAGTCGAATTCCCAAAGTATTTAAACAGTACAAAAGCAAAACAAAAAAAAAATTAATTTAATGTTTTTCGAAAATAAAATTTTAAACAGTTCAGTTCTCACAATCAGACAATGTTTTGTAATCTTAAAATCTAGGTTCCAAAAACAAACTTTTCGGAAATTTTAAAGATCAGATTTTAAATGTTCTTAAAAATTTAAAAAATGTGTTTATCTGGATCGATTTGTCTCGTCGAGGTGATCAAGAATATATATATTGTACTTTATTAGGTCTGCGATGGCTTTTTAATGCTTTTAAAACTTTAAGACAAACATCAGTGGTGTTACCGAAAACACTTTTACTAGAGTTTTGAGTTTTACTTTTTAAATTGAGTTGTAAGGTTTCATTTTTAGTTTGGCGGGTCGCAAATTTGAATTTTTTGTATAGAAATTAAAAAATTTAAAAAAATGGATTAAGTTTTTACACCAAAATTCTGAGATTTTAGTGTCACCCTAATAATCTGTGTACTTTATATTTTTTCAAATGTAGAGAATATGAAATCTATTCGTCACGTTACGTTACGTTTTTATTAATTAAACTCTAAAGGTTCTACAGACTGTTAGATACTATTGAAAATTCGTTTTGAAATTAATAGAAATCATTTTAATATATTTAAAGGCTTTTATATATTTTGTTTGTACAAATGTTTCGCATTTTATAGTCGCAATTCTTATTTCTCAATAAAAATATCTGACTTTCTCATAAGATGATTTCTTGTTAAATTCAAATTGACTTATTCATTTTTGCTCATTCAGCTGACAAGTTAAATTCCATTTTATTCAATATCACATTTACTCTTTGGGGTTATCGATTCCATCGTCAGTTTTGTTAAATTAATTAAAAGGAAAATATTCTTTTCACAATCATTTGTAAAATAAAAAAAATGAACAAGCCAAGCGAAACAAATATTTTTGCACAAAAAGTATGCAATACGAATTATGAATTTTATGCAACTCGTCTTGTTCCACTGACTGGGAGCGTTCAGCGCATTTCCAAATGATTTTCTTTTCCTTTTTATTTATAGATTTACATGAAAACAAGAAAATCGTTTTTCTCTTTTAGTTCCGTCTCAATCAATCAGTTTGATTTTATTTTGCTGTCACTCTTCTTTGTACGAAACCTTTTTTATTGTGCTTCGCGTTGTATTTCGCGTGTTGTCGCATAGAATCTTTTATTTGACTGCGACACTTCATAGCGAAGTTTAACATAAATAAAACGTTTGGCTCTTGTTGACGTTTTTCATTTTTCATGCCTGAAAATAAACGGAAAAGCATATATTTATATGTATTTTTTTTAATCATATTAAAGATAATTACTTGCTGTGCGCCGAAATGGTATTTTGCTGTCTTTATTTTATTGTGTTATTCTTTCAGAAATGAAATGCAAAAGGTTTTTAGCACTGAAGATCGATACCGAACTCATTTGATGCGATTAGACTACACAAAAAAATTATATAACAAATTATATTATTGATTTTTTTTTCTAAACCCAGTAAAAAAACCTAAGTGAAAACGTTTAAATGGGAATCCTGTCCCGCATCGTTAGATGTAGAAGCTATTACACGATCCGAGTATCTCATGTTCGGTACAAGGCCAATCTTTTATTTGGGTCATCGTAAATATGGGAGAAAACACATCATATGTCCACCAAAAAAACATAAGTTCTTCAGTTTTTTCCAAATTTTTCTTTTGAGTTCTTCTATAGATTAGTAATTTATAAGCCAATTAAACTAGGTCTCAAAAATTTTGAATTTTTGGGTGACATTGCCTAATTTCCTATTTATTGTAGTTAGACTTTAGTTATAGAACATTTGTAGGACATATATATTTTTTCATGAGCTTTCGATTGTCTAATTTAAAAATGTTTTTATATTGACCGAAATTTTTTAAACTAAAACTAAATTTTAATTTTTCTAATCTTTTTGGATTTTTGTTTTTAATATTTTTAAAAGAAAGCTCAGTTTTTTCCTGCAAAATATGAGTTTTGGAACACCGTTTTTGTTTTTGTTCTCGATGTGAAAAACCATGACATGGATATAATGTCTTAGGCGAACCGCTTAAAAAATCTAACTGTAGGTTTCTAAAAATTGGTGTGGCAGTTTGGTTTTGACATAGAAAGCAGTCGTATCCGTATCCGTATTCTCGAATCACCTTCGGCTTATTTTAAATACAATACACTTTGTAATCAGTCATCGGACTGGAATATGATCGAAAATTTGGGTGCTACTTAAGAACCTGCATAGGAAAACGGTTATTTTTGATAAAAATGTTGCGAAAGTGCTCTCAATATTTTTTTCATTTAATTTGTCAACTCAAGTTTAGAGTTAAAGCAGGACGAATTTTTTTTTATAAAATAAACAAAAACTTAATATTACAAACAATACAACCAAAGAAAAATGTAGCATGATTTTAGGGATTTATTAAGCTCTTGTTTAGTGTAGGTTGTGCGCAGATTACGCTGTAGGCTGGTGACATATCCTCGGACTATCTTACAATATAATTAACGTCACACAGAGAAAGCGGCACATACTGACGCAACATGATGTACTATTGTCGATAGATAAAATTACTAAAGCTAAATTTATAAATAGGAATTCCAAATGCGTGGGAAGGCCTAAAACTACAATTGTATGTTTGCATGTATGTTTTTGTTGTGAGTGTGTGTGGCTTGTTTTGTTGTGCTTTATTCGGGTTTCTACGTACATATTTATTTAATTAGATAGCGTCATGCAAAACAGCAAATTACAAGACAAGGCCAGCAAAGCTATTTACAATATTTGCACATGTTCAACAAAGCAGCTAATCCACAACAAAAACAAAAGCGAAAAACACTCAACTGCAATGCGGAAATTTGTTTATTTATTTTTATTTACACGATTTATTAATGTCAAAAACGGCATAATTAATTGAGCCCAAGGATATTTTGCGAACATTTGTACGTTTTGTTTCTCTGTTCCTGTTTTGTTTTGTAAGTGCTCTGCTTAAATAGTTTCCGTTTAAAGATTGCACAAATATGACCCTCTAACGCCTTCAGCAATCTGTTCACACTTCTCTCGCATATCGCACGTCTATGAGAATTTATATTTGTTTTAAGTGTAACGTGTTGGCTTTTGCTTGCTTTATACTCGAAATGTGTGTGAAATAAAATAGTAATTTTTGTGCGAAAACTGACACTTTTTAGTAACATACTTTTAGGCGTCTACATTTCATATGAACTGGCACGAGGGCTGTAACATAATTTTGATACAAATTTAAGATAAAACGGCTGCAGCTGTCTAATTTTTGATAACTTATAAAATATTATTCGCAAAACTAAAACAAGACACTCATTTTCTACGACAGCCTTGCAGACAGCAGCTAAATAAAGATACAAAAAAAAAACAATAATAATACAAAATATAATACAAAACAAGAAACAAAAAGTCAGACAGACAGACAGATAGTTATTTCTGATACATATACATATGCACATAGGTATGTATACATATTTGTATGAAAATGAGAGAGCTACACAGCGTCTGTCAGTACTCATAATATTCAGAAGGATTTCAACACTTAAAATTATAAAAACAAGTTTTCTTAAGCTGCAATCTGTTTGCTCGAGTGTTCGTAACATGCAAAGCTTTGTTTTGTGTGTTTTATGATTTTTTTCTTTTTTCATCCATTTTTTTTTTTTTTTTTTTTTTTGAATTTCTGTTGTTGACTTTGTTGCCGTTGTTGTTGATGTTAAAATATGTATTTTAATATACTCAACCGCATTTTTATTATGTGCCCCAACTAAAACTACTACAATGTGTGTGAAGCTTACACTCAACGTCGCCATCACCTTGCCGCCATTTTGTATCTTTTAAGCAGAGATTTTTTTTCTGTTTAGCTTTGCACTACAAACAGTTGTCTCATTTGTTTAAAGTAATATCTTTGTTTTGACATGACATTCGTGACATTCAAAAGGAAAATATACTACAGACGAGAATTCCTCAAGCACACATTTGGTTCTAATTGTTGTGGCTTAAATATTGTAGTCCAATGGAAATTGAGTAGTGAAAGTTAAACTTAAAGAAAAACAATGTCTTCTAAATGGCTAGAACACCTACTCCAGCCACCAACGAACCGTATAAAATGCCACTACATACTACATTCAGAAGGAATACTTAAGTTATAAAAAAATTCCAAAGTGCCATAATTGACATACAAATTATTGTGCCATACACATATGCAAAGATAACACTGTGCGACAATTTGCTCGGTAGTCTTAGTTGGTCTGGCCGAGTAAAAAAATTTATACTTGGAATTTTCGGGGACTTCCAAAATCTTATGGTCAAAAACCTCTGATTTCATTAATAGGGCTAATACTAAATCAATTACGAACTGATTTTTATTTTATAACCTGTTTTGGACAAAAAATAAGACCTTCCAAACAACTAGTATTGTCTTACGTTTCTGAATGCCTATTAGTTTAGGGTTGATTATAAACCAAATAAACTATTGCAACTATTCTAATTTGTCTCATAATGTAAAATTATACTTATTGAGTGCTACCGTAGCAACAGTGAAGTGCCATGAAAGGCAAAACATGCTTCGTCGGTCAACAAAATTATGTTTTCCATTTCCTATCCAGTTTTGAATCAGTAATGTAAGTTTCTAGCGCTTTGATAGCAGTCAGCGTTTTTATCTTTACTCGCTCCTATAAGTATGTTATTATTTTAGTTTAACTAGGGATCGCTTATCTGCCACACATAGTTAGCTCTGTTAGATATAACCATATCATGTCCTCCTTTCTTAGAGAGTTTTTAACAATGGATTTTATGGAAATTACTTTCAAAGTGGAATAAAAAGACTAATAACTTGTTTCTCTTTGAATCAGGACCACTGATTCAAATTCACGTAAACTATCTCTAAAAAATTTATATATGTACATATATTCAAATTTAAAAAAAAAACTACCAATTTTTGTTTATATTTATTTTTTAATTATTCATTTTTTTATTATTATTTTTTTTAATAATAAAAATTAAAACCTTATTAAAACCCATACTACACAGAGTGTTACTTTATTAAAATACAAACACAGACAATGAACAAAAACTCAGCGTAAACAGAAATTCTGAATGATTTTTTTTATGACAACTTAAACAACATGAAAAGAAGGAAAAACATTAACTTCGGTGGAATCAAAGCTTAAATACCTGCCACATGAAATTTTATAGAAAAATTACTTTATGATAAAGTTTCGTAATCTTTTTTCAATGTATATAGTTACATGATTCTTTTAGAACGTAAACTTTACTCATGGACTAACATAACAAAATTTTTTATCATATTTTAAGCAATAAATAGATAAGCTTTGAGTTTGTATTGGGGCTATATGCTATAGGGATCCGATCCTTACCCAATCTCATGCGCAGTCATGTGCTGACATGATAAATATATTAATTCAATTTGGATTGAATACATTCATAAATCATGACTACTTTTATACAAAAATTCGAAAATGGGCGGTATATCTGTGAGGGGGCTACTCCTTAGAACGGGCGTGGCGTTCTAATTTAAACATACAAATGAACTAAAATCGAGAAAAGCTTAAGTTTCGAGTTTCAGTTCAATATTTTAAACTGAGCGAATGAATCTCCTCGCAATGGACAGACTGAAATGGTTAGATCGATTTGTCTCGAATTGCTGTTCAAGAATATATATACTTTATGGAGTGTACGATGTACCCATTAATGCGTTACAAATTTTTTGACAAATTGAATATACACTGTGTGTGGCGGGTATAAAAAAAGAAAATGTTCATGGAATTGCTTACTTTTCAGGTGCTTTATTATTTCGCAAAGCTTTGTCTTTTATGCTAAAAAAAAAAACAAATAATAATAAATTTAAAAATATAAAAAATATGTTTATGACTTGTGTAACGTAGCATGACGAGACAATGACAAGGACAGCTGTTGCTTCTTTCAGTTTTATGTACTTTTTCCAGCTTACAGAAATTTTATTGCACAGAATTATTTGAGCAGAGTGCAAGCAGTTCTTTTTTTTATGTACTTCACAACGCATTTTCTTTTTTTATTTAATTTAGTTGTCTAAGTGACTTTTTAAGTTTGTTTTTGCTTACGATTCAAATATAAAATATAATGCAAGTCAGTGCAAGTAAAGAGATACGGCACCACAGCACTTAACAGAAAAGGTGGCAACATAAAGAAAAAAAAGTTAAAAATGGTTTTAACACTTTAATGCGACAATGGAATGCAACGAACTGTTTGGGTAAGTTTTATTTTCTATTATTTTTGAAAGTTTACTCAGAAGGCATATTTATTTGTCTGGTTTTTATGTAGTTCATTGTGAATATGAATAAAAAACAAAACTCAAATTTAGCTTTTTTTTATTTATATGCAGCACGTGACAAGCCAGCTCAACCTAACAAAAACATTGCGTATACGCCAAGGCAACCACAAAAGTGGCACTTGATCGACAAATTGTAGCCAATTTACGACAATTGATGACAGACTGAAAGCCATACACACACATTTACTCTTGTACATTTATGTACAATACTCTGCTTGCGTGGCATAATAAGCTATGTTATAATCGATAGTAAAAGCATATGTATCTGTGAATGTATACTCGTACAATATAAATAAAGTATTCATGCCCTGCAGAAAATCGTAATTGAATAAAATCAAGATGTACCATAAAGTTACATTTAACTATATACACATACATATGTAAGTATGTATGTGTATGCATATGTAACAATACAATACATTAATTTGTAATTGAGATACAGATTTCATTGTGTGTTTTCGTGAACTTATTAATATAAAACATATTTATACATTCATAACTTAATCAAATTCATATGTTGGCGTATTATTTTTATTTGATAACCTACATGAGTGCAAAGTATGAAAATAATTAACGTTTATGCATATGTATATTTTTTTATTTATATAAATATATATAAAGCAAATTCACATTAATGACTTTAATTAATATTTAAAGTGCATTGTTTTTTTTTTTTTTAATAGTGTTGCTGAAATTTACAACAAAAGAAATGTTTATATTTCATGCGAAATTTATGTTTAAATGCCAATAACTAGCAATAACAATATTAAGGCAAATAACCGATTTAATTAACAGAGATATAATTTTTTTTAAATGCTTTAAAATAAAGAAGCATGCATAGTAAACATTTTATACCCATTGACGCTGTATGTGCGATATTACGAAGTTATATGCATTTTAATGCAATTTTAAAACTTATTAGTTCGCATAAATCTGGTTTTTAGAGTTAGACAATATCAGCTGATTTTCTTTTTATTAGTTAAATGTGAAAAAATAAACTGAAATGAGAATTTGCAAATTAAAATAATAAAAAAGAGAATAATTGAATCGTTCGGAAGTGAAGTAAGTTTTAGTGCATGATTATGGTTTTATAAATGAAATAAAATCTAATTATTTTTATTATAGACAAAGGGAAAGCGTGTGCGACGGAAGCGATGGACAGCAAATGAGATCGAACACAAAAAGAATAAATTTAAAACAAAATGCAGAGTTGAGAGAGAAGAAAATTTAGGAAAGTGCAGCTTTCCGAGAAAGAGAGTTGAATGAAAACGCAGCTTTCAGAGAAAGATAATTGGCGATCAAGAAGGAAGAGATAAAAAGGGAGGAGCTCAAACTGAAGGAGCGGTGGACCATGGAGAAGCATAAAATGAATAAGAGGTGAGCCATGGAGAAGCTTAAATTAAATAAAAATAAAATAAAAATTTGTACTTATTTTAAAAAATTTTCATTTGTTTAAAGTATCCCGTATTGGGTCAACACTTCACTCTAAATATTTAATTTAGAAACCTGAACATATCCTGTTCAAATATGAACATGCGCCGCTTGTGGATTATCATATTCAATAAGCGATAAAAATAGACAAGATATCCCGCAACGACAATATTTTTAAACACACACAGAAGTCATAACATTTTACGATCGTGCTAAGTGATGCTCAGCACTTAAGTAGCAATGCAATGACTCTTGACTCCTGCACACATGATTAACTCTAAAGTATCCCGCCTAAAATAGATAAGCTATTTTTATAGTCATATTCATTGTAAACATACACATAAAATAATTTCACACATACAGTCCACTTTATAATAGAATTAGAAATTGTAGATAAGCATGTTATTTTCATAAATAAAATCAGTACCTTACAACTACTCAAACATGTTTGTTCTCTCCAAGTGATATTATAAAACATTAATTTTAAATGTTAGTATATAATGCTATATTGTCATTATATATTAACATTTCTTTTGGAGTTCTATAACAGAATTCAACTGAGCACGTTATTGTACAAATCCATTACTTGATACTCCCCACTTTCAATTTGTATTTATTTCTTACGTAAATTGGCTGCGGCTAAATCGAAACAGTATTTTTGGCACAGTTTCAAAGATTATTTTGTTTTTGTTTTTATTTTTTGACACTACATTTCATGATCAGCTGAATAATATATTGTTTAATAATTGTCACAGTTAAGTAGCTATAGTAATGATTTTGGCATAAGAAGATGTAAAACACTTTGCTTTGCGAACCGCTCTGTCGAACCACTGGCAACTTTTTAGTAGTTTGCAGCCCTGATTTAAATGCACCGGACAGATGTTATCATCGTAGTTGATACTACTGGACTGAATTGTGCTTTCATGTTTAATAATGTAAATAAATTTATATGCAGTAAATTGTTAAAGTAGGTCAAATGAAATATTTTATATAAGTAAATAATCAATTTTATCAAAAATTTGAAAAATGTCTATACTCTACGTTGTTTTAACAATATCACAAGAATAAAAATCGCACCACGCCTTATTTTTGAATTTCTAATAAAAGTAATTCATTTAAAGTAATATTAAATTCTTTTAGCTTTTCATTTATAACACGATCTGCCTTTTCTATAAGTTGCGCAGATAGTTCATCTTTATAGCCATCGACTTTTCCTCTACGTATAAAGCTGTAATACAAAAAGTAATAAATTTTAATGAGATAATCCATTTTTAATCTGAAAAAATAAAACATTACTTATGAAATTCGTATTTGCCAAGTTTCTCTCGCATTTGTTCGAATTCCCAGACATGATTTGTCGTTGGATTTTCTAAAAAAAAAAAAAATAATAAGTTTTTACAAAGATTTAAAAAAAAAAATTTTTTTTTTATTTTTTCTCATATTTACTTTTCATTTCCTCAAAAGAAAGATGGTGTAGCATTTTTTGCAGTTGTTCATCCGTTATTGGCTTATTCAGAAATTTACATATATCGCGTATAACTCCTTTCAAATTCTTTTTCATGCATTCGAATGAAGTGTAATATATCCAAGATTCTTTACGAAGTTGATAGAATTCCATGACATGCTCGAAAGGTAACACTTTAAACAGATCACGTTCAAGGAATTCTGTTATATAATCCTCTTTTGTCTTATCCATATGGAAACCAATACTTCTGCCATGATAATACGAAGAAACCCAGGCGTCTTTGGGATTACGAAAAACATAAATAACTTTTGGTTTCTTCTGCCATAGTTGCTTTGGTAGTAACGGTAGTGGTAAATGAGATTTAATCAGTCGCGGCGACAACATTTCTTCAATGGGTTTCAGTGCACGATTTATGTCTTTATGAATCAGTATATCGAACCTTTGTTTTGTTTTTCATAAATACCTTAGGCAAAAATATATAAGTGCAAAATTGCAAAACTTACTCCAAAAAGACTGAACGCAGTTCCAAGTGTTTTGCCTTTGCAGCCTCGAAATCGAAATTGTTCATTACCAGCCAAACAAGTTCCTGCATCCACGTTGTGCCACATTTTGGCAGAGTTACAATCCAAACATCGTCGCTTCGCACCTCCATTTCATGTACGAGCGCACAAAATTCGGTTGCTGGTTTTCGAAAAAAACACTTTCGTTTGGTCCAATCTTTAGCAAGCAAATCGCTTGGATAATTTGCTGGAATAACTTCTTCGCGTTCCATGTTGTTGCGAACAGAGCTCGATTATAACTGAATGATTTTACTTAAATTGAATTTATTATATGTGAATATTTGCGTGCTTATCATCTAAGCAATGTGAAACAAGCAACTGTTTGCTTAGGTTGTCCCCATTTTTTATTATTTTATAATCATTTGTGTTATAAAAGCAAGAAAATGAAGTGAAGTCGACTATTAGATATTCCAAGCAAAACATTTTTTTTTATTTATTTATTTTATTTATTTATTTTATTTATTTATTTTATTTATTTATTTTATTTATTTATTTTATTTATTTATTTTATTTATTTATTTTATTTATTTATTTTATTTATTTACTAGCAGGTACCCGCGGTTTTGTAGGCGTTTTTTCATTTTGCTTTTATTTGGTGGCTAAATATAAATTGTTCAAAAAATTTAGGTTCATATTTTGGAAATCCCCTAAACACGACTAACCATTATTCAAATGCGCCCAGTTTCAAGTCTCTACGTCTATTCTATCCAAATGTATGACATTTTTTTCAAGGCTCCCATTAGGCCCCGGGTCAAAATTTTCTAAAATCCGATCTAAGTACTCACCTGTAATAAAAAAAAATTGGTCATATATATATTGGGTCCCAGGTCAAAATTCCGGAAATCCCTTGAACACCTTGAACGCCAAAAATGTTTTTAACCATTTTTCAAATGAGCCCTGTTTCAAGTCTCTAAGACTATTCACTCCAAAGGTATGGCTTTTCCGGTTTTATGGCCCCCATTAAGCCCCGGGTCAAAATTTTCCAAATCATTGAACTGCTCATTTATCTAAGCCGTCATACTACTGTGTCCAAAAAGTAGTAGGAATGAATGAAACAAATCAAAAAATCGTTATTTATTCTTCCTCATCAATTTCGACCCCTTTAAAATAGTCCCCTCCTCCAGTCCTCGAAGCATGCCAAAAAGTTTTCTTCCGGTATAGCCTTCAGAGCGCGTGCCGATTCGCGTTGAATGTCTTCAGATTCCTCGGAGTTGTCTTTTGAGTTTTGGAAATAGTCGGAAATCAGTTGAATAAGGTGGTTGCAGTATGATATTGGTTGCAAAATTTGACATAGATTGTCAGGAAAAGAAAAATTCCTAACGACGGGGAAATTTAAAACGATTTGTCTTACTACTTTTTGATCACTGTACTAAATGACAGAAAACAAATTTAACAAATCTACCAATAACTTAATGCATTCTGGTATTTCAATTTTGTTCTAAACATACACCGACTTTAATTTTTTTTTATTGGTTGATTTGGTTTATTTGGATTAGCCTATATATATCAATAACACATCAACTAGCATACCTGGTATTGCATTCCCTTTGCAACTAAATTTTTCACAACGACACTGTTCTACCTTACTATATCTGTCTCGCTTTTAATACTTCGTACTCGGTCGCACTTACTCAGCTTTACTTATCTGTACAGTCAAGACTGTGTGCTTTCGCACTTTTCTACTTCCGGTTTTAGTCATCACTATTATTAATATTTCCTCCAATTATATTAATTTGATCGAAGTTTCTTTCAATTTTTAACTTTTAATACGAAGGTAAACATTTTCAGCTAGCAAGAAGGCTACTGTTTTTCATGGTCAACACTGCAGTTAATACATTCACACTATGTGTGGAAATATTTGGCTTTTACAATTTTTTTTGAACTTAGATCAATACAAATCGAACCCCTCACACCCATATTGGCAACGCCACTTCTTTTGTAATAATTTAGCCCTTTGGCTCAGCAAGAAATACCATATTAACAAAAACCAATTAAAGCATAATTTGGTTTATTATTCGAGAGCAATAAAATTTAATGTTTTGTTTGTTTTATTTTGTTACATTTTATTAATTTTTATTAATACATTATTAAATTATATTTTTTATGTTTGTGAGTCACCCTGTGTTGAAAAACCAGTCTTAACTAATGGTACAAGTGGGTGATTCATTTTTGATATTCGGAGACAGTGGGTAATTCCAGTATTGAACACACCAAATACCTTAGCCCCAGTGACATGATCATTCGCCCGAACACATGACCAGTCTCTTTATATATGCATTATATGCATTTTTATTTTTATATGTTAGTTGCTAAGTAATCAAATAAATAAATAAATATAAATAAACTCAATAGTAAACAGACAAATTGTATGTATTTATTACACAATTTCCTTTTTCATTTAACAAAAACATTATAAGCTACAAAAATTTCATTAAATTCTTAATATATAGCTTTCTCTTTTTAATAGATACGCATATATATCTGTACAGTGAGAAACATAATTTGTTAAAACTAAAAAATACCAAAAACCGACATAAATTGCAACAGTGCAACCAACGACAATCAGTGCTGCCAAGCAATAAATGAATGCAAAATGGCGACATATTGCCTTCTTGCTCGCACTTACGTTGAAGTGCGAGCAGTCCTACAATTGAACCTGTCTCATTTCCACAAATGAAAAGGCGTTGTTCGCACGGAGCAGAAAAAATTGTCGACATCGCTTTTTTTAATTGTAATAATTTTTTGTACGAAACTAAAAACGGTAGCGGTCTAAATAGCGTTTCGTTTGTGCCATTTTTTTTAAACATCAACGTGTTGTTTAAGCGCCGAGTGTTGCGATAAAGAATATACAAAAATATGTAAGCACGAGAAGCGAAAAGAAGAAAAAAAGTTGAACAGTGAAAAAATTCCACACACACAACACACAAATAAAAAAGCAGCAGCAGCAGCACCGAGAGTGACTACTACTACGCTACGATGACGTGCGGCTGACGGCGGTCGGTCGGGTTGGTTTGGACAATTGCGAGTCATATAATTGAAAAATCAAAAAAAAAAAAAGTTGTCTGATAGACTAACTGACTGACGGAAAGATAGACAGACAGACGCACGGACTTTTACAACAAACAAATGTGCAAACAGATGACTACCTTTACAATATATGGATATTTGTATGTATGTACCAAATACCCCTTACACTATATACATAGGTACATGTTTATATATTCGTATATATATACGTATATGTATGTATGTACTTAGATCTATTTGACGACGGATATGCGGCAGAAGCTGTTTGTGATGATGAATGCATCGCAAAAAGAAATTCGTATTAACAAAACAGACTAAAATTAATAGCCAAATAATAATAAAGAGCGAATTTTCAATATTTGCGCTCGGCCAATGACGATGATTTCTGCGCCAGACTAGCGCAAGCATTCGTCGTGTGTCGTCCGGTGCGGTAGCCGCAACCGCTCAGCCAGACAAAAAAATACAAATTTATTTTGTTCCCTTTTTGTAAATACGCGCCGCCAAACAACCAAAAAAAAAAATTAAAACAAAAAATAAAAAAAAAACAACCTACCGTCTGACGTTTTTATAACGTTAAGTGTTTTGTGTGCCTGTGTATATGTGTGTGGATTTTATTTCCGAAAATCATAATCAAAAAGGAAAATACATTCGCGACAACGAAAAACAAAAAAAAAAACGAAATTAGAAATATTTTAAAAACAATTAAACGTAGTATTCTGTTAACTAAATAAGCATTTTCTTTACGATTTCCCCTCATCATCTCTCTTCTATCTGTTCACATGTTTCGTATGTTTTCCGGATGCTCTCCAGAACCAATGACGACGATTCGCAAAAAATTAGTAATTGTCGGCGATGGTGCCTGCGGTAAAACTTGCCTTCTGATTGTCTTCAGTAAAGATCAATTCCCAGAAGTCTATGTACCAACGGTTTTTGAGAATTATGTTGCAGACATAGAAGTCGATGGCAAACAGGTGAGTTACTTTTTTTTAAATTAATTATGGAGAATTAAAAAAACAAAACAAAACCAATACACCGTGAAATTTCAAAGTTAAAATAGTACAAGTTTTTAGTGTCAAGAATATAGATCAACTACAATCTAGATACAAACAATCAAGTTAAAAAGTCTTATATAAGTTCGAAAACCCAAACGAAATATTCTTATTGCAATATGGAAATAATTGCGCAATTGTAGTGTTTCGAAAATGGTGAACGGGAGTATTTTTGAATATGGAGAAGTCTTTTCCAATCTAACTTGTTTGGAGATCAAGATCAATAAAGCATCTAATCTTTTACAAAAGAAATACTTAAAAGTCACACAAAAGACATCATTACGCTTTGGATAATCTCTATATTTATAATACTCTTTAAAATACGTACCCACTATATGGCGCATAGACTATGACATCATCGAATAAGTAAGCATTACACGGTTTTTGAAAAAAGTAAAATATCTTAAAAACTATCAAAGTATGATAATCTGTTCAAACTATACGATGAGTTTCATATTTAATCTCAAAGAATGTACATGGCTTAACTAGTTTACAAGAATAGCTCCGGTGACTCATCCTGCAGTTTGTGCATATTTATATACTTTCTTTCAATTCCATGAAAAGTCATAATCAGCAATGAACAAATTCGATTTTAAAGTTTAATTATTCTTCCGTTTGTTGTTCTCCTGTCAGCAAGAATAAAATAAGGTAAACCTGTTATTTATTCTTTGAAACCAGACGATATGCTCTAAAGCCACTATTTTTACCAATAACAAAACTCACCAAATACCTATTTTTCGAAATGGCGTTTTGTATGTTCATGACGCAGTCTTGTAATTTTTGCAGAACAAGATTCACAGTGTGCGTGTTAAAACGAATTTTTTGGATAGTTATCCATCTAAAATTTTTTTTTTTTTTTGTCCAAATAATACCAAAGAACCAACTTTTTTGTTTGTATCAATTCAAATATGTTGTTTTTTGTCTTTAACTTCTTTTCTGTCTTTATTAAACTGGTTGTAATCATTTTTTTTATGACACATAGTTTGATCACCTCATACTTTCTGTTGCAATATTTTCAACGTTTTTACGCCAGAACAAAGTCAGAAACAGATTGTAACTATGCAATTACTTTAGTTTTTGATCACAATAGTATTATTCCACAAATACTCGAAAACGATTGAGTTTATTAATTTAGTAACGGTTGATTTTAATTTTTATTTTTTTCCATTTACATTTTTTTCCATGCGTTATCTGCGCAGTTAACGAATGCTGTGCAAACATCTTTTTAAAGAGATAACACCTTATCAAAAAGCAAAAACAAAACTGAAAAAAGAGCAAAAAAAAAAAAATCAACCATCTTTAATAACAAAATATGTAAATATGAGGGTTAATTTTTGTGATTGTAACAAACCGAAGCAAAAAGTTACAATTATAAAATACAAAAGTATCTCAAATTGATGCATTTCCTAATTTCATGAAATACAAAAAAAAAAAAACCCCAGTATTATTGCACGTAGCATAAGAATTTTTGTTGATCTTTGCAAAATAAGCTTACAAGCCTCCTTGTGTGTAAATGCTTTGACTCCAAAAAGCATCGTACGTTTTTTTTTTTTATCTTTCTGGCATAACTCACAGATACATTGCACCCGCTACTTAAACACATGCATACACACACATACATGCAAAAATATTTAAAACGAGCGAACAAAATATTAATATGATGGTTTTTTTTTTTTTTTTTCATCTCAAATTGTAATAATTTCTATCATATGTTTGCTACAATGTTCCATTTTATTATGCTTTTGCATTTACACTCTTTCGTCGACTACTTCGTAAGCCTTGATCGTATGAAAAAAAGAAGAAAAAAATATTTAGTAGAAAAAAAAGTTATGTATGAGTCAATATCATGTCACACACTTGACTTCTCACATAGATACAAATGTTCGTAGAGAGAGACAGACGCGCATGTTCACACTCATTTTCTTTAGTTTATCTACATAGAAAACTATAACCCGCCCGTGCGTTTACAAGCACTTAATTTTAAAGTGTTTTACTAGACTTCCTTTTAGCTTTAATTCTTATTTATTTTTTTGTACTATTTCTCTTGGTTTTATTTCTTCATTTTTTATATAAAATTTCTTAAGCGTGTTGCGCATCGCGTTGTGCTCACGTCATGTTCTCGCTCTCACTTGAATTTCTTTGCGCTCACTTTTTCTTTGTCTAACTGCACTCTTGGCTATATTACTCCACCTGACTTGACAGTAGTACTGTTTTCTGTGTTAATATTTGTGAGAGTGCGTATATGCTACACCGCAACGTAACGTTGTGCTCAACTTGCACGCTCTCACGTTATGTTTGTTCATCAAAACAAATACGTTTTTTTGTACATACAAAGTCAAAAATTTCAATCAGACGTGTTGTCACTCTCAAGCAATGTGAAAAAACAAATTTTGAGTTTGATGAAAAGTTTGGAACTTGGTAGAACAGCTAATGTGACTGATATAAAATAAACTATTTATTTTTATATATTTTTGATTTGTTTGATTTCATGTTGAATTGCTCTAAAACACTTCTCTCCGCACTTCTTTATATAACTCAGTTATCAAAGAGTATTTCCGACAATAGTAATAGTGACTCAACTGGTAAATATTTTAAAGTCTGTCCGTAAGTTTTTGTATTAATATTCAATAAAATAAACAGTAAAGCTTCGACACTTCCAAAGTAAAAATATTATCTTGTTTCTTGTTGCTTTAGTACTCATGTTAATTCTTATTGAATATCGTTTATTTCGTTTTTGTTTCGCTGTTATATTCTGATTCGGATTCAGCGATCCAAAATTCATTAGAAATTACATCTCTGCCGCGCGAGACACCATTGTGAATAAAAACAAAAATACCCAAGCTTAAATACCCGTCACACGAATCTTTAAATAGTTTATGTGTGATCTCTAGTTGCTTAGATAAAATTTCGAAATAAGGAGCAAAAAACAAAAAAAATGAACGTAGATTTGTAAAGGGGTTATATCGAACTTATACATTGGACGGCATGTGTTTTTAACCAATTTAGAGTACATACATTTATAAATAATTACTATTTTTATACAAAAATTCTAAAAAAGCGGCTTGTTTGTATGTGGGCTAAACCGGCGTTGTACTTTTATTTTCATGCTTTATTTAGTCGTTTCCGAGAAAAGTTCAATCTCCAAATTTCAGCTCAATGTTTTTATATCTACATGTCTTTATATGGACATGGCTAATTCAATTCGTCTCGCCGAGCTGATCAAAAACATATATACTTTATTGGGTCTACAATGTCTCCAATAATGCGTTACAAACTTTCAGAAAAAAAGGATAATACAATCCACATTGTTTGTGACGGGTATAAAGAGCCATCCAGCGCATTTTTATGATCAGTAAACACTCCTGAATCAAATCTTTTTTTAAATTTTTCGAAGGTAAAATATATTTTTAATCCATTTCTTTTCACAATTCGATTTTTGGTTTTTGTTTTTTTTACCCTTCGCCGAAACGTTATTTTGAAAATCTTTGTATATCCGTGTTTTTATCTTTTATAACCAGATTATACACCAGTACTTCTACGCTATTCGCTGTTTTACTTTAAATTGGGAAACTTTCTAAAAAATACCCACGAACCTTTTTAAAGGCTGACAACCAAAGCTATAAATTTTTTAGCAATAAATCAGTTATCTGCTTATATGTTTCGCAACATTTTGCAGGGTATTTTATAGTCGAGTAGCTCGACTAGATTTCTCATTTGGTTTGTTTATATAAATAATATTTCTGCTCTTTTATTTATATTCAATATATTTATATATATATATTCTTATATTCAATATATTTATATATATATATATTCTTAATATTTTTATTACGCTGTTGCGCATTCGTTTACCGCTTTTGTTCTTCATGTGCAGTTTTTGTATTGTATACGAATTTGTTGGAAAAATATATACATATATATTTTTAAAATACAATTCGAATTGATTCTCGGAGGAAATATTAATCAGTCGACTTTTTTTGTTATGTGTGTGTAGCTGCATTTCGAATGCGATAAGAAGTTGCGCTTTTTTTTTTTTTTTTTTTATTTATTTTTTGCGTATGGCTAGCTAGGCACTGACATGATGACTATTTCCCGCTTCACCGCAAATTTTACGCTTACCATATTATGTGTCTTGCTCGCTTCCAATCTTACGTTCCAAACGCATCTCCATCATCATCATTGTTAACGTCTTGACTTTACTCTCTTCGAAAGTTAGTAGTGTTGTTGTTGTGCGCATGATTAATTTATTTGGTATTTCCGATTATATCTCTATATATTTCCTTTTCGTTTATTTGTAAGGTTTTCTGATTGTATTTTATTTTACTTTTTTTTTTTTAATTGTATTTGTGCGTTTATTGGTTTTAAACTCTGCGGTTATTCTTTAATAGCAACGGCATTACATTAGTTCTATTTTTAGAGCAACAGCTTTAAGTATTATGATCATTTAAGCTTGGAAAGCGTTGCATTGGTTTTTACATAATATATAAACAAAAATGTATTAAATTATAAATATTAATAAACTTTATTTTTTTCAGGTTGAATTGGCCTTATGGGATACAGCTGGTCAAGAAGATTATGACAGACTTCGACCACTGAGCTACCCAGACACTGATGTCATACTTATGTGTTTCTCAGTAGACTCCCCGGATTCATTAGAGAATATTCCTGAGAAATGGACGCCAGAGGTACTTAATTAAGAAACAAATAAATTTTTTATAAAATTGTTTAAATTATATTTTCCTTTTTTTCTAGGTCAAACATTTTTGTCCAAATGTTCCCATCATTTTGGTAGGCAATAAGAAAGATTTGAGAAATGATCCAAACACAATTCGGGTACGTATTATAATATAAACAAATAAAAAAAGTTTCATTCATGCCAAAACTTTTAAACACTTCGCACATGATTTTTATGCAACAGATTCAAAATAACTTAAACAAATAGAAATTTTAGGAACCAAACTCAAACTGTTGGAAGTTAATTAGAACAGCTATCTTGCCTTCTAGTGATCGTAGAATAATTTACCTACTATATTAGAATTCAGTGTTAATAACGGTCCTTTTTATAAATTCTAAGGAAGAATGGAAAAAGCATTTGTTGTACACTGTACTCTTTGAGTTCTACCACAAAGATAGGATTGTATCCAATTACCAAATTAGTAGGAAACCCTAAGGAGTTTAATTTAAAAATAAGATGATTATGACAAATGCGGGCTGCTTTATAGTTGTTCGCAGTAAAATCAAATGTCCGTACATTTCAAAAGCTTTTAGCGATGGGCATACAAATACGATACAAAGGCATTAATAAGCCGTTTTTAACTTATGATGCTCCCTGTATGGAGCGCTTAATCGGCGGTTCCAGTGTTGCCATCCCCAAGAGCGCAAAATTAAGTGTTCAAGAACAGCCGTGCACTCCAACACTGGAGAAAACTCCATAGTGCGTTTCGCAATATTTGTCAGGAACTAAGGAAATATTTAAATACCTACCTACGAAGTTTAAACAAATAGAGTGGTTTATCTCTATCTGCAATGGTCAATTTGGATAAGCATTCACTCTGTTGAGTACAAAAAACAAACCACGTAACGCAATAATAATAAAATCGCTAGTCGAGATTTAATTTTGCTACATAAAAGTTATAAAAATCGTATTTTAGTAAAGTAGGGTATGTTTTTTTATAGAGAATATTTTTATCCAAGTTTCTATAAAATTTTTTAAACCATTTTAAATCGATTTTTTTTTTTTTTTTTTTTGCATAAAATGCAATTCTTTAGATAACGATTAACGCTCTACATTGCACATCTTAACAGCTTTTTGAATATAAAAGAAATCAAACGATTAGGTTGTGTTCAAGTGGATTAAAATTGTTCATGAAGATAATCAATTTAAAAATGTAATTTAATGACAATGTAATTTGAAATAAATCTATTTTAAGGATCTCGCAAAGATGAAGCAAGAGCCCGTCAAGCCGCAAGAGGGACGCGCTATGGCTGAAAAAATCAATGCCTTTGCCTATTTGGAATGTTCGGCTAAATCCAAAGAAGGCGTACGAGATGTATTCGAGACAGCTACTAGAGCTGCATTGCAAGTCAAAAAGAGGAAGAAGACCAAATGCGTTTTGCTCTAAAAGAGCAAACACAACCTTATACAAAAAAAAAAACAAGAAAACAAAAACACACAGCAACAACTGCTACAGAAACCAACAGCAACAACAACAACATTTGAACCGCAACAACAAAGAGAAGCAAAACTCTACAACCAGCACCACCAACACTTTCAGAAAATATGAAAAACAAAAAACTACTCCTCAGCTGCACAATTTCTACAATTTCGTAAATATAAAATAAAAACAAATCGAAAATAACAACACAAGTCGAACATCATTTTAAATATGCGGATTTGATTTTTTATTAATTATTATTATTATTTTTTTTATACAATAGTAGCAACTACAAATAATGATGCATTATTAATTTTATTAAAACAAAAGTGAGAAGAAAAAAAAAACAACTATAAAGTAATACGATATCTATATAGTATATATATATATATGATAATTTTGAAAACGAAAAAAAGAAAAAAAAAAAAAAACAAACACTGACTATACACCAACAACAGAAAATAATATAAAGAAAAGTTTAAAAATACATTTTGAAAAAATTCAACAAGATCGGCAAAAATCGTACAGCATAATACACCCTGTGTTGATAGCCATTTATTAGGTACAGGGTGTAAAACTAAAAAAAAATTATTTTAAAAGATTATTTACATAAATAAAAATAAAAAAAAAAACTAATTGTGTGCGTAATAATTTTGTTTATTTTTCCTTTTTAATTTGTGACTAAAAATAACACAAAAATTATTTATAAAAAAGGCTTTTCTCTCTAAACTTTGTTTTTTTTTTTAAGAGAGAAATATTTTTCAAAATGTATCTAACACAACTATCTTTTTACAGTTACTATTAATAAAAAAAATATACATATATATAAAAATTTACTATTTTCTAAAAATGAAATAAAATGCTGCAACTGAAATATTAGTGAGATGTCTGTCATAAGAAAACCAACAATTTATAAAGAGCATGCTGCATTATTGTAAAATTTTTGCATTCAAATTTTTTGCTTCCTACCATTAAAAAATAAAATAAATAAAACTAAAAATAAAGCTATAAATTTTAATAAAATTTAAAGTCAAAGTAATAAACCGAAAAACAAAAAAATATATAAGTGAATATGATGTCCCTTTAAATTACCAAAATTTTATATATTTACATATACAAAATATATATTTACATTTTACGCAGCCGCAAACAAAAATATAAAAAATAAATAAATGAAAGCCAACAACAATAATTCAAAAACTAAAATTAAAATCAAACAAAATGCGTATTTAATAATGTTTTTTCGAGCATTAAACAAACAAACAAAAGAAAAACAAAATCAATTGAATGTAAAAAAAAATTAATTAATATAAACAAAAAAAAATAAATAAATAAAAATAAATATATATAATAAAACACATTTTTGCTACGTAATTTCTCGCTCTAAGTTGTCGTGAATCGCTTTAGCGCTAAATTATTATTATTGTCAAAACAAAAAAACAAAACAAAACAAAAAAAAATCACTAAATTATTTTATTCTCTTTATAATTGCATATTATTATTTTTATTCTCTTTCTTTTTTTGTGTATTAAGGTTGGTGTTCGTTTTTTTAATTTTTACATTTAAGTGTTTATTATGCATTTCGCATAATATTCCTTACAATAAAAAACAAAAATGAGAAAAAAACAAAAAAAAAAAAAAAAAATATTTTACTAATACCATACATATTATATAAAAAAATAAAAAGTAAAAAAAAATCAATAAAAATCTAAATTAAAGTTTTTTCACTTTGTCGAACGAAATATTTTATAAGGCTATAAGTATTTTTCCAGAGATAGAAATGACGACGACGTCCTAATCTACTAAAGTTATTCTTATCGCTATCAAACTATTTTATATTATCCAGAAGCCATTTAAAACTTCAACAAAGCAAAGAAGCTTTACTATTGAGTAGCAAAGGACTGCAGCTTTTGGAATCAATTAATATTTGCTGTCGTTGGTGGTTTCCGGCAGAAGAACACAATAGAGATGAACTTTTGACGACAAAAAAACTTAAAAAACCTCAAGTGAAAAGACTAGTCTTAAACAAAAAAAAAAAAGTAATATTTAATTTTTAATTAATTTTTTTTAAAGGAGGTAAAAATTGAGATAAGAATACTACGCTGATCTCCGTATTGAAAAGTACCTCCATGGAAAATTTAAATTATTTTTTACGATTTTTCAGAAAGTTATCGACAAAGTAATTTTTGCTTAATCCCACTTTTGCGTACAATTTTAATTAATTTTAAACTTAAAAAGTGCTCGATTGCAAAACGGTAAAATCAGAATTAAGTAGTTTTCCCTTTTTACCACAGATATATTCAGCCTTATTATGAAAACATAATAAGGCTGAAAAAAGTTTTCATATCTGACAGATCCATTGATGACGGAACTGTTCACTTTTTTATCGCACCTATGTACTTCTTAATCGCACCTATGCGCTTTTTTATCGCACCTATCCGTTTTTTATCGCACCTATGCACTTTTCTATCGCACCTATTTTTTTTTTTTTTAAAAAGTTTTGATAAAAGCCAACTTCATATTCATTTTAGGCATGGAGTTATTGGGCGCGTTTCACAGATATATTGTCATTTTATTTATCTGTAAGCATTTATCTTTCTTGTCTTGTTATTGTAAGTTCAGGAGAGATCAGAGCTAAATTGAAATAAATTAAAAGTCATCATCAAAATGATTTCGACATTGGAGTTGGGTTGTAAATTGCCTCCTTATGCCCTGTTACAAACATGGGTCCGAAGTTTATATACCCCTTTACGCTTGGAATAGACGAAATAAATAAAAAGGTTTGAAAGCATTAAATATTTATAAATGCACTTTGAGGCTGTTGCGGCAACCAAGAATCCATCACAACAGTTCTAACTTCCTAGCTTATGAGTTATTACTCATGTTTCTTTCGCCCTACTATTGTAACCATTTTTATACCCTGTACCCAAAGGGTAAAAGGGTATATTAAGTTTGTGCGAATGTATGTAACAGACAGAAGAAGGCAAGATAGACCCTATAAAGTATATATATTCTTGATCAGCATTGGAAGAGGAGTCGAACTAGCTATGTCTGTCTGTCCGGCCGTCCGTCATGCTGTCTGCCGTATGAAAACGATTATTTCGGAGACTATAAGAGGTAGAGCTTTCAAAATTGAAACTTAGACTCTCCTAGGCCGTCAAGTGTGCACTTACAAACGGGTTTTCTCTAGACCCATTTTAAGGAGTACCCCCATACAAATCTACCCCAAAATTTTGGGGTTTTGCATAAAAACGTCATTGATTTTTATTCTAGGAAGTTCAAATTTAGTATAAATTATGTCTATGATAGTCCCAATAAAATATCCAAAGATGGGTAGGACCAACAAAATTTTAGATATAGGCCCCATACAAATTTACCCCAAAATTTTGGGCTTTTTCATGAAAACGACATTGTTTTTTATTCTAGGAAGTTAAAATTTAGTATAAATTATGTCCATGATAGTCCCAATAAAATATCCCAATATGGGTAGGACCAACAAAATTTTAGGTATAGCCCCCATACAAATTTACCCCGAAATATTGGGTTTTTACATAAAAAGTCATTTTTTTTTATTCTAGGAAGTTCAAATTTAGTACAAATTATGTCTATGGTAGTCCCAATGAAATAGACCAATATGGGTAGGCCCAACAAAATTTTAGGTATAACCCCATACAAAGATATACCCCATTTTTAAAGTTTTTTTAATGAAAATCCAATTCAATGAGGTATGGTAGTAAAATAAAACCTAGCTTAAGGTACAGGGTATACTCGACTTCAGCGTTCTTTCTTGTTTTTCTTAAGAAATAAATATTCAATTGATTGGTTTTCAAAACATGTTCAATTGGATTTATTAATTATTTTAAGTATTTTTTTGTAGATTTCATTTTATTCTCAATATGCTCTTTATTTCTTTTTAAAATTTTTTTTATTTAAATAGGTATGTATGTATATATATATACTTTTTTCTCCAAATGATTTACAATAAACTTTTTTTTGTTGTTTTTTTTTTTTTTAGATTTAAACTCACAAAAAAAAACAAACTTGCTATACTTTTTCCTCATTTTATTCCTTAATTATAGGTAAATTACATTCAGTATTCAAAATTCTTCTGCTACGTCGTTCATATACAATAATGTAGTATTTAAGGTTGACATATATGTAAACATTTTTATTTTTTTAATAACATTTCGCAAAACATTAGATTCAATATATAGAATTTATTAGTTTTTTTTTATATCTATATTTATTACATAGTTATTTAGTTAAAATTAAAAAAAAAAAAAAAACAAATAAAAAAAATTAATAAATTATTAAAATAAAAAAAATAAAAAACTGTTGTCAAACTGATCGACTTTAATATACTTTGCAGAAAGTTTATAGCTAAATTTAAAAAAAAATAATTAAACAGTTTGATTTTAATATTATTAATCATACGGTCGAACATTCGAATAACTGAGTGGAGTGGGCTGTATTATAGGAAATTAAAATTTAATTTAAGCGAAAGTATAATTGTTTTCGAAAAGTAATCAGCACAGTGTTTGCTCACTCAATTCGATATGAACTCTTTATTGTGTGTTAAACTCTCTTTCGTTCATACTTCTAACAAACTCATACACACCAAAAGTGAATATGAGAGAGAAATTTCAAAATCGTTTTAAAAAAGACGGACCTGATCATGCCAATATATGTTTGCTATACATACATGTTTCATTTTAATAAATCCAATATAGCTTCTTTTATATTTTTTTGCAGAGTATAATAATGTGAGTAGGCATATATTTATGCATATTTAAATAATAAATAATTCTTATGACAACAATAAAACAATAAACATAATAATAATAATAATTGTAATGAGTTAAAAGGAACTGATGGTGATGCTTATGTATATAAATTATTTTCTCCTAATATTTTAAATGTCTTTTGTTATAAATAAAACAAAAAAAAACGCATAATACAAAACAACACTTTGTGCTGCTACATCAAACAATAAACGATTTATGCATGTTCTCTTCTTTATACAAATAGTCTCATAAATTTGTAAATAACTTTTACAACTGTGATCGACATAATTACAATAACATTATTTTTAATGCTCAAAATACAAGAAAAGTGTTTTTTTTTGTTAAAAAACGTAGCTACGCGCTTGCTCAATGGTTGATCCCATTTTTACATGACATTGCCAACTTGAAGTAATAAATGCTGCTAACATTACAATCCTTACTAATTTACTTCTAATTTTTTTTAAACATTTTTTTCTTCAATCTTTGTGCTTTAGGTTTTTATTTTTGTTTGATATAATGCTTTACGTTTTTTATGTAAATTGGCTATTTTGCAATTTTAACTATTTTCACTTCTCAGCCTCATTTCAATTTATTTTTTATTTCTGTGTTTGTTGTGTTGTTTTCTGTTAATAAATGTTATCTTTGGACTAATCATTTGCTTGTAGCTGAAAAATCATGCTATTTGTACAAATAGTTTATTGTTTTATATATGTATTTAATTTTAATTTGTTATTTTTTTTTTTGCTATTGCTCGTGTTGTTAATTTGTTTAAGAACATTTTTTAGAATTTTTTTTTTTTTTAAGTTTTTCATAAGTTTTTTTTTTTTTAATAACGCATTCATTGCGCCTATTGTGCATTGATTTCATTAAAGTTAAATAGGACTTTTGTATTTTGATTTTATTATTACAATAAATTCATATAATAGGTATTTATAAATACAATATTTTTAAGTTTTATTAATAACTATATTCGTTCTTTTGTTTTTTGATTTAAAGTTGAACAACAAAATTTCATAATTTTTGTCTTTAGTTTATTCATTTTTTTATTTATTGCACATGAAATTAGAGCCCTGCATAAGTGCACAGTAAAGGGTAATTATACTGTGAAACGAGTCATGAATGTATTTTACACAAATATTAATTTAAATACTTTTGTTACAATCGGTTTCTGGACTCATTGTCATCTCATAGACCTTGTTTTATTTATGTTATGTTTATAGACTTAAAGGTGTTCATAATGTAAACAGTATTCATTGTGTTAACAAAAACTGTGAACAGTTTTCATAGTGTGAAGATATGATTTCTTTAAGCACACTGTTCGTTTAACTGTAAGAAAATAGTTTATAATTTAGTGTGTACACTCATGCAAGACTCCAACATAAAAGTAATTTATTAAATAAATAAATAATTATATTGTGCATTTGTTTTTTATAGAATTTAAAATTCTTAGGAAACTTAAATTTTGCTAGATAACCTTTTTTTGCTATGTATGTATGTAGTTAGTTATTTAACATAAAAACAGCTTAAATAAATAAATAGTACATATACAGTTATGTATCTTTTTATCTTACAAATAACATCTTCAAATATAAATACATATAACATTTCTTATAAGATATCGTCGTTATTATATAAAAATAAACAATATATAAAATAAATAGTTTGTGCTAAATATAACTAATTAAACAAGTCAAGTCATGTTGACATACTAAATAGTTTTACAAAAAAACAATTTTTTAAAACATATACAAATACATATTATGTACATAAAATTTGTGTACTAACAAATATTAAATTCAATTTTCATTATTCAAACAAAACAGTATTAATAATAATAATAAATAAACTAAAATGTCTTTGGACAAATTTTCACTTTGTGTTAATTTAGCTTTAGTTTAGTTAGTTGCAAATGTTTGTTTGGTTTTGTGTATGTGCGTGCTCCGATTAAATCAAAGTTTTCTTTTAGTGCGAAACTAGTGCACAAAAAATGTTTGTTTTTTTTTTTTTTTTTTTTTTTTTTGACGTTTTAACTTAGTTTAAATTGCGACGTCGTCGAAAAACCAATGCAAAGATTGAGCGTATACGCCACCAACGACTACGACGTCGCGAGTGTAACTTCTCGGAACTTGTGCCATTGCCAAGCGCCTGTAAAAAAACAAAATAAACAATTTTATTTCAAGTTTAAAAAATATTACTTAAAAATAATTTGAATTAATTTTAATGAAAAACTAACTAACGGGTACAGGATAAAAAATATCGACTGGAACCCTTGTCGTTCATTGAATTATATCAGAAATACGTGGAGTAAGAAGCTTTAACATGTGAAGAAACGAGGTCAATCTTAAAAATTTATCGAATCGGATTATTTTTAAATGTTTATTTTATCTTTTTTTTTTATTTAAGTGAGGAGCCTTTAAAATAATTTTAATGAACGAAAAATATATTTTGTCTCGTAGGTTACATAGGAAAAATTTTGAAAAATTTAGATAAAAGCGTTTAATTTTTTACCAAATCTTAAATACTTTAAACCAACCCAAAGAGATTATTTGTGAAACATGTGACGCTTGTAACATTCAAATGTGCGAACCATCTTTAACACAAATCATAAAAATTATTTACTAAAAAAAAATAAAAAAATTGGGCTTACTGCATAACACGAATATTGCATAACTTTATCGTTTGCTTATGGTCCCAAGACCCATTTTCAGTTTAAATTTTATTTGGCTAACTCATCATCACCGAGAGTAAATATAGAGCTAAGATTTTAAATCTTACGCACCTTATGCTGCTCCTTGCGCCTTATTTCTCGTACCAATGTGTAAAAAGCCTCATCAATGTAGTGACGCAGCGCGGCAGATGTCTCAAAAAATGGAGAACCAAATTGATTTGCCAAATTTTTTCCCTCGTCAGTGGAGACACGTCGTTGAGATTCTAAATCCACTTTATTGGCAATCAACACCAATGGAATATCCTCAGATAGACGTACACGCTGTATAAGTTTGCGGTATTCTGAAGCCTCTTGGAAACTATGTCGATCAGTGACGGAATAGCAAATAATGAAACCTTCACCACATCGCATATACTGATCACGCATCGCGGTGAACTCAACCTGGCCAGCAGTGTCGAGTATATCGAGTAGTGCTGCTTCGTTATCAATGACTGCCTGTTGCTGGTACGAGTCCTCTGATTTTATGATTTAAAAAAAAAAAACGTAAAATTTTAAAAATAAATTTTATAATTTTATTTTTTCATTTTAAATTCATTAAGTTCACTTACCGATTGTGGGGTCATGGTAGTCCAAAAAACTGTGGCTAACAAATTGAAGAGTAACAGCTGCAGACATACGCACACCCAATAAAAGAACAAAAACACACACAAACAGAACAGAGTTCATGTCAGTCCAGTCGTGTCAGTCACACAGCCGGTCGTGCGTAAGATACCAACGAATAATTTGGTTCGTTGCAAATACACCGCAAATAACGACAACAATAAAACATAAAAAATAACGATAATTTATTGATTTTTCCACCACAACAATTCAAACAAAAAAACAGAATGAAAACTCACCCGACTTCCCTACGCCTCCATCACCAAGTATAACAATCTTATAGACACGCAAACCATTACGCATATTCTGCAACGGCGCATTCGGTGGTTTGATTAGATGACCACTGCCACCATCATCGTTCTCTCTATATCCGTATCCATATCCATTGGATATAGAGCTGGCATCGTCATTCGCGTTATTCTTTCCTTTTGAAGATCTTTTAAGTGCAGCACAACCGATGGACATGTCGCCAGCCATATCCTACTTTCCCAACCAAAGAGAAGTAGGCGGTTTTAGTTGCACTTGATCTTGACCTCCGCCGCGCCGAGTGGTAGGTCGGTTTGTATTCGTTTTCGTTTTCTGCGCAACAATGACAACAAACTGTGTGGTGGCGCTTAAGAAAGGAAATAACAAAAACAACAACAGCAGCAGCAACAACAACAACAACAGCAACGCAATAGAAAAACGATTTATTCCGAATCAATTAGATTTTATATTATAAACGGGTTTATTTCTTTTGCTCTACCAGCGCACTACGTCGTTGTATGATTGAAAATTCGTACCGACCCGCGAACGAATAGTCGTGCTACACATTTTGCTTTTTTTATATATTTAAATTTAATTTTTTGGATTATAATAAATAAAAATAAATATTTATGCGAATTGGACGTTTCTTGTATTGGTTTCATATAGAATGTCTCTACTACTATTTTGCTTTTAAACGAGTGCCGTTCCTCTCGCATATAGATGCAAACCTTTCTGTACATACAACTTAGTACGATATGAAATGCTTAAGTGCAACTGAAACAAAAATATTGCAAAACATTGGCAATAGATAAACAGGGCAACAACAGCTGTTGACGCAATGGCAATACTTATTTGGGAATACTTAGAGCGGGCAACGGTGATTAAACTATTAAAAAGTTTATCTCACGATGTTGTATAAAAATTGTATTTTGAATTATTTAAAATTATTTGAGTGATTGTTGTGTTAAAATCATATTTGTATGTATTTCTGCAAGTATTTTTTCGTAAGGTAAGTTTATACAGAAGTATTCTGTGTTGTTGAATAAATTCTATTTTCGCGCCACGTTTAATGAAATTTAAATAATAATAAATGATAACATTGCAGTTAATAATATTGTGTAACAAAAATTCTTTAATTTTTTTTATTTGTTAATAGCCAAATTTTTAAATTCAAGATAGTACATACAAGTCAGCTGCCGGGTGACTTAAAGTTGTGAAAAAATGTTTGCGCCAATTTTACGTGAAGCGTATTTTTAATTAAAAAAAAACAAATTTTGTTCTGGTCTGCTAGTTTGATCATGTTTATTATCCCATCAAAAATTTCTTAACGTATAAATGTCACTTCTAGAAGTTAAAAACTAGCAGTATGGCTCCTATTTTTGAAATCACTCAAATTAAGTAGGTAATTTACTTTTCAAATAAATTCTCATTATCTTATAATTCTTAAAATGTAAGAAAAAGTTTCTGCGTGAACACACGTCAACAAGGGACATGAACAATGTTCTTTGCACTACACGAACCAGTCGAGGGCTTTTAACATGTATAATCGCTTTCTTAACTCGAAATTTATTTCAGTGCATACTTAGAAAAAATTCAGTTTTAGCTGCTAAAGATTGGGGACTCTTTTTTAAGGCGAAGGATTTCAATAAGATCATTAAAAAAAAAACAAAAAGAACCCCTATACCCAATTTTTATAAACCTTACTTTATTGTATTGGACTTTTATACAAAAAGTAAAAAAAATTGGATAAATTTGTATAGGAGCTATACCAATGTTTATTTTTGTTATTTCATTTGGATTATTGTAGGCATAATCCATATTAAATTAAGTTTTCAAAGATTACAATCCAAAAGAAGTGTTCTTAAAAAACAATAATTTTGGGGATGTGTTTGTATGGGTACCCTTTTAAATACCGTTAGGCTGTTAACACAGTGCGCGCTGAGACGAAGATGAAGACGAAGCTGAAGACGAATTGCTTGCGTTGAGAGTAAGCTAATAGGTGTAAATAGTGCAAGACGAATTAGTTGCGTTGTTGTTATGTTAGTCACAATGGGTTTTACAAGAAAGTTTGTATTTTCAATTAAAATGTAAATTAAAATGCAACAAAAAGAAAATTCGTCCCATTAATTTGGGAAGAAAAAAATTTTGTATAATGAGCTTATTTTGCTGGTCCCATAAGCAGAATTTTGCAAAAACCGCTGCAATTAGCTCCTCGTTATTTACCGACATTTTTTTTTATGTGCGCGTCCACCAAAACACAAATTAAAACAAAATTTGAATACATTCGGCACCTAGACAAAACAAAAATAACAACAACAACGGGTAAACAGCAAGCGATTCAGCTTCAAATTCAGTACTGCACCGTTTCAAGCTGATTGCTGTCGTTTCGTCTTCATCTTCTTCTTCGTCTTCGCATGCACTATGAACGCATTCGAGCTAATTCATATAAATCGTACTGCGCACTTTTTTCGTCTTCAGCTTCGTCTTCATCTTCGTCTCAGCGCGCACTGTGTTAACAGCCTTTGAGAAAAACAGGGATCACTTGATGACTTGGGAGAGTCTAAGTTTGGAATATGGTGGCTCTATCTTATTTAATCTCCGAGATAATCGTTTTCATACGACAGACGTTAGGACGGACAGACAGACATAACTATATCGACTCGTCTTTCAACGCTGATCATCGCATCGAGCTGATCAAGAATATATATACTTTATAGGGTCTACGATGTCTCCTTAATGCGTTACAAACTTTCAGACAAACTGAATATACCCTTCACACTATGTGTGGTGCTGAGCGCAAAAAACCTAAATTGCTAATTGATAACATTCGGTTCCACCGAAGTTAACGAGTTAGCGTTTTTCCTTGTTTTCATTAAAGAAACAATCATATTTGGTCTAGATCAAACTACTTTCCTTACTAACTCCCATACAAACCCACCACTCATTTAAGATATTTAATTTAGGGACTGTTTAGATGAGCTAGATTATTGTGTCAGATTTCTAAGTTAGTAGCCCCAACTTTCTTAGGCGGCGTTTCCATTAGGGCCGCGTTCCGCGTTAGCGTTAAAAACTCGACAAACTCGCGTTAAATCGTATACAAAAAGATAGGCAGTTAGGTATGGGAAAAGTCGCGTTAATTTTGAACGCGACTTTCGATAACACGCGTTCAAACCGACTTCACACCGATTTCAAACCGATTTCTCTTATCGGTTCGAACAATTTGGCAATCGTAAGTTGCGCATACTTATGAAAACAGCTGACAAAGTAACCGCAAAAAATAAACATTTACATAAAGCTTCAGCTGCATATATTCAAATGACGGATTACCTTATCATGATCGTATTGGACAGCAGTTACTAAAGGAACAACACCTACGTCCACTCGTTATATTAAAAATCTGCATTTCAAAAAAAAAAAAAAAAATTTTTTTAACCTGTACAATTTTTTTACTACATAACAAAAAAATCAGCTGTTTTAAGTCTAACGCTAACGCTAAAACGCAATGGAAACACCGTTCCGCGTTTTTCGATAAATTGTTAACGCGATAACAAAACGCGGCTCAATGGAAATGCGGCATTACATTCACGTCACGAGTAGTAGTAGTTTAAATTTATAGATTGTCAGATAGTATATGTGACATGAAAATCTAGTATCGTGCTTTAAGTTGCAAATTCAAACTTGTTAAACTTGTAACATTTGAGAGTTATATTAATGCCAACTTAACATTTTCGTAAGTATAATTTTTATATCGACTGTTTGCAGCCGGCATTTTTGATTTTCATTTTTGTTTATTTGTTTTTTATCAGCAAATTCTTGATTTCTTTCATTCGTTATTGTTTATTGTTGTGAATTAGATGCACAAAAGATAAACGCCAAAAACTGAACTGAGAGAGCGCGAGAAATTGTGAGAAAAAGAGACCGATCAAGAGATCGAGAGCATTATTCAAAAATACTAGATAATTTTCAATTGGATTTATATTTTATTGTATCTGCGGCGACAGTTGAAAAGTATCTCGCAGGCAAAGCGTGCGTATCGTCTCTTCGTTTCGTGTGTCGTTTTCAATTGTTGCTAACAAAAGATTTCAAATTAAATTATATCTATTATCTATAAGAAATTGAAGCACTTCTCTAGTGCGCTTACTAATTAATCAATTGCTACAGCAGGATGTCGGGCGATGTGCAACCTCGTAAACGTAATAAGGATAAACGAAGGAAACGCGGTGGGTTTTTCAGTGTTTTTTTTTTTCAAAATATTTTATTTCAAATATTGAACATAATTATGTATTTCAAATGCTGCGCATAATTAATGTATTTTTAAGTTAAGAATTTACTACTTTAAAGACGCATGGATGCTGCGGTGCGGTGTATCTTTTATTATTTTCTTTAAAAATAACTTGCCCTATTATATAAAATTATAAGTATATATATATATGTATATATATACACGTACGAACATATGTATATTCATACATACACACACACACAGACACACACCGCACATCGTATAAATCTGCGCTGCCTTTTGACAATTTCAATTTTGTTTTTCTTTTGTGAAGAAACAAAAAAAGTTTGAACAGTGCTGCCAGCTTTTATGATTTTTGAAATAGTTTTGTAAAATAATATCTTATTAGAAATAATAGTAAATTAACTCAAAAATACCGTTTTTAGCTTAACTATAAATTATTATTTTAATAGTTTTTGTTTTTATAATAACATTTTGCATTTAATTTGGCCAAGTTTGCAGTAGATTTTTTTTTTACGTAGATCCATAAATAGAGACATTTCAATAAAAAGAAAACGAAAAAAAAGTTTCCCATAGTCCACGCTTTTTTTTTTTTTTTTTTACTTTTATTTTATTTTGTTTTAGCTCTTTTTTCTCTTATTTTCCGACTTTTGTATCGCAATCCATTTAATTTCCCACTTGTGTTTTTTTTCTCGAATACAGCTGCGATTTATTTAAAGATCATGCGAGGCAAGGGTATATTTAATATTTGAACTAATGTGTGTCGTCGCTTTTCATTATTATTTTTTTTTCTGCCTATGAGAATTTTTTCGTTTCTAATCTTATCTTATAGTTTTATCTTTTGTATAGTGCAAATGTTTGTAACAACAGAAAAAAATAAAAAAGCACGGAAAGTGAAATGTATTTTATGTATCTGTATCTTTTTGTTAAGAGATAAAATATATCTACAGATGCTTTTCGTTCTCAGGTCATTCACTGCACAATTGATGTGATCAGGCGGCGATCGTTTGCTATATGAAAATGTGCTATACATATATGTACATATAAACATACATAGATAATTGTATGTGATGCGGCATTTTTCGCTTTTCCGTATTTTATTCATTCTTTGGTAACTTTAACAAAGCAAAGGAAAGAAAATGTTGGCAATAATCCCGGCAAAAAAAAAAGAACAATGTGATTTGCGTATTTAACGAGTTCTTTGTTTATTGTCCAATGTGAAAGAACAGATTAATCAGAAGAATGAAATTTTTTTGGGATTTCCTTAAATTTTCTGAGACGCAAATCTTGTAATTTTATTTACACACTTTGTGCACATATAAAAAGATACAAATCTAGTAATATTTAAAAAAAATTCATAAAACTATGTAGGGATGCAACACAAGTGGAAATAGTTAGTAGGTAACTTTCGGGATGATGCATATGAATGCCGTTGAGATTTGTACTGCTAATTTTGACATCAATATAGATTAAATAAAGATACTTATTGGCGTAAGCATATATTTCAACATTCGTGCCAAGACCTTGCAAGGTGGAGACTATAATTCCTCAACATTCAACAAACGATAAGGGCGAAAATAATTTTTAAATAATTTAAAAAAAGCGTATCTCACCTTCCACAACAATATCGAAAAAATTTTATGAAATCTGGAGTATTTGAACAGTTTTAATCAAGACTCTCATATATATATAATATATGTATACTCTTGGACTTATCTTCATAAATAACTGAAAAGTAACCATTTAAAGTTGTACTAATTGTGGTTAGTGCTTGTTTTTATTTAAAAAGGAATAATTTTTTATATAATTTTTACCGTTCAAAAGTTACATTATGAATCATTTTATATAAATAGTGACTAACTTTCTTCAATAAATTTGTATTACATAAATTTCTTTAGATGCATTTGATCGTAAATCTGAAGGCGAAGTAAGCTTTTCCAGCTTTTCGCGTCAGTCCAGCTTTCAAGGTATCTGAGTTTAAAATGTTTATCCGAAAATAGTCCAGAGAAATCCAAGCTTCTATTTATTATTTGAATGCAAATTCGTACATTACCGGTTTAGCAAAATAACTGTACTTTGTACCTACTAAACAAAAAATTTAATTAGGTTTTATCATATTTATTTTTTAATTAAATTGAATTGCTCAACTCTTTACATACATAGATGACGATGAATCGTCGCATGGTGTACATATAACCAAAATGGGCAGCGATGATGTGCATTTGCATGTGCAGCACGAACATGGAACCGGTGGACATTGGTGCGCCAAAATTATTTTCTTTTCATTAATGGCTGTGCTGTTGGGTCTAGTTGGCTTGATTATCTTAGAGAATCGCGGCTTGTCGGATTGTAAGTAAATCGAATATAAATTGTAAAATTAAACTAATTTGCTTATTTTTTTTTTTTTTTTTTTTTTTACAATTTAGTGGATACGCCACTATCCGAATCGCGTTTTTCGAATTACTTTGATGGTTGGGTAGAAGAACATCGCGATGAGCATGAGCACGAACATGATGCAGTCCAAGCTTCAATAGAAGATCATGATGAGCACGATGAACCGTTTGAAGAGGAAGAAGCGAATCTATCGGAATTGGATGAAGTAGAAGCAGAGGAGGAGGAGGAAGACGAAGAGGAAGAAGCAAAAGAAGAAGAAGTAGAAACAGCAGAAGATCAAGATGTAGAAGCTGAAGAAGATGCACAAACATACGAAGAAACAACAGAACTCGATGATGAAGAAGAAGTAGATAACGATGATGATGATGAAGACGAGGACGAAGAAGCAGCTACAGCAGAACAAACGGTTGAAGAAGATATTGAAGATGTTACAGCAGAAAACGAAGATGAAAATGTTGGCGGCGAAATTGACGACGACGACGATGATGATGAAGTTGAAGCCGATAATGAGAACGCTGATGATGATGATAATGAAGATACTGAACAAACCGTCGAGCAAGAATATGCAACCAATGAATATGAAGCTGATGATAATGAAGTTGAACAAGAGGAATCTACGCCAGCTGTCAGCAATGCAGTACAGGACGATGATGACGATGATGATATATTTGATGAGGTATAAATGCAACATGACGTGTACGCAATGTATTCTTTATGTATATTAAGTATACGTTTTTTTTTAAGGATGATGATGATGATACCTTCGAATCTATTGTTGACAATGATGCTGAAGAATTATTATTGCTACAACAAAAAGCAGCAAGTCAAGCAGCAGCAGCAGCTGGACAACAACAACAACAATCTGCTGCTGATGTAGAGCAGCATGAAACAGATGACATAGATAACGGCAACGATGACAACAATGCTGGTACAGCAGCATCATGGGCAGCATCGCGTAAGTATCAAAGATCAATGACTGTACGTAAAAATTCAACTTAACAAAATTTAATATAAAATTTTTTGGTTAATTCGATTCTCCATATTGAACAAATGTAATTTAAGAGTTTTAGATACACAAAAACAAAAATCAAAAAACATTTACACATTCTATTGTACAAGAAAGTGCAAATTCAATGAGAAAACTAAATGATACCATACGTAATTTTGCAGTTGCGGTTAAAATTGGCGTTGGTGTGGCACTTGCATTAGTTGCACGCCTTGTATTGATTAGGAAAAATCCAAATACAAGTGAGTTTTTCGCAAGCAAAACGAAACGATTAAAATATGTTGTACAAATCAAACTGTTCTAGTTTTTACTTTCGATAAAAAAATTTTTGTTTTCGATTTAAAATCACCCAAAATTAAATTTCACTTATTCACTTATTTTAATTTTGAAAGTAAAAACCAGAATAGCCACAATAAACTAACACAGTGTACTAATATTTTATACACTACTGTTACTGTACAGTCTTGCTTCTTAGCGCTACGCTTTTGCTGTTTAAAATATTTACCCGAATGTTTTGAATAAAAAAAAATTTTAATTTGATAAAATGTTAAAAGAAATTTAACTCTCGTTGACTGTGCATGCTCTGTACAAATTTCCTAATACTTTCAATTTTTTAAACCTTTTTTTATTAAATTAATTGAAAAAAAAACAAACAAAAATAATATTCAGTACACAAAATCTAAACCTTGAATAAAAAATTAATATGATTTGCACTTTCTTTTAGTTCTTTAAGTATAAAAAAAAATGGAAAAATTGTATTTCATTGTAGTTGTATTTTCTATATATATAATTTTTGTTTTATAGTCAACGCTACGTTGAGCCTTGTTTGCGCATTTTATGATTTACGCCGATGTATGTATGCCGCAATATGTTATACTCTCTTACACTCGCTATATTTGTTGTAATGTGTAAAATTAATTTTTGTTTAATTATAAGAAATCTTTTATAACTGTAAAATTTTATTCTCAAAATACACGTTAGCTGAGGAATCTCCAGTACCAGAAGTGCTAATGAAACGACGCTTAACAATTGCCAGTCCTGAAGAGCAAATACCGGACGATGCCGAGGAACCACCGCCACTAGATGATGGTTGATTTTTTTTCTTTTACTTTTTTTTTTTTTTTTGAACAAGAATTGTTTTTATAAATTTGATTTAAAATTGCATATTTTTAAACCATGTGTCAAAAGGGAAAAGCACATATAAGTAGTATTGAAATCTGAATCCAACTAGCCATGTCCGTCTGTTTGCAGTATAAACGCACTGGAAATCTGTGATTTGAATGGGTTTAATTGAAACACACATACATAGTATGTATTCTGTTGTATTGAGTTCTACCCTAGTGTACTCATTATGCAGATAGATTACCTGGACAGTGAATAATACCATTTTGATACTTCAGCACGTTGTTACTCGGCGTTTTTTGGGGTCGCAAAAGTTAAAATTTTAAATAGTTCATGAATTTGTTTGTTGAAATTTCTTACTCTTCGGTTTTTAGAGTCAATAACTATGAATCTGACATCAGTTTTTCAAAATTTAAAATGTAGATGGTATCTTTTAGCTAACCTTTTTATATAAAATTATCAATTTCAAATCATTTTTAATAGCAAAAACAAAATATTAAAAAAGACAAAAAAAAATAATATTTAAATAATAATTTTATATGTATAACGCAAGATTACTCTGAAGAAGAAGTTGAAATCGAAGAAGAAATTGAAATATACAACGACGAAGACGATGACGAGGAGACAGCAACAGCAGCTATGGATGATATTGCCATAACTGGTGTTTATGTGCCTGAAACATTTGAACAGCTACAACTCATGTATCGACCAAAACACTATGCAGCTGAACCTACAACCACTTTGGAGAGTAAAATCGCGACAAGAACGCCACCAATTGATGTAAAGTCACAAGATTTAGACGCGACTACAACACAGACAACAACAGCCGCAGCCGCAGCAACCACTTCAAAGTCTCAAGTAACCGAGTCGAATCCAACGACATCCAAACGCCAAACAACACACGCTGTGGATTATATAGACGATGACGACGATATAGATTACGACGAGCATGATTTAGAAGAAATACATGCACCTGGTGAATACTCCGACGATAATGACGATGATGACGACGATCTGGAAGACGACGAAAGCTATGAAATTGATGCGCTCGACGATGAAGGTGATGATATTTCTGATGTTGATGATAGCGAATTAATGAACAGACTGGAAGCCAAATATGGTCGTTTACCAACTAAGGAATATGAAAGTGATGTGGATCCTGATGATCCGACATGGACACGTAATTACTGAATGTCTTTACACGTATTAAATTGAATAAAATATGATAAAAAAAAATTATCATTCAAAAATAATCGGCAAACAAATAATATTTAAATATGAAAACGATGTAAAAAAAAAAAACTATCTAATACGCAAAACATTAGCTTCATTCACCATTACACCAACTACTCCAACAATAATCAAAAATACAAATTCACAAAAAAAAAAAAAACTTAAAAAAACAAATAAATCCATAATAGCATCCTCGTAAGTGTTACTTAATGTTGTGCCAAAATAGTTATAAGTTAATTTTTAGCTGTAAGCAAATGGAGAATCTTAACCAAAAAAAAAATATATATATGAGATAATTATAATAATTTGTATAACTTAAGTGTAACTACTTTACAATGATTTTTTAAAAATATATTTTATTTATTTTTCATAGAAATCAAACCCAAAGTAACGCCAAATAATGGTCCTCAGACAGTTAACGAAATCGATGATGAGGAATCCGATGATGATGCTGCCTATGAACTCTTCGAACAGGAGCTACGTAGAGCCAATGCAGATATGATGCGAGAGGTTAGTACTTGAGTATTATTCATAAAATTTTAGTTTATTTATTTATTTTTAATTTATTTATATTTATTTCTTTGAAATTTAGCTAAATTATCATTAGAAAACATAAATCCCTATTGTCATAGCTTTAATTAATGCTTTCGTTTTTTTATTTTTATTTAATTATTTTATTTTATTTAATTCTTTTACTTGTTCAATAAGTCTTAATTCTGTTTAGCTCATCGTATGCATATTTTGACAAATTTTAAAACAAAATAAATGATACATCCAATTTTTAATTTAGTTTGTTTGAAAAAAATATATATATAATATAAAAAGAAATTTCAAAAAAAAAAAAAAAAAAGGAACTCTGCTGCATTTTGAATTGAAGCATGATAAAATATTTTATCATAAAAAATACATAAATAAATAAATAATCTTAATATTTAAATTCAAATTCTAAGAACGCAACACTTCTTACACCCTCACTACATGAAATGTTGCGTTCTGTTGCCGAATTAAATATTAATTTTATTTGTATTTTCTGAAGAAAAAAAAAAATTAAATATTTAAATTTTTTTTATGCGTTAATTTTACTAATATTTGTTTTAAATGTTTTTTTTGTTGTGTTCAATGCAAACTAACTAAAAAAAAATAAACAAACAAAAAAAAATGCTTAGAACTATTCTGCCGCCTTGCAAACCTACGCTCAGCTAACACAGAAACATTCACACAAACCGAAAGTGTTTTTGGCACAAGCAAAGGCGTTGGATCAAATCTCGGATATACAACGTAGTAATAAAATACTCGCCGATGCACTGGAGGCCTATAAACGTTATTTGGCCTTTGGAAGCGCTGTGCACAATGATGAGGAATTTTGTGACGCTGCTGAACGTTGTATTGAGCGCATGAGATTCATGGGTAAGTGTGTGTGTGTGTGTGTGTATCTTATATACTCCGAAGTTTATAAATTATATACATTTGCCAAAGCGTGTTTACTGCACAATTTATTTAATTCAATATAATTTTGAAAACGTAGTAGAATTTCTAATTAAACAGCTTCGAAACTAGATAGCATTTCATGAAAGGCGTCGAACCTAATGCGTATTGTACAATTATTGTATTGTATGGCGTTAGTTTTAGAATCTCAGGTCACAAAGGATACTCTTAGGTCCCTAGAACAAAGAAAACGTTAACACCGGTGGAACCGAAGCTGAAATACCCGTTACACAAAACTTTTAATAGTTTTAATAATTTGGTTATTTTATTAAATTTTATGTTAAAATACTAAACAAATTCAAAATATTCTTAAAAATTTTGAAATTCGCGGTCCGATTTGAACCAGTTTTAAACTGAAGATTTGGCATGGTATACGAAGCACATGTACCATATTTGAAGCCATTCTCTTTATAAATACATTTTTTCCTTATAAGAACTTGACAAAATGTTGTTCTTTTGTATGGGAGCTATACCTAAAAGTGGGCGTGGCACATTGATTTTAACATAGAAAGTACCCAGGACCTAAAAAGCTTAAGTTTAAAATTTCAGCCCAATATCTTTATATCTTCATCGAATAAATCGCGCAGCAACAAACAGACGGACATTGCCAAATCGACTCATCTCATCGAGCTGATAAATAATATATATATATATGAAAATGGGCGGTAAATTTGTATTGGGGCTATACCGGAAAATGGGCGTGTCGTCTTGGTTTTGACCCTGGATGACAAAAGAAATGATTTTACCCAACTGGGAGCGAGTACATTCATAAATAATAACTATTTTTAAACAAAAATCGAAAAAATCGATAAGTTTGTATGGGGGCTATACCTAAAAATGGGCGTGGCCTTTCATTTTATACCCGTTACACTTAGTGTAAACGGGTATATTCAGTTTGTCATAAGTTTGTAACGTATTGAAGGAGGCATCGGAGACCCCACAAGTATATATATTCTTGATCAGCTGATGAGACGAATCGATCTAGCCATGTCCGTCTGTCCGTCTGTTTGTTGCTATGCGATTTATTCGATGAAGATATAAAGATATTGGGCCGAAATTTTAATCTTAAACTTTCTCGGCGACGACTAGGTTAAGTTCGAAAATGAGAGTGCCACGCCCATTTTTAGGTATAGCCCCCATACAAACTTATCGGCAACCTAGTCGTTGCCGAGAAAAGCTTAAGATTAAAATTTCAGTTCAATATCTTTGAAACTAAGCAAATGAATCGCATAGCAACAAACAGACGGACAGACATACGGAAATGGCTAGATCGATTCGTCTCATCGAGTTGATCAAGAATATATATACTTTATGGGGTCTCCGATGCCTCCTTCAATGCGTTACAAACTTTTAGACAAACTGAATGTACCCGTTTACACTTTGTGTAACGGGTATAAAAATAACAAAGAACGCTGCAAACGAGTATGCTCATTTACGAGATACCATTTACCCCACTTTTATGAAGCCTCTATAACTGAATATAAATTACGACTTGAATGCGTCGGAGAATCTAAGTTTCAAATATGGTAGTGCTATCTCTTATAATCTCCGAGATATAGGTAGATCAACACTTCTTTCAATATTGTTCAAGAATTTTTATACTTTACAGGGCCTATCAAGCCTCAATTTGCCTCTTACATACATTTGCTCAAACTTAAATTTCTATTTTACACATTCTGGTGAGTTTGAAAACCGTCAGAAATCTATGTGCCTGAAATTTGGAAGGCAGCTGACTGGACTCCACGTCTTCGATGTCCATATATATTAGGTTACCTGTTTTCTCTTGTTTTTAGAAACCATTTCGCCTGTCGCATAGAAATTTTTGTATAAAAAATATTTTTATAATAGAAATCGATCTGCAGACTCCTTTTTTTTACGACTCTTTCTTTCTGTTACGAATTTTTTATTCATTCATTTATTTATTTGATTTTTTTTTTACCAGGTTATTATCTGCAAGCAGTGCCCATACATAAACAATTAATCGAACGGTTTCCTGATGAGCCGAAATATCGCAATCAACTCTCGCTCACCTATCTTATGATGAATAGGTACGTGTATGTTGTATCTTCACTTTGGATTTATTTAATTTATTTTTTATTATCTTTTTTTTTAATATTTTGTAGACTTGAAGATGTAAAATTGGTTTCTGCCGATACATTACGTCATTTTCCCGCAGATGGTTTGGCGCAATTGCATTTCGGTTTTGCACTTAAGCAATTTGACAATGAAAAATCTGTACACTATATGCGTCTTGGACTGGACTCTAAAGCGTTGGGTACACAGGAGGGATTTTTCTATTTTACACTTGGTGAAACGCTACAACGTCTCAATCGTCAATCGGAAGCATTGGAAATCTATCAAAGAGGCGCCAATTTAAAGTTATTTCCTTCAGTGTATCAACGTTCATTATACAATGTTGCAGGATTGCGTGCGCAAGCTTACTGGACACCGCACGAAACAAGTTATGCATTAAAATTGGCAAAACTAAAACAGAATTGGCGTGCTATACGCAATGAAGCATTAAAACTGCTCAATCAAGATGGATATTTCATCGATGAAGCTGAAAATCTACGTGCTGCTGGCGATTGGAAACAGTTTGAACTGTACACACGTGGACAACGTCGCCAGGATAATTGTCAGAAGGCACCCATTACATGTGGCATTATTGCGGAATTTTCCGCAGCCAGAAGTTGTCGACGTGGACAGGTTAAGTTTAGCGCTATGCACGGTGGTACACACGTCTGGCCACACTGTGGACCAACCAATTGTCGTTTGCGTGCACATCTTGGCTTAGTTGTGCCGCAAGGAACCGGTATACGTGTGGCCAACGAGATGCGGTAAGTTTGAATTAAGATTTTTTTATTTAAATAAATCTTTTTAATTATTTTTTTTACTACTTTTTGTGTATAGAACTTGGACCGAGGGTGAATTTTTAATCTTCGATGATAGTTTCGAACACGAGGTCTGGCACAATGGCACCAGCTTGCGTTTAGTGCTCATTATTGATGTCTGGCATCCGGATTTGAGTGAACAACAGCGCCAAGCGCTGACGCCAATATAAAATATTTTTTTTTTTTTTTAGAATTGCTTAAAGATGCTAAATTTTGTACTAACAAAAAGTTCCTAACTATCAAATAATATTTATTTCTTGCTTAATTAATATATTGTATGTAAGTATCTTTGTTACTATAAAAAGTTATTTATTGAAAATGAAAATGTATCTTAATGGTTGCGCTTTTGTATCCGATACCAAAGCCGATTAAAACTTAATGCACGAAATATTCGATATCGCAATATATAGTTTTATTAGTCTAAAGATTTTACTACTATTATTATTGTTTTAATGTCATAATTTGTATTAAAGTTTGTCAAAATAAAGTATTAAGTTGAGCTTAAATATTAGTTTAAAAAAAAACGTTTTGTTTTATTTACTAAAGACGTAAACTATTTGTTTTTGTGTTCAATATTGTTAAATATTTATAATTTTAATAAGAAAATGTACTTCAAGTCACTGCACATGTTAATAATATACAATTAAAAAAACATTAAGCCCTTTTCACTTTGGTAGCATCGAAGCTTTAATGCTTTTTACCTTAGCGTAAAAAGCAAAGAATAGAAAGACAGCTAAGCGAAGTGTCTAAACTACCTCTTTAGACACTTCACTTATAAACTATTTTAATTCCAAATATAAAAACTTCATCTGCAATGGATGCTTGGACATTACAATATACAAGGTAAATTAAATAAGTCATCGACAAAGTCTTCTTTCCACTTATTGCAATATTATATTTTCTCAAGAGCTTCAAAATAATCGTTTGTTTTCTTGCCGCTGATCCATATTTTTAGGTCTGTAAATCTGAATAATATGCTGAGTAGGATAGCAGTTCGTATCTCATGGCTAGATACATTCTTCACTTCATCCGTGTTACAAACTTCTTTACAAAATGAATGAACTATCGAATTATGCGTAAAGACTAAAGAAGTTTAAATATCTCAAAATAAATTGGTTAAACACGCAATGAAAAGCTATAAAAATCAACGCTAAACGTCCAAATTCGCATAAAGTTTTTCCAACATGTTTAATTTGATATTTATACTTTGTCTTATATGGAAATCATTGCTTATTTTATTTGCTGAAGAGGAACATGATTTAAGGATTTGCATACCAGAGGTAGGATGTCTGCAAGGTACAAAACGCGTTGATTTTCAAACAGGCGAGGAATATGAAGCTTTTATGGGTATACCATTTGCGGAACCACCTTTGGGTGAACTAAGATTGAAGGTATCAAAAAAAAAAAATATATATATATATACTAGGCTTAAGGCTGATAATTGGAATCGTTTTAACGGTTAACAGAATCCTGTACCGGCAGCTGCTTGGGAAGATGTACTCGATGCCACTAGGCGTAAGGATGTCTGCCGTCAAAAGAACTTTATTGCTAAGGATCCTCAACTTATATACGGATCCGAAGACTGCCTCTACTTAAATATTTACAGACCCAAAAATCGCAATGGAGCGGAGCCATTGCCAGTGTTGATTTTTATACACGCTGGTGGCTATATAAGTGGCTCACCACATATGATGGAGCCGGATTATCTGATGCGTACAAAGGAAATAATTATGATAACAATAGCTTACCGCTTGGGACCGCTTGGTAAGTGGCATAATGCAAAATAAAAACCAAAAAGTAATGTGAAGAGAGTGCAGAATATTCTAAATTCCAAGTATGATGCCTCTATCTGTTATATTTTCAAGGTTTTCTTAGCACCGGAAATGAAAATATGCCTGGCAATTTTGGGCTTAAAGATCAAAATCTAGCACTAAAGTGGGTGCAGCAGCACATAGCCTCATTTGGTGGTAATCCGGATTTAGTAACTTTAAGCGGACACAGTGCAGGCTCTAGTTCAGTGCATCAACATATGCTCAGTGAGGCATCCAGAGGTAGAAATGCATTTAATCCTAGTTAAAAAATTTCATCTGAATTACTTCTTTTAGGACTCTTTCAGCGTGCGATGTCATTTAGTGGCACCGTTCTGACTCCGTTCGCACGAACAATCGATGAACCGCTTAAACAAGCACGCCAGATAGCTAAAGCATGTCAAATAAAAGCTGCAGATACATTAGACGTCAACGAATTGGCGGAAAGCTTGCGTGCCAAAGATGCAGACGCATTGCTTGAAGCCGGAGAAACGCTACACACTTGGCGTAATTTTCCGCATATTAATTTTGGTGCCGTAATCGAACAAAATGATTGGCCGAATGCCTTTCTAACGGAGCACACAAAAACACTACACAGTAATGGAAAATTTGCGCAAGTTCCTTGGCTGGTGACCACGGTACCAAGTCTTGGCGGTGGTGGAGTTTTTGTAACGCAATTGGCTGAGAACAAAATATTAAAAAAGGAACTTAACGAAAATTTTGATAATAAAATGAGTATTCTACTAAATATACCCGAAGATAATGCTGAGAAATTGTTAAAGGATCTCATGACAGCATACACAAATGGTGTACACAAATTAAATAATAATACTTTAGATAATATAGCTGAGGCAAGTATATTTTTTTTTTTTTCATTATTGAACTCATTACCCACCACTAACTGACTACTTTCATTTACAGCTTCTTGGAGATTATTATTACATGTATCCCATATACAGAACCTTGCAAACTTATACCGAAAATATCGATAAAAGTCAAGTGTATTTGCTTAAATTTAACTTCAAAGGTCCCTACACCTTTTCAAAAATGGTCTTTGGTGGCACTGAACATGATTACGGTGTTGCTCTGCTGGATGATACGATTTACGCCTTTTACGTACAATTTTTATATGACAAAGGCTTTGAACCGGATACACCAAGTGCTAAAATGATTGAGCGTTACGTACGTTTACTTATCGATTTTGCAAAATTTGGGTAAGTTCATCAATTTTTTGTTTGTTTTTTTTATCAAAGTTAAACAGTATTTTTTTTAAAAACTATTTACAGCAAAATAATCAGTCCCACTAATATTGAAGCATGTACTGCAATTGAATTTCAAAGTGGTTCCGAAACGAATATCTGTGAATATTTAAATTTTGAAAACGATTCGAACGGATTTAAGGAATTCAAGGAGCGTAAATTTGAAGTGAGAGCGAAGGAGACATGGCAGATGGTTTTGGGCTTTTAGATATTTTTTAGTGTTAGATATTCTAAAGTGGTCCACAAATAGAAATAAAATTCTATGTTGCTATTCTTAAATATGTATATTGGTTACCAATCTAAGACCAAATAATCTATTAACAATTTAATTTTAAAGATTCTATTCTTCTTTCATTTAAAAAAAAATTTAACGATTTTGATTTTTGAACATGCCCGTTTATATCGATTATCAGTTTACAAATAACTTGAAAAAAATTTAAAATATTGTAGTATTATATATTTTAGTTTTTATTGTCTCTAAATAAAATACTAAACCAGTCAAATGTAGCGCAATAAGTCACACAAAAGATCGGTGCCGTCATCCAGCGTGCCTGAATAAACCACGCGTTAGTTGCTTTAACTAAAAAGATAAACTTTTCAAGTTTAAAATTATGTACACCGTTACATTTTTATACTAGTTTAATTAATTAGTAAGCTTCCAATATCCGCCGCAATGACAATACAGCCATTTGTTGCACCATGCTTTCATGGCAGAAGTTTTCGCTACTTTGTTAATGCTGTTTACAAATCCACAACGCGAACAGGAAATAGGATGCGCCTTGGAGCCTAAGTATAGGTTGCTCACGCCGTCTCGTGTACCACTAGCAAATACAACCTCCTCCATTTGAATTTCCTGAAGTGCAGGTGGCTCGATTTGAGCTGCAAACATCATCATCATAGGCTTGTTGGTGGTCAGCACGGAGCTGAGAAGCGTAGTAGGACTGCGAACTTGACGTGGCGGAATTAAAACTTGCTTGGAAAGAAGACTGCATTCATCGAGAAGCATTTCATCTGGTTCGTTCGTATTCTGAGCTAAGCGTGTTAGCAGTCGAAATAGAATGGACAAGACATCTATGTTATCCATTGATTTTGTATAGATTGGCAAACAGTGTGGATTAAGCAAACCCCAGATGCGTATCATCACCAGTAGTTCTCGTATGCTGCCGATAGCTACAACGTCACGGCTTATATCGTACCCGCCTTGACGTTTGTTCATTTTTGCCTCCGGCAGCTTGTTGAGCATATTGAGTGCCAAATCGGCGACCCATTGTATTAGCTGTTGCAAGCTTTGTAATGTAAGCGGTTCAACGGTGAAGTCTTTGGCATCCAAGTTAAGCAAAACTGTATCGACATCTGTCATAGGCTCTGAAAGTATTATCGCCAAGTTATCTGCTGGTCCTTTATCCTGGGAACTCAGATCCGAAGGGCGCAGCAGACTTTTAAAAGTAATTGAGATTGAGTGAAGTATAATAAGGTTGTCGAAGTCCTGTTGTTTTGATTGTATACGGCAAATATTGCTTTTCAGTGCAAGGAAATTTGAGTAGTAAAAATGTCTTGCATACGCAGGTTGCCTTGTGAAGTTTTCTGTTAACTTTTCAACGAGCGCGTCCAGATTGTTTAAATTTAGCATGAGCACATCACTAGCGTCCACTCCTGTAACAATGCAATGCTCCAATAAAGACACCTGTAGTGAAAGAACGTTTGACTTGAAGCTTTTGTCCTGTAGTGCAGTGGGAGTTTGCATGGCAAGCATTTGCGCATTATTGTCAAGCACAAATAAAATTTGATTTGTGGGTGTCAGATCGCCGCAAACGAATTTCGAGGGCTGTCCATGCTGTCGGTCATCTGCATAGCGATCAAACTGTATGTGATTTGTTTTTTTCAGTCCAGGCTCTAAAACCTGCACACTGTTGTCTTTAAGTATGGCAAAAAGCTGTACACAGTCGGTAGCCATTTTTGGAGTGCAAATATCACTAATGCCAACGGGGAAATGCTGTTGTGCCGTATGTTCCCAACTCTCAGACTGAATAAATTCACCTTTGTTCTGTTGCAGCAATGCGTGAACGCTTTGATGACGACGTGTGAGGTTCCATTGTTCCAGCACACTTTTTCCGTCGCTGCACTCGTACACAACGAAAACTACTTCCTCTGTGCCAATATGCGTCCACTTTAAATGTGTAATTCTCTTGTTGTCCATTGAGTTAAGAAAAATACTTGACTGTGACTCTGTCTTGATAGCAATACGGTCGTCAGTGTCCTGTTTTAGGCTGACCTTGAAACAATGAACCAGTTGTTCTTGCCAGCCGCAACTTATGCCAACATTTAAAGCGCCACTGGCGCTATACGAAATGCAACAATTTGAGATAAAGCTGCGAGCCAAGCCAATACTGTGTGTTGATGTAGTTAGCTCAGTACTTTGTGCGGCAGTATTCTCTGGATTATTAAGTTTCGGTATAGTAAATGCGCCCAACAAACCCGATGCTGTGACCACAATACATCCTTCAGTCGCGACACCACCAAAACCGGCCAGCGTTGGTCTGTGTTCGAGGCGTTCAAACTTTTCCGTATAGAATGTTAAGTCCTTTTTTTGTGTATTAAAATAGACGCCTTTGCCATTGTGAAAGAATTTCGCATGGATAATATCCTCCGATGCTATATTTGCAGTATGCAGCAATGTCCAAATGTTTAGCGTATGATTTTTCGTTGACCAAATCTCGATATTACCACCAAGAAAGCCAAGCAATAGATATTCGCCGGCTGGACTCCATTCTAACACATTTATCGGTGTTTTCGATGTACAAACTTTGTGTTGCTCCCAAGGCGCAGCAATGTCGCAAACGTAAACACTTTCCTGCAGAACGCTAAACGTAAACGCGACAATATTTTTTGCTGAGATGCTGCAGAGCACTAACTTTTGTGGGAAGACGCTGTCTTTTCCCAAATTTTTGTTTTTCACTTTATATAGAATAGTCATTTTTCAGTTCAACTGTAATGCTTTTGATCATAACACAACCGACGCGTTCAACTACAAATTTTAAACTAAAAACATAAGCGGCCTTCCACCCTCACTCTAGTTATTGTTGCTATCCTGCTCGCACCTACTTGGCTGTACAAGCTCCAGGCAGGGCTGCATTTTGCTAGGAAAGTGCTGTGATATTTGCATACACCTGCACTTATGTAAAATAGGAACAGAGTGGATTGAAACAAAACAAACTGTTGGTTCCATAACAGAACGTTTGTAAGTTTTTATTAAATTATTTGTTTTCTAGTACGATACATAATATTTACGCGTTCTGCAATTACATTAAAAAAATGGCTTAGTTTAGAGAGCGAACAATCGTGAAGTGATAATTTGAAATGTTTTAACAATTTCTATTTTTGTTTTGGTGCAGGAAGTGAATTATCGGAAATTCGTTGGGTTTTTCTTAGAAATATCAAAACGCTTTTGTGTTTATATACAAGGTTTTTATATTGAAGTCTAAACATACATAAGTAAATTTGCCACAAATGTATGTTTGGTTAATTTTATCTGCTTTTAACTCTTCGAGCAAGTCAAAACGAAAAATTGGTGCCCTGGCTCTCATAAAAAGTGCCTTAGCCTTAACACTTCTATGAGTTCCAGACACAGCTGTCGTAAATATGACGGATGATTTCGTAAATAAACCCTTTTTTTATTCTATTTACAACCTATCTGAAGCTAAGACGAAACAGATACATGTGAATGGCAAATTGGCACTCACTTCACCATCACAGCGTAAAATGTAATATGCGGCTATGAAAACAACACAATAATTTGTAATACATTCGGTTATGACACTCTAGGATACAAAAATATTAGTTTCTCTATTTTGAAATTTTTGTATAGTAATTTTTTTGTCAATTTAGCTAAAACGTAAAATAAAATAATTTATTTGTTTTGATTTAAATGTTTTGTTTTGTTAGAGGTCGTAGGAAAATCTGCAGGGATGGAATATGTGGTTTATTGCAAAATTATTAACCAAACTGTACAGAGCCTGCTAATAACGACAGAATATATTGTAACACTGGTGACAGTATAAGCGTTAAAAAAATCAAAATTGAATATATACAAAAATATTTCAAGATCAAACATATAAAGTTCCCAGCAGCAGCTAAATTCAAAATTTTCAGTTATAGTGCAATCGGCCAACCGAGCAAAGCACAGCACAGCGCCACTCACATACCAATCAACACATAGCACAGCTGTTTGCATTCAGGGTTGCACGAAGCAATTATGACATTTTTGCCATCGCGTAAAAACTCACATAAATCGCCTGCGCTCTCGATATTTGTCCAACGCCGCTGCTGTCGCCATTCTAAATTATAAAGTTTTATTAAATAAAATGTTCTCTGCAAACACACATTCTATGGTAAGTAATTGTGTGTGCAATATAATTTTTCCATATGCAATAAAATCTGCAATTAAAAGCCTCCTGAAAACTTGTTTTTTTTTTTTTTTTTTTTTGCTTTATGACAGCCCTACCTGTATTTGGGAAACTTTAGTAGAAAACCACACTATTACACTGTAAGTAGAACGAAACTACAAGGAAATACATCGCGAGGATATATTGGAAAATCAGAATTATCAACAAAGCACCATGACATCATACTGGACTTTAAGAATTTCTTTGCGCAGTCCTCGGAAAACTTAAAGAATTTGCGTCACATGGCCGAGAAGTCGGCTCGAGCAAATGGTATCTTTGAGAGGGAACGCTTTAATAGTGTTTTTGAACGGCTAAAGGCAACATTACCATGTCTAACTGATTTTCGCGTTACACTGGAAGAGTCATGTACAACTGAACAACAACAACGTAACACTGAGCAGCAATCCAAGTACATGTTCGAGGTCGCTCTCAACACGACTGCAGCTACAGCACAGCCCAATGCACACATGTGAGCATCAACTGAATGTATGCAATTTAAACAAAATGTTTATAATTATTTGAAATGTATTGCAGCAAGTTTTATCCTCATGCTACTCATGGTCTTCTTAGTCCATTCCTATCGAATCGTCAGTTGTAAGTGAAAAAAGTGTTGCAGTTATAACATTATTAAATTTTCATTATTTAATATTTTTTTTTTGTTTGATAGGAAACAAATACGTGGCTTTAAAACAGATCGCAATGTAGCCGCCGAATTGAAGCGTAATCCAACAATGACGTCTAGATTAAGAACTGCCTTGGGTGGCAATGTGGCGAGACCTGACGGTGACACGCCATTACAAGCTGAAACGCTTAGAAAGCTTTTAAATAAGCCAGGAGAAAAAGGAGACATTCAGTCTTCGGTATGGCACACTATTTCTAAATAAGTAATATATTATATTTTTTCTATTATCTCAATTTATTTTAGGAAAATCTAAAAATTGCATTTGCTGAAGGCTATTTAGCCGCAAATTCTGAAGATTCTCCGAAATCGGGAAAAACAATGAAATACCTGAAGGTATGCGTGGTATTTTGTTTGTGTTTTTATTGTTTTGTTTGCTTTTTGTTTTGTGTTTTTCTAACTAATATTCAGTAACTATCACATAGCTTTTTCAGACTTTCATAGTTATTGTCGTGTTTATTGGAATTTTTCTAAGTTTCTTTACTTCGTCGAATGGCTCGGTCTTTCGGTAAGTAGTATGTCCAAAAAGAAATTTGTAATAATATTAGTTAAATACAATTTTACGACTTTCAAAGCATTCAATTGGGCAATCAGGTTGAGGTTGATCCCGAAGAAATACATGTAACATTCGATGACGTCAAAGGTTGTGACGAGGCTAAACAAGAACTTAAGGAAGTCGTTGAATTTTTAAAGAGCCCGGAAAAATTTTCAAATCTGGGCGGAAAGCTGCCAAAAGGTGTTCTGTTAGTTGGTCCACCCGGTACCGGTAAGACTCTATTAGCACGTGCAGTGGCTGGTGAAGCAAATGTACCATTCTTCCATGCTGCTGGTCCAGAATTTGACGAAGTGCTCGTGGGGCAGGGTGCAAGACGCGTTAGGGACTTGTTCAGTGAGTTATTTTTATTTTACTATACACTGCATACAAATGTATTAATATATAAATTTTTGTTTCAAACAGAGGCCGCCAAAGCACGCGCACCATGTGTTATATTCATCGATGAAATTGATTCGGTGGGTGCAAAACGTACCAATTCTGTACTTCATCCATATGCAAATCAAACGATTAATCAGCTGCTCTCCGAAATGGATGGCTTTCATCAAAACGCTGGTGTTATTGTACTTGGCGCAACAAATAGACGAGATGACCTGGATCAAGCATTGCTACGACCGGGCCGATTCGATGTTGAGGTGGTTGTATCAACTCCAGATTTTACTGGTCGCAAAGAGATACTTTCGCTTTACTTGACAAAAATATTGCATGATGAAATCGATTTGGATATGTTGGCACGTGGCACATCGGGCTTTACCGGTGCTGATCTAGAGAATATGATAAATCAAGCCGCATTAAGGTAAACAAATTTTAAAAAATTTTCTATACAATGTTAATTGTTTTGTCTTGTAGAGCTGCAATCGATGGTGCTGAAACAGTGACCATGAAGCATTTGGAAACTGCACGTGATAAGGTACTTATGGGCCCGGAACGTAAGGCTCGCTTACCAGACGAAGAAGCGAATACTATAACCGCATACCATGAAGGCGGCCATGCCATTGTTGCATATTATACAAAGGTGCTTTAATTTACTACGATATTTAGAGAACACATTTAAATGTATATTTGACTTATAGGAATCACATCCACTGCATAAAGTAACAATTATGCCAAGAGGGCCCTCGTTAGGCCACACTGCTTACATACCAGAAAAAGAACGCTATCATGTTACAAAAGCGCAACTACTTGCCATGATGGATACAATGATGGGCGGACGTGCTGCAGAAGAATTAATTTTTGGTGCTGACAAAATAACATCCGGCGCCAGTAGTGATCTCAAGCAGGCTACTTCAATTGCTACACACATGGTAAAAGATTGGGGCATGTCTGAGAAAGTAGGATTACGCACAATCGAATCCCCAAAAGGACTCGTAGCTAGTGAGCCACTGGGCCCGAATACAGTAGAAACAGTCGATGCCGAAATCAAACGTATACTGTCCGAGAGCTATGAACGTGCAAAGTGCATACTGCGAAAACATACAAAGGAACACAAAGCGCTTGCAGAAGCATTGCTTAAATATGAGACACTGGATGCGGAGGATATCAAGGCGATATTGAATGATTCGCAATCCACGTGAAGCGAGTGATGAAACTAACTTAAGTGAATTTGTCTTCAAATCGTAAAAAAAAAAACGCTGTAAAATATGTGGGGAGCGATGAAGGAATTAACAGGAAAGAAAAATCCATTTAGAGCAATCTAAGCTAAACAAACGACAAACGCGGTAAACTAATCTCCGTGTAATACCTTATAAATATATACATGAATAAATATATTTTAGTTATTTTTTGTGTAAATTGGCTTTTCTAAACTGAATTAGTAAAGAGGAAAAAAATATATAGGTACATGCAATGTAACTAGGTTAAAAGTATTTAAAAAAAAAAAAAAAGAAAATCAAACTGAAATTAATAAAGTTCACAAATCTAAGCATTTTCTGATGGTGATTATTCAAGAAACTACAGAAAAAATACAAAATAAGAGAAAACCCGAACATGTAAAAAGCTGTCTGTGGATTATGAAATTGATTTCAAAGAAAATTGTTAATTGAATTTATTAGAAAACTTTTTTTAGTTTGTTAATTCTTTTCCATTTTTTTTTTCTTTTTTTATATAATATTTTTGACGTTTTAATAGTACAATAATAATTTGTAACATTCAACTAATTAATAATAATGTTTTTTTAATTCAAGTCAATATTCTTTTATACGACGATAATTTAATTTATATTTGCTTTAATTTGTATACGTTACTAGCTGCATCTCATCTCGTTAACCTATTTAATTTTCTTATTTGAATACGTACAATAAATACGAATGAAATTTTAAATTAGTTTGTATATTTAGGTATATATTTATATATGTATTTAAGTATATACTATGTATATATTTTACAACAATATCGAAAACGCGAATTGCATAATTGCATTGGATACGGTAATGAATAGATTGGCAAAAAATTAATTAGGAGGCAAATAGCAGACATACGAATATTAAAAAATGTATGCTATGTTTTCACTACAGTTGCGTTAAACTTTCAATTTGCGATGGCTCTAATAATCGAACTGACACGAAAAATTGAGTTTTCAAAGTAGCAATATCCACTATAGACGCGGTTTTACATACAGTTTGGGAACTATAAGATGTTCTCTATGATACATATATACGAACATAGAATGCGCTTATTCTAATCTATTTTTTTATCGGTTCAATTAACGTTAATCGTGAACGCATCCGTAGTGTAAACTAGCATTTACAGAATGTATCTCTTCTTCCAAAAGATCTGTAGATAATGCAAACTTGAATTGGCGTTAACATTTCTGATGGAAAATATTAAAAGGAAGAAAGATTTACACATATACAATTTATATAAATATTTGGATATTGGAGTTTTTATGTTTCCAAAGCTTAAATTATATATCAATGTAATATGTATAGGTAGTAATTATTGCATTATACATACTAATACTTTAATTAATAAATAAATTAATGTTAGTATTTAATGTGATTTTTATATTATTGTATACAATATTATATTTGTAACAGATATTTGCGGATTGATTCTCTTTTTTTTATTTATATATGCATGGATGTATATGCTTCTGGGGAATGCATCTAGTATTCCGTTCAATAACGCAATATTTATATATATTTACTTGTTTGTATGTATGTGTATGAGTATTTTGTAGACATTCCCTGTCGTACCCCAAATATGACCAGGTGATAAGTGTATGTACTGTGTTCCAGTCTTGGGGTGGGCAAGCGGTTATTATTTCTAGATGAGATCTGAGTTTGTCATCAGTTTATCTAAAGGAAAAATAGTATAAATACGTATATATATATATATATTATTTTTGTAATATGTTTGTTATCTAATCTGATTTATAACGCACAACAAACTGCACAACAACGGAACAACGGAAGACGTACATTCTTGACGGACTTTAACGGTTGCCCTTTGTGATATTTACCATGCCCGAGGAGAGCGTATTAAGCGCATCTTCCACCGTCGGTTTATGACGATCGGATTTCGATGAATTAATGGGAGAAAAATTGTCTGAAAATTTAAGATATCGTTTTGACTTAAAATAACACAACACATTATTATTATTATTGTAGCATACCGAGATCACCACTCGAACTAGAATCCGTAAAGCTTGGAGTACCTTCGGTCCATGTGGGCGTAGAACCCTCACCAGACGCAGGTGGTGTCCACGCTAAGCCTCCGCGTGAACCGTACTGACTACTTGAGTTATCTACGGCTGCCAAATACGTATCCAGATGTACTTCAGAAACGCTGCAAGGAAAGGTTTCATTTGCCAATAGACAGAAAACTTTATATGTATGTATATTTTATGTTTATTACCTCACAATATCTTCTTTGTAGGATCCTCGATAGGCCGGACCAATGTTCATTTTTCGTTCCGCATGCTGCTGATGGTGATAATGATGATGGTGTGACCTCCGGCCAATCGATGAAGTACTATTTTTGTTCGAGCTGTCTTCGGAGATGTCATCAAAGGCGGGGGGAGGTGTTGAACTGCATGATGGTGTTGTGCCTAGCAATACAAATGAAAACGAAACGAGCCATGAGTTTAGAATGCAAATCAAAAAATTACATAAAAAAGTTATAAACAAAAAAAAAAACAAATATTGTCTGAGGTGAACAGTTATGAGCACATGGACAAAGCAGCGGTGTTACGAAATGTAAGCGTTTTATGTACAACTGCCGCCAGCGACACTCTGTCGTCGTTCATACGCGGAATCTATGCGATTGCTATGCCACTGAAATTCTCGAGCAGTCACACCGGTCGAAACGCTTTCGGGTATAGGTGATGGCGCCGTTCCCTTCGCATGACGCATTGGCTTAGGACAACGTGTTTTTTGCACCTTAGTCACCTGCGTTGTGTCTGTGTGTCGTGTTGTGTCCATAGCATGTGACGTCTTAGACGCTGAGTCACTCAACTCAGTTTGGGACAATGCCGGCGGAAGACGTTGCTTGTTGCGACCATAGTGAGTGCGCTCGATTTCATTCTTTACCTCAAGGAAAGTGGCAAAGGACTGCAGTAGATTGTCCTCTAGTTCATCGTTTCCATCCTCGCCCAATGCAATATCGGCGTATTGGATATAGCGTTTGTGCTTTTCACGTCGGTTGCGTTCATTCTTATTGCGTCTTGGCGTATCATAGCAAATCGTCTCAATAGTTCGTGCGCTACGTACGCTCTCTGGGCGTATTGGTGGGAAACTGCGTACAATCGATCCAACCGAGGAGCGTTCGCTGCGTGCCAGAAAACTATTTTGACGCTGAAAAATATCGATGTGATTTAGTAGTCTCGGCTGGTGCCGGAATGAGCTATGCGAACGTGCCTCGGAACGAGCTGTTGAATAGCTTGAATATACTGAATCACGTCGACGTAATGAGTTGATGCGCTGCAGTTGTGGCGCCATTTCATGTTTCACTTTTTCCAAAACAGGCGGTGGCGGAATTGGTGGTGGTGCGTTTGCAGTCATATGAAATAGTTCATGAAGCTCCAGCCAATCGCGTACATTGCTGGGAGAACGGCGATGGCCGAAACGTGGAATATTCTGCGGCTGCACTTGAAGTGTATTGTTGTCATGGCTGTTGCTCATTGCTGTTGTTGTTTTTGTTGTTGTTGGATGTGTAGTGGTTGCTTGATTAAGTTGATGATTACCTGGTGTGGAGTGATGCGTGCGTGTTGTTGTTTCCGGATTGCGTGTTACATTGCCGCCTTCCCCGTCAGAACTCTTTTTGCGCGGTGAACCCCTTGGTGGCACTGGTGGAGGTACACGTGCTTTTAGTGTACTACTGCCGGCAGCTGGAGCTGGCGTACGTTGCTTAACTGGTGGTGGCACTGCTGCTGATGAAACGGCTGATGTTGAGGTGTTTGCTGCTGTTGTGGCGGTTGTGATTGCATTCGCACCACTTGGCTCTGCGGATTGCTTGGCATGTTGATGCATTTTACTGCTATGCGAGTTCGAGGCATGCACAGCTAAAGGCGTGAAAGGAAAAAGTGATGTAGCCAAATTAAAAAAAAAAAAGAAAAACAAAAAAATTCTATAAAGAATGCTGCAAACAATTCAACTCGATTACGATGCGATACCAGTCTACCTAAAGCAGAAAGATGTATTGTACTTTTGAATAAATTTCGCCAAAATCAGGTAATCCAATGTATTAAAAATCTATCATAACTTCTTGCTTATTGTGTCTGGACTAGAGATGGGCGCGATACTAACGCAGGTGACTCAATATTTGATCCCGATCATCCCGATGTACAATTTATTGTCCCAATCTAACCCAACCCGTTTTTTTTCATAAATGTTCCGCGGGACCAATGAGTCCCGTTTTTTTTTTTTTTTAATTTAAAGGGTTAGCACTCATTCAATTTGGATTTTCATGTACATTTTTTTTCATTACATAATCTATAAACATCAAATTTAGTATGAGTTTCACCTATGATAATCTAAAGAAAGCTTTGGACATTTTGCATAGTTCTTATCTTAACTTATCATAGGAAAACCAAATGTTGTGTGCTGAATAAATCTGAAAATATTTCTTTTGACTTATGTCAGAATTAGAAGAGTATCTTGTCCCGTCCCTCAATTTCGTAGTTTTTTCCGATCCAGTCCATTTCGGCATTATCATTTTATTTTTTACTTGGTGTCCCGCGCCCATGTCTAGTGTAGACCATTGAGAGGGAGATGGATATAAATTCTACACTTTTTTAACACAGATTTTGCTTTTATACTAAACAAAAAAATAAATACCTCAACGTTGAAAATACAAAACTTAGTCAGCTATTTCACAGTGGTGTACACTAGTGTAGAATTCAATACAACTGAATATATTGTAAACATTATGAGTTTCAATCAAATTAACTTTAATTTACTTCAATTTCAAATGAATATAATGAATCTTCCACTCAACAATTTTCGTTTGAGTGATGTATGTATCGAACCACTTTCATTTGTTTTACGTATGAATTATTTAAAATAGGTGCATTCTTACAGACCTCTACTATGTATGCACGTGGTCAACTTATACTCTTGTGCAATGTAAATAGTATTTTTAATTATTTTTAAATATTGCAACTTACGTCGCGTTGCTTCGGTTTCGCTTTCGATGGAACGTTGTATGGCCTTCGATAAGCTTTTTCTTTTTGATGGAGAATGCTTCAGAGCTGTAATTAGGTAAAAATTATTTTTTAATAAAAAATTTAAACTTTTTCCGTCCATAAAAAAAAAAAATAAATAAGCAGCACAAGTAGAAAAATTAGTTCAGCACCAAAGCCATTACAGATGAACATGATGATTGAATCGATCGATCGAAAAATATTTTTTAATCTGATCGATCGATCGATCGATTTATAGCATGCACGCATTTATACTGCTTCAACTCGTGGTGTCATCTTTCGCTTATGTCTCAGCGGTGCAATTTTAACAACAACAACAAAAAAATCTCTTGAAAAAACATCTCAAATTATTCAAATTCGAAAACTTTTGTGAAAGAAAGATGAAAAAATTGTACAAAAATTTACAGTTTTGTCGTCTGAAATTGCGTCATTACCTATATAACTGGTTACCAAGGTACGAAACTTTCTGTGATTTCCTTTGATCTCTGGCAGATCCACTATGCATACCGCAACGAGTGATAAAAATAAATAAACAAAAAAAAAAATACAATTTTGATTTAAAAATGTGATTCGCTTTGAAAAAAATAAATTTTACAAAATTTGTTTTTGTAGCGCAAATTTAGCAATCCGCAACGAACCAAAGCGCAGCCGTAGTACCGACTTTGGAAAAATTTCGATTTTGACGTTGGTACAGACGGCATTGACAGCGGTACGAAGCGTAGCGTGTGCTTTATATGTACTATACGGCATTGTGGCAAAATATCCAATAGCAATTATAGCCGGTGTTATTTTTTTGTGTTTTTTATTTTACTATACAGCAACTAGGATACGCTTATGGAATGTATGAAATATATTTTTGTTGATTTTGATTTTGTGTTTTTTGTGGCTACTCAAAAATATTTTGCTACAAAATGCTTTATAGTAATTTAAATTTTATGGAAAAATTTGCTCAAACAGCAAAATACTCACGTGATGGTATCTTACGGAATACGGTCTTTGCCATGAAATTTTGAAATCTTTGCGCATAGAATGAGGGACGACATACTGAAACGGTGTCCTTAAATGAGAGTTAAAGATTTAGACAAAAACAAAAAATGTAAATAAATAAAATTTAAATGGTAAAAATTATTTACTCCATCATGAATAATGCTTTTGAATGTGTGCTCAAGTTTTTTCTTTAGACGATAAGATTGTAGTATATCGATTATTCCAATAAATAGCAGCAAACGCTCGCCTTTTTCACTACGCGCAGGAATACCACCGGGTCTAGAATAGAACAATAGAAATAAAAGAGTACCCCGAATTTATTAGCTACCATATGTAGAGCGGTATTTAAATAAAAGTTTAACTTACGGCACATCCTCTTCATCATCGATGGGTTCACTTTCTGCTTGTATACTTTCCATGGCAGTCGAATGAGCCACTAAGCGTTGGCGGTTTACAGATCGGTAGGCAACACTAATAATTGATTTTTATGTATAAAAAAAGTAAAGTTTCATTAAAACTTAGGGATATATCATAAAATTATATCAAGCAAAAAATCGCTATGAAAACTATATTAGAATTTATATAAAAAGCGATTCAAAACCAGGAAATACGTTAACTTCGGTAGAATCGAAGCTTAAATAGTTTATGTGTTGTCAACAGTGGCTTAGATAGAATTTCGAGATGGGATGGGAGGGGTCAAACGAACAAACGAACGAATTGAAGGCAAGGGTTTTAGGGTAGGGTACAAACTTAAAACAACATTTTTTCATTCGGGTACAAGTTATAAAAAAAACAATGTATTATGTACCTGTTACGACTAATACCCGTCGCTGTGTCACGTTCTTTAAATTCCGTTTCATATGCCTCCGGAACATCGTCCACATCTGAGTCCTCCGCTAGTGGTGCCCTCTGTGCTTGCTTGCGCTGTTCACTACGCTTCTCTTTACTCGCCAAATCAAGATTATGTACACCCACAAGCAAAGAGTAATCCATAATCTTGAATGATTCGAGTACCGTACAATCACGCTGTATTGTCTTAATTAGCGCTGAATACGTTTCTGCCTCGAGAAAAATGCCATTCGGATGATGCTCCATAAAGTCAAGATCTTTGTACGTTGGAGACTTTTTAGAGCGTTCCGCTTTCGATGCTTTACGCTTGAACGTTGAACCTTTAAGATCATATTTAAGGTGTAGCTTCACCGTTGACGGCAACAAATTGTTCATAACCACAAGACGTATGTTTTTGCTGTTGCTCGTCTGCAGGCAGTAGAGACCGAAAAATTTCGGCAATAGTGTACGCGGATTTTGATTTAGATTCATATAATATCTAAAACCATAAAATGTATGAATTCAAATTAGTAAGTAGCGTTGTTTCTTTTTTATATTATTTGTTTTGTTTTGTTTTTACGCACCCAGGCAGTAGTTTCTGTAGAAATTCACCTTCCTTGTGTTGTACTGTTTTTATAATGAACTCATCATCGTCGGTCAAATAGAATATTGATCCGGAAGCACCAGGATTCGATAGTTCGCGCAATGGCGATGTGCACATTGACATCTGTGGCCAAAATATATATGTAAATATTTTGTTTTTATGAAGCAACACAACAATATTTACCATAAAATCATCTGGTTGTATACCAAACAAATCTCGAAAATAACGAAAAGCTATGGGCGCATAGATTTTGTATCTAAACTCGCTGTAATGGTGGGCGGGTGTAAGGCTGGAACCCTCTGGAGGAAACGTTATGCTCTCTATTTCCCAGAAGTCCATCATTAGTAGATCACGTTTTGGTTTCGATGCTAAACTGCCAACCTATATAATATATACCATAAATGTATATATTAGACTGGAGATATATTTATTGTACATATACGTATCATACGCACCGTATGCTGTATGCCTAATTGTATGGAACCCATTATCTGTGAAGTTTGTATCTTTTTGTATGTGATCTCACCGCCTTCACCGACACGTCTATGTCCGAGTTTTCGTTCCTTATCCACTTTTTGACCTGGTCGCAGTGCACGTCCTGCTTGTAACTGGGTTTTAAATTGTAAAATATAAGTTGAAGATATCAACTCTATCAAAATTAAATTACTTACATCTGGCGATGAGTTAGCAACATTGTCTGTAAAACGAATAAAAAATAATAATAATATAATTAGTCATTTTATAATAGCACTTTTCTTTTCAAAGTTTTAGCTTAAAATAAATCGCTTTAATAGAAACGCTGTAGTTTTTGTTGTTTTTGGTATAAATATTTTGCTTTAGACAGTCAGACTGACAGATACTACGGACGACAGTGGGGGTTGCTGCTTACTACGAACTGAAATAATGTTTACGAGACAGAACCATGCGCTGCGCTTGAACACAAAGGGCCATTCATTGATTTTTTTCTTGAAATTTGTTTTTGCTTTTTTTCTATTCTGATTTTTTTGGGTAGTAATTTCGTGGCATAAATAATGAATTTTATAAATAGTTAGAATTATTTTAAGCACATAAAAAACAAAAAAATCCTTTTAATTATGCTCAGAAAGTTCTTGAAGATGAGTGAACCAAAAAAAAAAAAAAATAAAAGAAAGAAGGAAAAAAGTTGAACGCCTACGCATTTACTAATTGATTTGGGACGTCACTTACCATCTTTCGAATAACTGGATCTGTCTGCATTTTTGGCATTCGATGTCGATGATGTTTCCAAATCGATGGTGTTGATGGTGTCGCCAGAAGCCATTTTGATATTCAAGTTGTGGAAAATTCAATGTGCAGAGTCAACAGTTTCGAGGAAAAACTAAACAAAAACGATTTAAACTACAAAAACAGAAAACAGAACGACGACGTCGGCGACAGCAGCTACGGCGACGAGTATGTAATGTATTTGTTATTGTGCTGCAGTTCATTTCATTGCGTTCATTAACATTTATTTAATATCAGATTTTTAGGTGTTTAGGTGTTTTTTTTTTCTTTTCGCGATTATTTAATCATCACAACACTCAAGTAAAAATTTTACACTCGACTGAAAAACGCAGCCTTGGTGTATGCTATGATTTTTTTCCATTTGCTCTCAGTTCTCCTCTCGAGCTTTTTTCCCCTTTGCTTTTCTTTCATAGACAAAAGCTCAGATAAAGCTTCTTGAAAAAGTACTTTTGTACTTTGCATATGATTTTCAACTTTTTATTGGTACAAATTTGTGATATTCAAAAAAAAAGAGACCCAGAAAAAACGTTATTGTCTTTTAAAAAACTGCTGAGTTTGTGCTAAAATAAACAAAATTCAGGAAGTTAATTAATATTAATAACAAAAAATGCGTGTCTTTTAAATAAAAAACTGTTGAGTTTTCAACGAGTATGAAAAATGGAAAAAAGAGTATCTAAAAAAAAACGTTTTATTATAAAAAAAATAGCTACATTTTATTCTTCTTCCAAATATTGTCCATACCAAATATTTCGACTCTCATTTTGTATAACATATGAAATTATGAAATTCACCTCGAAATGTTCATATTATTTATGAAACATTTTTTCGTATATATTAGAAAAATTTTAAGTGAATATTACGAAACTTTCGTAAATAAAAAAAAGAAAAAAATGTAATAAAATTTAAACTTTTTCCTTAATTGGACAGGTGGACCGAGTACCGGAACGAAATAAATTTTCAATCTCAGTACAGACCATTTAAAATCTTTTATACTTCCCTATTTTAGTGTTTTAGACATTATTAAGACATGGAAAGCTTTATTAGCATTTTCGCATCTAAATACGAAATTGTCTCAAAGTTTTTTTCTTTAATTAAAGTAATATGTAGTCAGCCTAACCACTTTTGTCGCTTAAATTATTTGCATGTTTAAATAGGCATACAAATATGTTTCGATTGATGTTTGCGTGTGTTTGCAGGTGCTGTACAATAAATATCGATACTTATTGGTTATGAGCATCGATTCCAAAACTACTCAAGTATCGATGATAAAAGTAAATCAGCGATGTATGTCGTGTATATACTTCTCTTTTATCAATGCACTCGTACAACACTCTCGATTGCTAAGTTCATTCTTTTTTATACCCTGTACCCAAAAGGGAAAATGGTGTATTAAGTTTGAGCGAATTTATGTAACAGACAGAAGGAGGCTAGATAGACCCTATAAAGTATATGTATTCTTCATCACCATTGGGAGGGGGAGTCAAACTAGCTATATCCGCCTCTCCGTCCGTCCGTCCGTCAGGCTGTCTGTCATATAAAAACAGATTTTCTGGTTTTGTATAAAATCGTCATTGTTTCTTATTGAAGAGAGTTTAAATTTAGTAAAAATTATGCCTTTGATAGTCCTAATGAAATAGTTCAATATGGGTAGGACTAAAACAAATTTTATGTATAGGCTCCATCGAATATACCCAATTTTTTAAGGATTTGTATGAACATCCAATACTATGAGCTATGATATTAAAATAGGATAAAACTTAAGATACATAAAAATTGGGTACAGGGTATCTTGCAGTCGAGCATTCTCGACTTCAGCGTTCTTTCATTATTTTTTTAGATTTGCTTCAATTTAAAAGTAGATATACAATTGGTCCAATGATTTAAAAAACTTTTTATGCAATTTTATTGGAAGCAAATAAACCGGTTTTTACAGACAAGAGAATTCGTGCAAGCAAAATAACTGATTCGAGGAATATCTCCTCTATTATTTTTGTTTTGTTTTTGTATTTATATCTATACTAATTTTAAATACTATAATTTTTAATCATTTTTATTTAGTTATCCATTTCATTCACTTACATTTACATGCATTTACAAAATAAGCGCTTTTTTTAAAAATACCGCAAAAAATGTACGATCTCTCTTCCGCGTCACACCTATTTTCAGTGTCATTAAAATTCTAATAATAAATACAAATTATTATTATTATTAATAAAAAATATCCTATTCGAACACAAAGTACAAGTATCCTACACTAACAAACTAACTGCTTAAAGCTAAGGATGCGATCGACATTACTACTGCGACTGTTGTCCATTTGCGTTGTATATTTGTGGCTTTATCTGAAATAGACAACATAATTAAAATTAATATTAATTAATAAAAGAAATCTTACTAATTAAATTTGAGTCTGGGACACACCGACACTACCTGGGTTACACCGACATTGTCTAATACGCAGGGTCACAAATGCCTGTAAAATTCTGTAGCAAAGTTTTGCATATGACACGGCCCTACTCCTTTTCACATCAATTTACGGGGTTTTAATTTTATCTACTTATATTATTGGTAATATATAACATAACATAAAATTGGTAATATATTTTACGGGTCTTAATGATCGTAATTCAAAATTTATCAGCTACACAGAAACAACTCGGCAGTTCTGAAGATCGATCCATAACTTATTAGCTGACTAGCCTAATAAAAACTTCCTATCCGACTTTTAATTAAAAAAAAACAACACTAACACGTTCTCTTGCTTGAGTCAATTCCTGTCCGACTAGTGTGGACCAACCACTACCGGTAGTAATATGACAGTCATCTACAGACTCTTTAGTTACTTGGAGATTTGAAACGATCATTTCGGAAACTATAAGAGATAGGACCACCATTATCTCTCCTAAGCCCAAGTTACAAACGGTTTTCATCTCTAGGCCCAATTTATTGGGTATCCCGCAAACAAATTTACATCAAAAATTTTTTATTTTTGATTAATTCTTCGGTGTTATGTGATCTTTAATCCCTAAATTTTGTATGGATTAGACATAAAAAAGTCAAAATGAAATATCGCAACATGGGTATAAAATTGGATACAGGGTTTCCTGGTTTCCAAAATATGAAGATAATCTGATGCAAATGCGAAAAAAGATTCCAGCATAAATGAGCCGTGATTTTGAAAATAATTTTTTTTTTTTGTCGCAGAACAATCTGGCTTACCTGTACTTACCATAGAATATAGTTTCCCTTCTCTTTGTGTAATTTGTTCCAAGCAGAAAAAATGCACATGAGATCGGTGTAGGTGATTCGAGTTGATCTATAGGAATTCTCGTTCTCACTGTCATGCTGTATAGGCCGCTGGGATTTTGGTCCAATTGTGTTAGAACCGTATCCAAAACTTTCGTATCAAAACTGCGAATAAAAAATAAAAATAAAAATGTTAACGATTGACATAGCCCGAGGCTTTCAACTTACATGACGGATAGACTGGGCTGTGGAAAAACATTTTGCACCGCGCACATAATATCGACGTCCCTCTGTTCTCCACCCATTCGCGCCTCCAGCATGAAATCCGATTCAGGAACTAAAAATAAAATAAAACAAAACAAAATAAACACATCAGCAAAGATTTTCGAGACGGTTTTAGCGGTTGCGAAGTGGCAAAAAACGAAAGAATAATGCGTGGGAATTAATCAAGTGTCAAACTAAACAACGTCAAGAAAAAAACTCAAGGCGAACATGAGCCGTGCGCGTACAAATATGAGCACGTGCGATTACATTCATACAAACAAGCAGTACCCACACATACCCCCTAAACGCACAAACACACACGCAGAGACCTACCGATTATTTGTAGACGAGCGCTGCGTTTATCTGTCGACTCAAACGTCTGCACAGTACAGGTGTATTCACCCGTCATATTCCAGTCTGGATTCTTTATCGATAAAGAACCGGGACTGCCTTCCATAGTAAATATTTTCGTATCAATTTTCGACTTCATGAAGCCCTGCAAGTGCACAAAGAAATTAATTAGTTTTGTTTTGTTATTCACAACTTCTCGTGTCTCTTGCTGTCTTGTCTCCGTCTCTGTCTCCACTGACTCACCATTGCAAAACCCTTAACCGAGGGTATCCATTGGTAAATTGAGTGATTATTGAAGAGCCATTTAAGCACAAAACCTTTTTCGCGTGGCCCAACCTCATACTCGCAATCCAATACCAAAGGATCCGGTTCGAGATCGCGCTCCAACGTGTACGTGTGCGGCACTTTTAAGTTTGTTATGCGCACGGAGTACGTTACTAGCAAAAATAAAGACATTAAATAAAATAAAATGTGTGTTTAATTAAATCTATTCGAAAAACTTACCTGTGAGCAACGTCAACCAGGTGAGCAGCGTGGCACACAAACACTTCCGGCTCGCCATGTGCTCAGCGCAATTGGGATCGATTTGAGTCTCCGTGATTCGTTGTCGTTCAATTATTTCCTTGTTCCGTGTTAATCCTTTTAATCGTCTATGGCAGTAAAAGTTCCAATCCTGTCGTTGTCGTTGCTCGGTTTAGTCTTTGGTCTAATACGCATGCTGTACGTTTCGTCGCTTGGCCGGATGCATATTTTTTATTGCCATATTTTAGCCCGAGACCAATTTTAAATTGCTTTTCAATTGAACTTTAATTTCTCATAAATTTGTATCTAACACAACGACGACGACAACAACAACAACGCAACGCAACACAACACAAAAAAAAAATAGGAAAACTAATAAAAAACGAAGAAGAAAAACTGGCGCAGAAAAACTCTCACGCTGGCATTGATGAGCTCAGCATTTCGACGGAATTCTATGGACTTTCGTTTTGCGTTAATTCGTTTATAAAATTCAATTTTCGTTGCACTCGAATCGAACGGAATATTTTCTAATTCAAAAGCGTTTTCCTTGCCAGTTCATTGCTTTTTTTTTCCATTACGTTTCTTTTTTTCTTCTTTTCTTCTTTCGGTTTTGCGTAAAAACTTCTTCGTTTCGCACATATACAAATTTTTTTTGGTGAAAAATCGACTTTTTGCTGTGGGGAAATTGTGCCAAATGTATTTTGTGTAGAGTCCTTTCTATTTCTGCTTTAGTCTCGGCTGCTTGTGCAACGGATACCCACACTGACACAGCTGCTGTCTTCCTCTGTAGTCTTTGGCTAAGAACTTTCAACGCTTCAGCTCCAAATGTGAAAAGCTTTCAAAAGAATTAAGCTTTCTCGTGCTGCATAGAGTGTTGTCCTTTTCGTCCTGACATTTGCTTAAGGTAGAAAAACAGCTGTCGTCTTATGTGCCACTGCGCATGCTCCAATTTTGACAGTTCAAAAGTATTTTGACATTTCAAAACTAGTTTTCGGCATTGTGGTGAACTTCCTTGAAGTTTGTTGGAGCGTCATAAGAAAGGGTAATATGTATTTAGTATGCGTAATGAAACTCGTTTCCTCTGCTAACTGCATATCGCCAGGTGTCAAATTACCAAAAGTCAGTTGGTTTAATTGATGTTTTGACTTTTATACTTAATACATATATAAAAGAAAAAAGAAAAATAAAGAAAATCAATAATACAGATGGCACCTGACACGATTATAGTACAGAGTCAGATCGTATCGAAATGCCGGCACCATTGTTCAAACCATAAACAAAAATTAAAAGCGATGTGTTTGTTCTTTTCTGACTATGCCTATGCCTGCAATGTGTTTGTTGCTCTCGAGCTGCTGTGTTGTAATTACAGTTGGTCTTTTGCATCGAAACAATGTGTTTGTTGTTTTTGTGTGATTTTAATAAGCTGTATGTTGTAGGACTTTGTGAAGTTACATCGATTTTGCAAAACAAGAGTGAAAAAAATGTATATATTTGTATATTATTTTGTTTGTTATTAATTTTGTTGTTCTAGCTTTTTCGATATATTCTTTCTTTCATCGGTTCGATTATTTGCAGATTCGGTAAATGGTCTTAAAAACACATAGAAGATAGCTCTTTGTGTTAAAAGTAAGAGTATATTGAGACAAATTTTATGCTCAAAATATATAAAACTTTCTCTATACGAAAACTCTAAATTATGTGGATGAGAAATGTTTAAGTTTTAAAATGTCAGCTTAAATTCTTAAATTCTTTATCTGCTTAATTATATCTTATATTATATTCTTTATAATCAATTATATCCGAGATCAAAGGAAGTAGTGTAACCAAACTTGGAATTTGAAGTTTGCAGGTATTTTATATCAAATTATTTTTCTTAGCTTAAAATAGTAGGTCTCATATAAATTTCCTTTAAATTTTGGATTTTTTTTTTTTTTTTTTGCGAAATTTATTTTACATTATCTGGGAATGTTCAATCGCAAAAATGTCCTACTTTTAATGGAATATAGATTTTCCGACGAGAGAAGGAAAGGTGTGAAATGTTCAACATTATTTCAAGGAACCCGTTTTTTGGCAGGAAAGGTCATTGCTCTCGGCGTGCCTGGTGGTAAACTCTAAAATTAGAATCGTTGTAATACTTGTAAACTTGGTAAAAATTAAAATTACAAAACAATTTACTTAGTGAACGTGAGTTGACACTAGCCATCACTAAGAATTAATTTTTATTGTAATTTTAATATTTACCGGGCTTTAGGTTTACTGTTCGAATCAAATATTTAACATATAAATTAATATTATTACAATATTTATACGTTAGTTTTTCCTACGTATGATGTGATCGTGTAAAACCACAAAACCATGCACGTTTGATTCGACTGTTTGCGTTCTCCAAAATTTATATCGACGTAAATGTTGCTGCACCGCAGGTGTTAACGTCAAATCGCCTTTATGTCTAAAATAGAGATCCAAATAGCGTGTGATGGGTACAAAATTTGATGTCTCATTTCGATAAACGTTTCCCGACTTCCAGTTAATAAAACTTAAATCATTTCTGTTCGGCAGTATGCGTTGATTTTCATGAAATATTCGATGCCAATCACGTGCACCGGGCATGTTGGACTTGTAAAGACTCAAACTATTCTCGTAATCGATGTAACCGGATATTTTAAATCCTTTTGTGTCCCGCGTCAGTACAAATATAATTGTCTGTGGATCGTCTAAATAATTTCAGTTAAGTTTAATTTGTGAATTTGTACCTACTTACGGATATAATCTTGCAATGATTCGGAATCTCACGTTTAAGAAGTTCAATTACTACTGGATCATTGGAATGCACATGCTTGGTAAACAAATGTTGCGAACTCAGCGGACCGGTTTGTTGCTGCTTCCGTAGAGTTTCAAAGTCTTTTTTGGAAGTGTTGGCATAAAGTTTCGGTAGCTTGACTCCTTAATAACACCTTGCACTGCTTTTTGTGTCGGAAGATAGCGTAATTCATTTATACCCGCTAAAGAAAATAAATATTCCTGGTAGTTCTCAAATTCCAAAACATTTTCTTTGCCAGAGGTTTGAATGCTCATAATGGTTATAGCTTATTTAAAGATGCCGTTAAAGGCTTGTATATAATTCAATTTAAGATTTAAAGAAATTCTAAAATATGTAAATAAATTAAATATGAAATAGTTTAAATACAAATAATGAATATTTCATTTCGATCTTTTAAAAAAAAAATTTTCTAAAAGTGACGGAAAAGTCTATGAAAATAAAATTGAAAAATTTAAGAAGTGGCAAGACAAATCTTAGAGTCATATGAAAATACGTGGACAATTTGATATAACAGTAACTGTTCTCCTTTGGCTCGTTACATTTAGTCCAGCGTTTTTCTTTTCCATATAATACAAATATTCCTCAAGGTCCTCAAAATGGGCGTTTGTTTCAGTAATGGCCTCTTCGTTTGTCACAAATTGCTTACCCTTTATTTAGTTTTAGAAATAGGAAATAGTCTTAAAGGTCTACATTTAAATAATATGCTGGATGGGGCAGAATTTTGTAGCTCAATTTCTAAATGCTATACAATTCAAGAAAAATGCAACATTAAACTTTTTTAAAAACAAATTATTCCTAATTATAATTTTTCATAGAATTAAAAAAAAAAATCGAAATCAAGTTCAATGATAATGGATTTTATAGTCATACTTCAGGTGATATACATATGCAAATGTATTTTATGTGGTCTGCCGAGCATTCATCTATCTATTGTACACATTAGGAAGATCTTATGAAAGCGTAAGAGACGGCTTTCTATTTTCTGTTTTAAGAAGTATTTTTTATATTAATTTGAGGTATAATTTCGATCAAATCATTTATTAAATCTTTAAATAACATCAGCTTAAGAACTAATTTAATTTATTATAAGAATGTATAGTATATGACTTTAGTTGCACTACATGGAATAAATATTTAGATACAGACAGATACAGTTTTACAAATATTCTGGTATTTTAATTAAAAATTTCAAGATTGATTTCCTTAGGTCTGTACAAACAAATTAACCTTACCTACTTATATGGTAACACATACATACATACATAAAATTAAAATAAACTTAGATAGTACAACAATAACTTATGCTGGACCTTGCACTGGGTATAGTTTTTGCGTTTCACCTTAATTACTTGACTCGTCGGCATTGCCAATGAGCGTCTCAATGCGAAAATCTTTGGCGTTGTTCTGTTTTGTGGAACGCAGACCGTGCTCGGTGTCAAAGGATAGTATGGTCGGCTTGTATAACTGACCGTCGGCGTATCTGAGAGTAAGTTCCTGCCGTTCGGAGAGACTCACAGAGCGGTGTGCTTTCGGACTGGACGTATTAATTATGGAACTGTTGGAAGCCTCGGATTGATCGAATAACAATACGTAAGGCGAGGAACCTTTCAACTTTGCCGCGTCTGAGTTTCTTTCGTCACTGCCTTCAAGCGGCACGTCAAGCCGATTCGTACAGATACTATCCACAGAATCCGATATATGCGAGTCGTGTTCAAGCTCATTTGAGCTTTCAACATCAATCTTGTCGCAAGATGTATCATCTGCATCATGAAAACTGCTTGTATCCGCAAAGTGTGCATTGGACTCAGCGTATTCTGCGGCTGCGACTGCACTGCCGCCACCCGCGTTACCACAATGCGTTGCTGCCATTGCATCGAATGCATATGGATTGCGGTATTTGTTAGCTATTTTTGGTGAGTCACTGTTCGCAACAGCTCCCGCTTCCAATGCTTCATTCGTTCGACTGGCGAACGAGAGCTGATCGAATTTATCGTTGTTGTTGTGATAGAAGGAGGCATCGGCATTCGCAAAGAAATTAAATTTTTTATCACGTAACGCTGTGTCAAAGACATCGCTAGGTGTGTGCATCATATCGAAGCAATCCCGATTTGCGGCGAAATTTGGCACATTAAAGTGAACTGGTACCAGCGGCACCGGCTTGCGTATCCAAAATGGCGAAAGCGTACCAAAGACAGCCGGAAACGAAAATCGTTGTATTGCAGGCGCACGTTTGTAACGTTTTCGACGGCGCAGAAAACTTCCGTTATCAAACATATCCTCTGCCAGTGGATCAAGTGTCCAGAAATTGCCTTTACCGGGATTGCCAGGCTCACGTGGAACCTTAATGAAGCAGTCGTTTAGACTGAGGTTGTGTCGTATAGAATTCTGCCAGGCTGGAAACTTATCCTTGTAGTAGGGAAATCTGAGAAAAATGAAAATACAAATTTATATAAAACGACAAAGCAACAGCTTGGTAAATTCTTAATATTTAAATTAGCCCTGAAGAGCGCTCATAAGAAAATTTCATAGACGAACATATCACGGTGTAACACAGTTATTCCATTCAAGCGAAAAAAACTTTTTCGTTATTTAATCAAGGAACATAAAATATTATAAAAATAAAACAAGAAAAAAAGTTAACTTCGGTTGGACCGAAGCTTATACTATATACCTGATACACATTATTTGACGTTGATAGACCTTCGTGTGCAGCATTTGTATTAAATATTATTTTAAAATACTAAACAAATTAAAAATATTCTTACAAAGTTATAAATTCGCGGTCCGTTTTGAACCAATTTTAAACTGAAAATTTGACATGGTATAAGAAGCATTTGTACCATATTTGAAGCCATTCGCTTTATAAATACATATTTATACCCGTTACACATAGTGCTAAAAGGGTATATTCAGTATGTCCAAAAGTTTGGAGACCCCATAAAGTATATATATTCTTGATCTACTCGATGAGAAGAATCGATCTAGCCATGTCCGTATGTCTGTCCGTCTGTTTGTTGCTATGCGATTCATTCGCTTAGTTTCAAAGATATTGAACTGAAATATTAAACTTATGCTTTTCTCGGCAACGACTACGTTAAGTTCGAGAATGAGAGTGCCACGCCTCGTGTAGCCCCGATACAAACTTATCGATTTTTTTCGGTTTTTTGTTTAAAAATAGTTATTATTTATGAATGTACTCGCTCCCAATTGGGTAAAAACATTTCTTTTGTCAACCAGGGTCAAAACCAAGACGGCACGCCCATTTTTAGGTAAAGCCCCAATACAAATTTACCGCACATTTTCGAATTTTTGTATGAAAACATTTATTATTTTCTTATAAGAACTTGACTTGTACTTTTGTATGGGAGCTATACCTAAAAGTGGGCGTGGCACATTTATTTAAACATAGGAAGTACACAGGACCTAGAAAAGCTTACGTTTAAAATTTCAGCTCAATATCCTTAAAAGTGAGCGAATAAATCGCGCAACAACAAACAGACAGACGGACATGGCTAAATCGATTCGTCTCATCGAGCTGATCAATAATATATATACTTTATAGGGTATACGATGCCTCCTTTAATGCATTACAAACTTTCCGACAAACTGAATATACCTGTTTACTCTAGTGTAACAGGTATAAAAATATCAAAAAAAATATTAAAACTTGGTTCAAATAAAATTATGATCACACAAAAACTATTTTATGATTCGTGTGCCGGGTTCAGATTTACCAAAGTTAAGTGTTTCCTTGTTTTTATTATACATAGTTATACGTAATTGGTAACCTATTCTTCTCATAACCAACATAATTTATGAATAATACATTATGAGAGGGATCAATATGCATTGCGAGTGGGAAACAGTACTTCAAGGTATCTCAAAATAGTTAACTTCGGTTGGACAGAAGCTTATATACCTGTCACGCATAATTTGGATAGATCTTCGTCTTCCGCTTTCGTATTAAATTTAATCTTAAAATGCTAAACAAATTAAAAATGTTCTTAAAAAATTTTAAATTTACGGTTTGAAAACCTTCAGTTTAAAATTTCAGCCTAGTATCTTTAAAACTGAAAGAATAAATAGCACAGCAACAAACAAACAAGCAGACGGACAGAGGTGATCAAGAATATATTTACTTTATTGAGTCAACGATGCCTCCTTTAATGCGTTTCCGACAAACATAATATACCTGTTTCAAACTATGTGTGACAGGTATAAAAAATAAAAAAAAATAAAAACAAAAAAATAAAGCATAACATAGCCCTGCATCATCACGAATCTGGGCTCAAAAATTTTCCATCACGTCAGGTTTTCGAGAAAAAGGGGGTTGAAAACCCAAAAAATAGCGTTTTTGGCCATTTTTAAAAAACTATAAAGTAGAACCCTGACGTGCTACGATCTCCGTAATTGTCTGTAATTGAAGGTTGGACTTTGCTCTTTGAAATGAGCAATACCCCAAATTATTCGCATGCACCCTTAGAGTAGGGGGTCCACTTATGTTAAGGGGAGTTGGAAAAAAAAGAACATAGTAACTTATTTACACCCAAAGTTAAGAAAATTCCCTTCGGAAACACTATGTCCCATTTTATTCGCATCCAAGAAATGCAAATTTGCAGGGCTGTGTAATTTTTAGTAATGGTGAATTGGGGGCATGTTGATTTTTAATCTGATAGTATTATTATTTATGTTACACGATTTCTATGCTTGCTAACAATAATACAACTTTCTTACCTGGACATAATAAAATCACAGATTCCGCTTAAGGTAAGTTTTTTGTGCGGCGACTGTAGTATTGCCATTGTAATTAGGGCAATGTAAGAATACGGCGGTTTAACAAGTGGTCCTCCAGAGCTGCTGCCGGCATTGTCGCTACTGTTTCCAGAATTTGTACTTGATGCCGCTGGCTCATCTTCACAGACGGAGATTAAGTCTGCCGTCGCGACCACTGGACGTATACTTGAACTTGTTGCTGATGAGGAATGTCTGCTGGATTTATGCAGGGGCGGAGATAACGATATATTATCGTGCATTTTGATCATTTGATCCGACGGGGTGTGCATGATTGGTTTTTTTCTTTTCTTTTTTCTTTTCGTGAACTTTATAAATATTTTCACTGTTTAAATTTTAGTTTAAAAAAAGGACGTGCACTTTTCACTATAATTTGTTGTATTTATTTTTGCTTTTATGTTATAAATTGTTTAGGAACTTTCGTAGAAGTTTTGATCCATTAGAATTTTAAAATATTTTGTACAAGGTCATTTTTTTTCTTTTTTTAATTTTTTAATTGTATTTTTTTTTTTTTTTTCGTAATCAATTTTTTAATTGAATAAGGTTTTTTGCACTTAAATACGCAATATATCCGTTTCCTTTTTTTGTTGTAATACCGTTAGATACCGTTAATTAGATTACACAATGGCGACGACGAACAAATTACTTTTTTATTATTTTCTTCTCCGTTCCTTTCGGTTTGTTAAATTTATTCGCGTTACGTAAAGTAATTGTCTATCCGCGTCCGTCCGTTTAAGGCGGAATCCTTTTGCCAAATGCTAACTGAATCGCAATGAAAACGAAATGAAAATCTTCTCGCCCGAAATGTTTTTCTATATAACTCAAACATTTATTTATCGCAAACCGCTGCCGCATCCATGAGCTTTGTCGCTTTTGTCGCTGTTGCCTGATGTTTTCGTATCTCGAATAACTGTGATTTTGATGCAGCAGTCAGCGTCGCTGCTGGCAGATATTCTTGTTGTTGTCGTTGTTGATGTCGACGTAGCGACTTTATTGTTATTATTGTTGTTGTTGTCATTGCAGTTATCGTTTTTGTTGTTGTTTTTCTTGTTCTTACTTAAACAGTTATTGTTCCAATAGACAAGGATAGCATTAACTTACTTAAGTTAAAAATAGCACGAACGAGAGAATAAGAGAGAACGAGCGAGATAGATTAAGAGAGCGGGCGGAGTGAGTGAGAATAAAATTGAAGGGATGAAGCTGACTGAGATTGTGATGTAAACAAATCGACATACTCACACAAACACTCAACTACAGTCAAACCAACACACTCACACAACCACATACACACACAGACAAAAGAATATGTTGAATGATAGCATAGCAAGTTACGAATGCTGCGTGGGCGTTGGGCATAAGCTTTGCCAATGAGGCACACAAAATGGTGGAGCGTAGTGATACAATAAATGTGAAATTGGTACATGTACAAATGGCGCGGTGCAGTGAGGAGTATGTTTTTGTTTTTCTGGTTTTATTATAGTCAACGACGACAACGACGACGACAACGACGACGACAGACAGCGAGAGCAGAAGCCAAAACTCATGACAAAAGTAAGCTTAGAGCAGGGGGAGGATTTATAAAGCTACAAGGGCTGCTTTGGCAAATTTAGATACCTTTGCAGCTTTGACGTGGCTCTTAATAATGTTTCATTATGTAAGTTGTGCCGCGCTTATATTAAATACATACATACACACATACATACGTAGAGATATGTTGGAATGTATTTATGTACAAACATTATTTTACTTTAATTTTAGGGTGAAGCGATCTCATAAAATATATATTTTTTTGCTAAAGCATAATATTTGTTATGGACTTGTTAAAGTCCATAACAAACAAATTTACCTCACATAACATTTCACATAGATAGTTCTACGCTAGAACTAGGTGTGGAGTCAATAGCTGGATCCAATGTATATTATTTTGATGGTGTTCATTTAAACTGTATTTATTGATATTTTGTGAAAACATACATAGAGACCTAAGACTACCAACGGTTGTAGAGGAGATTGCACGTCACAGCAAAAATTATTTCGGAAAACTTAGTATACATTCAAATATTTTGGCAAGAAACCTTCTTAACCTTAATACGCAGCGTAGACAGAAACGAACTCATCCCTCGGATCTTCCAAACCGTCAATCGTTATGAGGAACTTGTACTGGGTCTGTTCAGTATTAATTTGAATATCTCCCTAGCCATACCGCATCCTTAATAAACTATATTGTCAAATTATTATGTTAGTTATAAAATTTGATTATAGTCCAAAACTAGACTGATTGCAAAAAAAATAAACAATAAAAAAAAAAAAAAATGATATTTTGATATTTACAGAAGATTTGGTTTGATATAAGAAGCACTTGTACACAATCTAAAGCCATTAGCTCTATAAACAAATTGTTTTTTGTATAAAACTGAATAAAATGTTGCAAGTTCGTATAGGGGTCTTACCCTAAAAGTGGGCGTGAGACATTCATTTTAACATAGAAAGAACTCAGACCCTATATAAACTTAAGTTTAATATTTCAGTTAAATATCTTAAAGACTGAGCAACACGCAGCGTTAAACAGACGGACAGACGGATATGGTAAGATCGATTTATTAATTGATCATTATTATATGGTCTCCGATGTCTCCTTTAATGCGTTACAAACTTTTCAACAAACTGATAATATCCGCTTTGAAACATATTACGTGCAAAGACAGTTCACAGTAAAAATTTTCGAGGCCATTGAATTTGCAATCCATTTAGCTCCAGTTCCTGAAAGTGCTTATCGTGTTGTACTGTGTAGTATAAAGTCAGGTCTAAGAAAATGGTGCAAATAAGGCAAATTTTATGTAATCCAAGTATGTTAAGGGACTAGGATACTAAAAAAGATTTCAAACAATTTATGATATCTGCGCTCTTGGAAAACAGTGACGAATATTATATTCCCGATGCAAATGACTTGCATCGGATTTATAGACGCTTCTTTGTCGCATCTTTTAAAGTTTTTTGGATCACTTTAACTTTAGTGTGAAACTCAAACGCTTCAGTTGAGTTTGGTACTGATAGTTTTGTTTTGTTTGTATAGATATTAGCTCAGCCATTCTTCTGAATATAGAAGTTCCTAGTTTATGGTTCTCCGAGCTTATTTTGTCGTCAGGTTGAGTCGCAGACATGATTTCTCTTCTTAGATTTAAACTGACTCTTCATCAAGATACACCTTCAATTTTTCATTTCGAATTTTTTATGACTAGCTTCAACGTTTTTCAATATTTAAAAAAATGTTTCGTATCACCCTAAAGCATATCCACACCTACACATATAATTTTTTATATAATACAACATACATACTTGCACATACGTATATGAACGTGTACATAGTAGTAAAAACATGGCCAGCATCATTCACACTCACACATACATTGAAGCATACAATGTTTCATAGATACAAACACACACACACACACTGAGACGGCTACTCTCGTGCAAATGTTAGCATTTTTATGTGCGAATGTTTTTTCTAACCGTATGTCGTCCTGCACTCCCGTTTTTCCGCAAGCCCGTTTCGTTTCGTTTCTTTTTTTCTCCTACATTATTTTTTTATTATTTTGGATTCTTCGCGCTTTGACGTTGTTTTCAAAACATATGTATCTGCTTTTCTCATTCCTTCCTTATATTTCATTCACTGACGGACAGAATGGCGTCGTGCTTTATACTATTCCAGCCACTCTTGTTGCTATTGTTGTTGTTTTTTTTTATTATTGTTCTATTGTATTTGTATGAATGTTAGCTTTTATTTGATTTCATTGTTGTTGCTTCTACTGCTTTTAGAGTTTTCTGTTTTTTTCTCCCTACCCTTTTGAATAAAAAAAATAAATAAATAAACATTTCGTAGTCACTTTTATTTGTTGTACTTTGTTCAAATTAGTTTTCAGTTTTGCGGAAGTTGCTTATAAATAGATACACATAATACAAATCCCCCTCCACCTCCATTTCTACATAGATTCCATTTTTGCACCACATTTAGAATACCCGTTGCCATTTGGCTTTCCATTTGTTGTCGTCTATTTTTGTTGCAATATTTTAATAATAAAATTGGGCGTGGCATAAATGTGTTTAATTGATTTTAGTCTGTTCCAATTTAAATTTATTAGTTACATTTACTCGTGAGTCAGTAATTAAAACTTGCCTGTAAACCACACGCAGCTAGTCACCTAAAATAATTAAAAGAGAGAAAAAAAAATGCTTTTGTAATTCTTCTGATATATAGTACACAGCTTGTATGTATATCTCAATTTTATTGTAAAAGATATTGTTGAGATCCGATATTTTCGGCGTCTTATAAATAACACAGGTCGACAACGAAAATGATTCCAGCATCGGAATAGGCTTATAGATTTTTCATATATCGATTTTCGTACCAAATAAACTATTTTTGCGGGGAATTCTTCTTCATTTACAGGTGTCCAGCCTTATGCAAAACTTGATTTAAAGTATTAGGAAAGTACATTTTTAGATTCCCTGTCGGAGGTATCCAAGAATCAAATTTAAAATATTGATAAATATGTGAGGAAATCCAGGTGGTAGTAGAAAATCTTACCCTTATTTTAAGGAAATATTGATCACAATAGATCAATCTTTTGGTCTAAGTGTTAAACATAGGAATACGAAAAAAGGCATGACAAAGCAGTTTTGCAGCATGTCCGTCTGTATATTTCAATGCATCTTTTCTGTTCAAAATATAAAGATATTAAGCTGAAATTTGAAACTGCCACGCCCATTTTTAGGTGCAGCCACCATACATGTATGAAAATAGACATTATTTATGACTGTATTCACTCCAAATCGGGTAAGAACACTTCTAATGTTATCCCCTACACAAACTTACCGCCCATTTTAGATATTTTGTATGAAAATAGATATTATTTATGAATGTATTCACTCCAAAATGGGTAAAAACACTTCTAATATCGCCAAGTTTACACACCACAGATATAATAAGGATTGGGCGACTATAACATATAGCCCCCATATAAACTCACCTTCCATTTTCTGTTTTTTTTCAAAGAAAAAGTTTGTCTTTAGCTTAAAATTTGACCCTATTATTGTGTCTAAACTTTGGTTGTATCGGTCTAATGACTCCCACTCCTTCTCCAAATTTTACCTAAGTTAATTAACTATTCCAAGATTCGTGTGGCGGGTATATGAGCTTCGGTTCCACCGAAGTTAACGTTTTTCCTCGTTTAAAATATTTCAGAAAGAAAAACTTCAACATTTCTAACATTAGTATATGGACAAAAATCCTTTCGTAATTTACTGACTTATGGCTCTCCTAGATCCATATTATGGGGTTCCCTGCTTGTTTTCATGAAATTCGATATTCATGAAAGGTGTGTATAAACTAGGTTTTAATTGATTCTATCAAAATTTCTGTGCCTTAATTTTGGCCTAATAAACATTTTTCTTTTGTGCATCCAAAGTTCTTCTTTTTTTTTTTTGAATACACATCGACAACAACTCTGTCGCAGTTAATCAGCGTCGCAGCGAGCAGATCAAGTTAAGCGTAAAAATGTTTAAACATTACACAGAACAATTAACTTATTCATGACGCAAAAAACCAAAGCAAGGACACCCGCTGACTGGTGTATAACCGACCGCACATAATCATTCAGACAGACACAAGGACATACAGACTCACATACTTAAATGTTGTTCCATTGCATCCTGCTTAGCGCAATTGAGCTCAATACGGCTCAGGGTATCATGATCCAGTGCGGTAATCCTTCTTTTGTCAGCGAATTTATTACGTACAAACAAATAAAGACAACAACAACAACAAAAACCAGGAGCAGGACTTTTGCGATTCGTTGATTCATTTTTTGTCTTTGAAACGTTTTATTGCGAAATCTGCAAAAGGCAAATAAAAAAGATTTGACACTTGAATTACTTTAGATACAGAACAGAACAGACCAACATAGGCGGGAGATGGATCATTGAAACCAAGCCAACAAGGCGTAGATAAGTTGTGACGTTCTTAGTTAAACGGGGGTGAGCAACGACAACAACAAAAGAAAAAGATTGATGATTTTTGCTGGTGACAAAAAAGAAAAAAAAAAAATAAATAAAAAAAGACAAATAAAGCTTGTCTGTGTAGATAGACGCTTTAGATTAGATTTATATAAATTGATAACTTTGATTTACTTTCTATTAAAAAAAAAGAAAAGAGAGAAACAAAAATTAACTTAAAATTTTTACATATCAATTCAAAATCAAAAGCTTAATATCTGCTGAAATAATTTGAATGTTTAAAAAAATATTGACTCAAAAATATTTCTAAAGTTAAAAAAGAATATAAGAGTTAGTCTTAAATATTTACAATGTTATTGAAAGCAATAAAAAAAGGAACTCAATAATCTTACTTAAAATGCCAAACAATAGTCGAAATCGAAACTCTTTTCGAGATGCGCTATATAGTAACGCTCCTGACTGGTCGCATTTAATAACTTCTTTTGTGTTGATTAAATCTTTGAAGTAGCTCGACTGAAAACAGCAACGGCAACGGCAACACACACTTGAAAGTCTTAAGAATAACGCTCAATTTGATGATGGATAGCTAAATCAAAAATCAACCCTCTGTCGCGTCGCATAAAGTGTTACACAGAAGCGAAATAAAGAAAATATTGGAGAACTACTACTTATGCCTATGTAGACTCCCGAGGCGCTTGAACCGTTACTGTACGCTACTCGCTCAACCTGTAACGAGGCAAACAAGTGAAAATCATAACAATGCACGCCAAGAGCTGAAATATTTTACGCTCGATTTGCGCCTTTCAAAGAAGTGGAGCGAGGGAGTACCGGGAACAGAACAGCAAGTGGCTTTCGCTCAGCAACGTTTTTATTGCCGACAGTTTGAGACTCATTTGTTCATTTGTTAAACGCATCCGTAAGATATGCGGGGCAAGGCGTGCGCTTAAGCCGCTCGTTTGATGGCAGCATGGCTGGCAATAAAAATCAAGCCGGCAGGATTCACATTTGCTCGGGCATAAGGCCTAAGCCTGCCTGCCCATAACTAATGTCTTCGATGTCGTCGATGAATGTTGTTTTGTATTGTATTAAACAGACGTAAGCCCTTCGAATGTGTCAGCACAAGTGTTGAAATTGCTCGCGGTTGAATTCGAATGCAATTGTGGGCTGAAAAGAATGAACAAATGAATGGGGTGGCTCTTTCTTTTTGCTATTTTTTTTTTTTTTTCATTTCAATTTTATTCGTTTGTATTGACATGGTAGCACTTGCCGTCGCGTATGAGTTTATTATTTTTATTATTATTACTCTTGCTGATTTGTTTGTGTGCGCTGCATGAAGTGCTCCTAAACCACACACACACACAGACACACAAACAGCTAAAGGATTACGTAGAGTAATGGTAGCTCTTGTATCGCATTAAGTTGATTTATTATGCAGCGAAGAATTCAATTAAGCACGATGATTGTCACTTGTCCGTATGCTGCGAAAGTAGCGTTGAAAAATGTCATAGACATAAGAGAGAAGCATTAGATAAGTCCTTTGAACATTTAACTTTGAATACTCACAGTTTTTCGTGTTGTTGTTGTTGTTATTAGTTGTGGCGTTGATCCTCTGTGGCTGCAAATGTGGCACGTATTAACGATTTGTTTTGACAATTTAGAGAAAATATTGTCGGATTGTGTGATAAGCGATACAAATTAATAATTGTGGCGTGTAATAGCTGCACGAAAAAGCAAATAATAGCTTTTTTGGGAAGAATATCCATTAAAGTTGTGACTATTAGAGTTATTGATTAATTAATATCAGATCGCATAGGGTCATTCATATGCTAAAACTTAGATATAATTTAATTTGAAGACTAAACAAGGAAAAACGTTAACTTCGGTGAAACCGAAGCTGAAATACCCGTTACACTAAACTTTTAATAGTTTCGATGTTCACTAGGCGCTTAGATTAAATTTCACGATGAATTTGATCAAATTTGTACGGAGGCTTTTTGTAATATTAGCCCGATCTTTACCATATCGATGGAGTTGATATTAGAATTGATTTTACGGGAATCAAATGAATAAGATATAAAGTATTCATACAGACATTACAGACAAAAGTCGACGAACAGAACCCTCTCTATATGATACCTTGAATAACAAGAGGATTAGGACAGACGCGGTCATATATCACCAGCACCACTAACTAAACCATCTAAAAGCTATGCCTCCATAATAACATGTACCATCGTCTGATGTTAAATGCTGTGATTTTCTGCAAATCAGCGCTTGGATACATGGGATAATAGGCACGATTAATTTGGAACCCGTATTAAATCTTTATAAATTAATTAAATATAGTCTACTATTCAAACCCCGTTTGTAAGTGGTCACTTGATGGCTCAAAATAGTCTAAATTTCAAAAATGGTGGCTTTATCTCTAATAGTATACGATATAATCAGTTACTTACGGCAGACAGCAGGACGGACAGACAGATCTACTCTCCTTTCAATACTGATCAAGAATATACGACTTTATAGAGTCTGTCATGTCATCTTCAGCATGTTACCCTTCGGTATAGTGTAAAAAATAGTGGTGTTTTCGTGATGAGAAAGATAAGAAAATATATATCTAACCAAAACATTTGTAATTTGTGGCGTAAAATCGAATTTTAGTCAAATTTTGTTCAACTTGTAATTGTACAATATAATATTCGATCTGAACCAAATTGGCAGCAATCTGAACAAAAAGACAGCTTATCAAGAATATGTATATTATATGCCTTCTTCTGTTTGTTACTAGTAATGAATTGATCTTCAGTACCGCTAGTTATCCTGAATCTTTCGAAATTAACCTTCCATTCCAGACCTAGATTTTTTTTGCTGATGAAATATTCTCTTGTGAAAATTAAGTATTTCAAATTTTTGATAGTAACTCCAAAGTGCTAGTATAATGGATATGTTTTCAAAATAACATCAAGTTATCGAAAAAAAACGAAATATTGGATGGTTCAATAAGTAATGTCGTATTTTTTCAATAGATGGCGACTCTTAAAAATATCTTACGTTGTACTAATCGCATCGGGTCATCCTGTACTGCGATTTAAAGAGAACATCCAGAGCTACAAGGACACCCAGACTGTGTTGTGATTATATGTTTCAGTCTCAAGTTATAGCGCGCCAAAGATGGAGTCCACCAAGCAAGAAATTCGCCATATTTTATGTTTTTACTACCTGAGAGGTAAAAATCCAAAAAAAAAAAAAAAAAATTTGTAAAGTTAATGGGCCCGATGCTGTAACGATTCGCACAGCACAACGTTGGTTCAATCGATTTCGTTCTGGTGTAGTGGATGTCAAAGATGTACCCCTTACTGGTAGACCAATCCTTGTAGAAACCGATAAAATAGTCGAAATCATCCAAGTGAACCGACATGTTAGCACTCGTTCGATTGGCCAGGAACTGGGTATAAGACATACAACCATTTGGAACCATTTGCAGAAGATGGTATTCCAAAAAAGCTAGATGTTTGGGTGCCACACGAATTAACGCAAAAAAATCTTTTGGATCGATTAAACGCTTTTGATTCGCTGCTGAAACGGAACGAACTCGACCCATTTTTAAATCGAATGGTGACTGGAGATGAAAAGTGGATCACTTACGATAACGTCCAGCGAAAAAGGTTGTGGTTAAAGCGCGGCGAGCCGGAGCCAAGCCCAGATTGACGGCCAGGAAGGTTTTGCTTGTGTATGGTGGGATTGGAAGGAATCATCCAATGGCCAGACGCTTAATTCGATCATCTACTGCGAGCAACACGACCGTTTAAAGCAGTCGATTCACCAGAAGCGGCCAGAATTGGCCAACAGGAAGGGTGTAGTGTTCCACCAGGACAACGCTCGGCCTCACACATCTTTGATGACCCGCAAGAAGCTAAGGGAGCTCGTATAGGATGTCCTATCGCACCGACCGTATAGTCCGGACCTGGCACCAAGTGATTACCATCTTACCCGGGCCATGCAAAACGCTCTTGGTTGGCCTACGTTGGCCTCAAAAAGGTTTGCGAAAACTAGTTGTCTGAGTTTTTTGCAAATAGGGAGGGGGGTTTTATAAGGGGGGCATAATGAAGTTGCCTTCTAAATGGCAATAAGTTTGTGAACAAAACGGTGCATAATAAAGCGTCAAAATTCGACCACAGATACGACATTACTTATTGAACAACCCAATATATTTGGCCAGAATTGCATTATGACAACTATCCTAAGGAAAACCAAAAAAGTTTTGAAAAAATAAATAATTTATTTTTACTACATTTTATACACCTTCATAGTTTTTATACACGTCACACACAATGTGAAAGAGTATATTTAGTTTGTCAGTTTGCCGTAGACCACAAAGTATATATATTCGAACCACTATAAATATAAAATTCATTTATCTAATATAAAAATTCTCATGTCACAGTGTTTTTAACAAATCTGTCCGAAACTGCTTGAGTGATTCGTATAAAATTTTGTGTTAATATCCAGTAGGTCTGGGAAGAGGAGGTAAACTATTTATTATACCCCTACGGGGGTTGGTGGTCGTGGCCCCTATTGAATCGATCATAAATTCATTGTATATTTCCGAACCAAATCAACCGATTTTAATGAAATTTTGTAAATATCTATGTTTTGGCTCAACTTCAAAGATAGGATATATGTATATCGTTTCAGAAAAAGGTGATGGTCGTGGCCCCCGTAGAATCGATACATATTGCATTTTTTTAAGTATTTGAGAGAAATGAAATTCCGTATACATGTTACCACACCGAGAAAAGAATAATTCATTGGAAAACAGGCGGTGGGCGTGGCTCCATATAAACGAACCAAAAACAAATTCGTCGTATTTTTTACAAATAATTGAACTAAACAAACTAAATTTGGTATATGTACATAACCCGAGCCGGGTAGCTATATATATATGTATTTTAAGGTTTTTAATCAATATTGTGTCTAACCTTGGATTGTATAATGGTCTTATACCTCCACCTATCCCATCTCGAACTTCTATCTAAGCCGCTGATAATCACACATAAACTATTCAAAGAATCGTGTGGCGGTAATTTAAGCTTCCGTTCCATCGAAATTAACGGTTTTTCCTTGTTTAAGTTTAGTGTAGTTGTACATGTATACTGTACCTTCCAACCTACACCTTCTAATCTGTACCATTTCAAATAAAGCCACTCCTGTAAGCAACTAGTTTGTAGCCGATTGCACTCTTCGAATGAATGTTTTTACCAAATTGTTTTGTATTAACAATTTATAAATCTCAAAAGCATACAATACTCGTACATAATGCTTACAACTTGTTTTACTGCATTTTGTAGTTAATGCATCTTTGTTTATCTGTTGTATCTGTTCAAGTTCAATAATAATAACACTGTTCCTGCTGCTGCTGTTGAAGAAGCTCTCGAACAACTGAATATTCTCACGTAACATGGCACGCAGACACAGCACAACATACAAGAAAACCTACTTCACATTTCGTCCTGTTTTACCCAAAAAAAAAAAATAATATTTTAAATGTGAGGATGTCAGTTTCCTATGCACAGATTATAGTTTTATTGTATTTAGATATTTCTGTTTACTATAATGTCATAATAACTTTTCAAGAACGTGATAGTGCAAATAATGGCGCCCCCCATCAAGCTTAATAGCAATAAGCGTTTCTATCTTAGCCCAGAGGCATAATCTCAACTGTACACAAACAAATTCAGATACAAAAAAGACTGCTTCAATTTCGGTCAATTATACGGAATACTGGATTCGTAGTCGATGTGAATCCGCAGACGTATTACTGTCAACAGTGAAACTCAATTTAAATGACATCGCATAAACAAATAATTGTCCTTTTGAGAGCAGCAACGTTGACGACGACAAAAACACAATAACAACAACAGCAACGATTGTGTTGTGATATGATGACAATTGTCCTTATGCGATGCTCGCACGGTAGTAAGTTATTCAAATATTGAATTTAACTCGCTGCTGCTTGTGCTGCCACTGGGCGAAACTACCACCCTCTTGAGGTTGCACTTCGCTCGTGAGTTTACTACTTAATAGATATGTGTATATGTGTGTATGTGTATATGGGACACTGCTGCAAGGACTCATCTGGCTAGCTTTGTCTACTTCACATAAAAGCATTCTCATTCACTTGTGTTAGTATTTTATTTCGAGTGCTCACAAATTTCATTTGGATTTTGAATTTCGGATTTTGTAATTCGTTCTTTGTTGTCCTTGCCGTCGTCGTCGTCGATTTTTCCCTTTCTTTTTTTTTTTATTTTTATTTTGTTTGAGTTTCTTCTAAATACATTTGATTTGTTTACTGATGCCCTGAAGCCGAAAAAAAACTGAGTACTCAAAGTCCGCTTAAGCCGCATGTAAATGCGTTAAATTAAATTTCAAATGCTTGTACCACTTTTTTATATTCGCAGCTAAACCGCTCAAAGACAATCGAATTTTAGTTTGGATTTAAAAGTGCTAAATGCGATTATCTGCAGCAGTGTTCGCACTTGAAGCGCATAATTTTTTGAATAATATTGCAGAACTTAGAAATATGCATAAATTTGCTCATAAACATTTTTTTTACTATCAATAAAAAAGATCGAATATTACATTTAGATACTTTTTTTTTGACTATTGACTGCAAAACATTTTATTTGATTTCCGTTACTGATAGTCATGCGCGGCACGTGTTCACACTTTGAGCTGAGTCACGTGCAAACATTGAAAATTATCCGCAATCGCCAAGAATTTGCAAATATTTACTTTATTGCTTCGTAATTGATAATATCGGCATCGCGCTCGCCGTTGCCGTTATTGTTGTTGTTGCCTTTGCCGCTACGTATGGTGTTAAATTCGTCAATCGTCCTTGTTTTCTTTTCATTTGGCGGCTACTTGCACTTAACACTTTGATCATATCGTTCTCATAAAATGGATTACACTAACGACTATTTAATGAAAATTCCTATTCTAGCCGTTTCTAGCCTTTCACTTGGTCTTCACTTCGTTTGTGAAGTGTGAATTACAACACGAATACAAGAAAGTTCTTTTACGGGTTGGAGTATTTTCGACACGTGCGCTTGTCGTATTTATTAAACATCTTGTTTTTTGGTTATTATGGTTACAACGTGTTTACTCGCAACGAACAAAGATTTGAAAGTTAGATTCTAATATAAAAAAAGATGTATTCAATCAACACTTTAGCAAATTGAAAACGGAATTCCATTATTAGATTTTTAATAGATACGACGTCTATTATGTATATGTACATGACGGATTTCAGGTACGTTGGAACGATGAGATATATATAGCAAGAGAAGAATATAGCACGACAACGACCTCTGCAGGCGGGAGCAATATAGGAAGAAACCGTGAGAGGAAAATTGCCTGATCAGACGGAAGAAAAGAGAACAGGAAAGGCTTGAGATGAGATGAGATCAAGCGTATGACCGAAGGCTATAATCAAGGAGCTTCGTTCTGCAGGGATGAACAAGGAAACATTGGAACAGATGTTCAGGAAATAACTGAGGTTATGGAGGAGCCACTTCTTTACCCAACTTGGGTGGCGATAACGGAAACAACACCGCCAGCGGAGATGATGAATATCTAGGTCCTCCGACCGATGATGGAATTCCTGTGGAGCATCAACTCTTGTGCAAAATATGGACTGGTGAGCGAATGCCTAATGAGTGGAACCTTAGTGTCCTGTGCCCGTTTTTAAGAAAGGAGCCTGGTATGGCGGAATATGTCTCCTTTCAATCGCTTATAAAATCATATCTGGTGTTAACCACTTGTAGGAAAGTATAGTTGGTCAGTACCAGTGTGGTTTCAGGCCGAAGAAGTCGACCATTGACCCAATATTCAGAAGACCAAAGAAAAAGAAATCGACACACACCGCCTATTTGTCGACTTCAAAGCCGCTTTCGACACGCCAATCAGATCAAAGTTTTTCAAAGCATTGACTGAACATGGTATCCCAGCAAAAATCGTCCGGCTCTGCATTATGACGCTGACAAACACCCAAAGCGTTGTCAGGGTCGGAAAAGATCTGTCCAATCCCTTCGGCACCAAGAGAGGCTTCAGACAGGTCGATGCTTTGTCGTGCGACTTTTTCAATCTTCTGATGGAATATCGAAACAATGGCCAAACAATGACCTAACGAGTAATATTTTCTACAAAGGAGATATCCTGCACGCATATGCCGACGATATAGACATAATCGGGAAAAATTATCGTGCAGTCACCGGGGCTTTCTCAGACATAAAAAAGTACCATCCAATGGGACTAACGGTGAACGAGAGCAAGACGAAGTACTTGGTATCCACACGCAGATAATCTACACGACGTAGACGGTCTTTGAGGACAGAGAACTTCAGCTTTGAGGCTGTAGAAAACTTAGGCCTTAGATATAAACAACGACAATAACACCAGCCAGGAAATTAAACGAAGAATCACTAGTGCTAACCGTAACAATTTTGGTCTCGGTAAGCAAAAATTAAACTCTACAAGAAGCATGGGGGAGAGGAAGATACTTCGGAGAATCTTTGGTCCAGTTAGAGTGGGAAATGACATCCGTATACGCACGAACTATGAGCTATACGAGCTATGAAGAGAGGACGTCCGCCGCTACGCTGGGAGGACCAAATCTTGGAAAGGATCCGCAAGATCGGTATCCCAAACTGGTAAAATGAAGCACTAGATTACAACCGCTGGTGCGAAGCCTTACAACAATCGGCTGTATCGTAACTTATATATTTACAATCCCATTATTAGATATTGCCTCCATTCAAACCTACCGCCCCTTTACTAATTTTAAATATAAGATGGATCGTGCTACTATAACATATAAATCTATAGCAACTCACCTTCCATTTTATGGTATTTTCAAGAATATTATTGTTTTATCTATATTTTTAGTTTAAAATTCGATATAAATTTTGTATCTAAACTTAAGTTGTATCAGACCAAAGACTCCAACCCATCCCATCTCGAAGTTTTATCTAAGCCAATGATGATCACACATAAACTATTCAAAGACTCGGAAAAATGGCCTAGTCCCGACATTCCCAAAAACAAAAACTAATAAAAATTTCAGATTTAAGCAGCACTCAAATTTTCGTTTTTCTAAGATAAGTAAAAAAAATTTACAAAAAACTAAAGTTCGGAGTAAAATAAGTAGATGTCCGATTTGAAGAAGATTGGTACGTATTCTTTGGATTATCATAGGTATAATACATAACTAATTTAATATTTCTAGGTTGTTACTTAACAACAAGTTTTAGCAAGTTTTAATATTTTCATGCTAGTATGGGTAATGACCTTAAAAGTAGGTATAGGTAATACATAAGTAGGTAAGAAAAAATTATTGAATCATCCAACAGACGGGCAGTAGCACAATGCAGATGCAGATCAAGAAAATATTTGTTTTATGTATTTCGTTGTACAAAGTAAATATATCCAGAAATTTTTCAATACAGGGTATAAAACAACTATGTATGTATTTGTAATTTATTTTAAAATTGATTCGGGACCTATGGAATTCCAAGCTGAAGTCTAAATTCCAATTCCAACTTCTCCAATTTTCCAAGAAACAGTCTTTCAAACATTTCGAAAAATATTGCATTCAACGGCTGGATATGCACAATATTAAAAAAATGTACATACATATATTAGAGAACTAATCACACTTCTGAATCAGAAGTTGTTACGTTGTCTTCACTTTATCACACCATTTTTACAGATTTCAAATACTTTATACTGGAATCGATGTTAATTCATATTTATCACCAATTTGAAGTGCGCTTCACAGCTACAACATAATTATGCACACTTTACATACGGATGTACTACATATACATATGTACATATTACGAAAGGTAAGCATTGATAAATAGCATCGAGCATTTGCTTTCGATTAATATACATACATACATTCATACATACATACATGCATACATATGTATATGTGTATACAATACAAAATAAAAATAAATAAAAAAAATAAAAATAAAAAAAAAAAATAAATTAAAGTTTTTTAAAAAAAAAAAATATAATTTTTTTTTTTTTTTTATTTCGAAGGGGGGGGGGGGGGCCGGTAGTTTGCATACATATGTATATGTGTATACAATACAAAAATACATAAAAAAAAATAAAAAAAATAAAAAAAAAAAAGAAGAAAGAATTTTTAAGTAAAAAAATTTTAATTTTTATTTTTTTTTTTTTTAGAAACGGGGGGCGCGGCCGCCGTTTTAAAAAAAATGTAATACGCGAGAAGTGGCTGCTAAACGATTATTAGCAATTTGATATAACTGCATGTAAGGACTTCACGAGAACAAGTCAACAACATGAGCGAATTCTCGTCATGAGAGCCGGAGTCTTGAGGACAACAACAACACAACGCGGCGTGGTGCACACAACAAAGCTAAACACACAAACTCATGGATAAAGTATGTACAATGTACACACACATACATACATAAAGAATAAGTTACATATGTATTTGTGTAGATGACAACAACAAAAAAAGCTGAAAATCACTTCAGTTAACTAAAACGACGCAATAAACAACAACAAGAATATCTTAAAAAAAACAGCAACAGCGACGCTAGCAGCGCATAGTGCAACTACAAAAATTAAAAACCATATACGCGAGAGAGAGAGAGTAAACGTAATAGAATTTGCTAATGCAAACAAATGAGAAAGAAAATCTGCGCAGGATGCTTCTGGCAGCCATCTTTTAGGGAGTGTCCTGTTGGCAGCAGCCAATCATCGTGCGACGTTAGCAGCGCAGTTGACAATGGAAGCTGTGTGCTGCGTGCGAGAAAGAGCGCCAGTACAAAGTTTGTGTGTGTGTGTAAGACAAAGAAAGAAAAATTGGCTGGCTGGCTGGTTGCCATCTCTGCTTTTGCTGCTGCCGCCGCTGCAGTGATAATAAAAGGAAAGATACGAAACAAAAAAAAAAAAAGAATTTAAAAAAAAACGTTTTAACAAGCAAAGCTACATAAGCTCATTGCCATATTTTTCTATTTTCGAATTTACTTTACTAACAAAACATGACTGATGGGAGGCAAAAAGGAAATTGTTTTATCAAATGGGTTTCCTTTTGTTTCTCTCTTCTTTTTTATGAAATTAATTTTCATCGTTGTTGTTTTTTGCTGTTATTGTTGTTGTTGTTGCTGTAGCAGTTTCTAACGTTCTTGTTGTTGTTCTTGCTGCAGTCGACGCTTTAATCTCTTGTTCCGCTCAGAAAACATGTTTACTTTTTTTTTTTTTTTTTTTTTTCTTTACAGCCATTTTGAATTTGTATATGCTTAGGGTAGTATGAATGTATATGTTTATGTATGTATGTTCGGCGTGGGCATGAGTGAATTTGAGTGTATGTATGTGAGTGGATATTGTAGTCTTTAATGAAATATTTATGTTGGCTTTCGTTGTTTGAGGCAATTTATATAAAAAAATTTGATCTGCGCTTTCGTTTGGAAGTCTACAAAGTCTTAACCCTTGAAATGTTTTTTAACTTTCAGCTTTGTTTACTTTAAAATATTTAAAGTTTACTTTAAAATCTATTCACAATCGTCTGCAGTTCTTAGTCTTAAGCAGTACGGCATTAACTGGTTACCTGACTAGCGCAGATAGGCTAGTCCCTCTAGCTGTTACCCACCGATTGCTCAAATTTCTTTATATTTAGTTGAGCAGGTCGTACTTTTTTTGGTATCGTTTTGATGTTTTTTTTCTTTTCATTTTGTAAATACCTTTGTGAAGTTAATATTTAATATTAAATATTAAAGCCGTAAAGAAGGCTGGTGTCATTATATACTTAAAAGTTAAGACAAATAAATTGTTTTGTATTTCCCAAAATAAGCCGTCCTTTAATTATCCGAAGCTAACAAAGCTACATTTGCCATTCTCCTAAAAAATACCGGTAACCAGTTACATTGTAACGCTTCCAGAACTTAATTGATTCCTAGACTTAACTTGTCTTTTAAGACCCAAGATTATATACCATTTTTACATAATTAAAAATATTGGATCCAAAGCGTACTTACATGATTGCTGGAAATAAGGTGTATGTATTGTATCATCCATGCGCCTTCTTTAAGTAACCAACTTTGAAATTGATTCCGACATTCAAGCAGTTTTGACGCGGGCACTAAAAGCAATTACTTAGTCGAAGCCAATTTAGTTTTTTTGAGTTGAGCTCAGCAATAATCAAATATTGTAAATAGATATGTATGTAGTTCCTTCATTTTCTTAGGCGTGAAACTGTTGACTTTAATGTTCCCAATTAAGGAAGCTGTCAAAAGACCCTGGAATGTGTTCTTCAAAATTATCCAGGAACTGTGTCAACAACTCTGTAGTCTTGTTTTGGTGGGCCATGTCGGTGCCCAATGTCTGTCTAATTGGCAATTAGGAATAATATTCAGTTCAATTAATATAACTATTATTTTGTCTGGGTCTGTACGAGCTAACTTGCCCTATAGATAATTAGTAATATGGCGTTATATAAAAGTACCAGCAAAAGAACTCATTAAACATGCTGTACCTTAATAGTTTTACTATCAATGCCGGCGCATTATGGAGCTTTTCGCGGTTTAAGAGCCTAAATTTGCTGATATACCTTCTCAACTGAGACATGTCTGATGATTTCGGTTTGAGTTCAAGTATAGCTATCAAGCTAATAGCTGATCTAGTGTGGAGCAAACATTTTTAGTTGAAGCCAAAAAACTAGAAAAATTTGAAACGACTTTCCACAGATCATTTGCAAATGTTTTGGCTGACTCCTCGATGTTGCGACACCACCCACCCACTCAATCGTTGTCTTTTTTTAAAAGTGTCTGATGTGGTGCTCTAGGTCAAGGCTGGAACTTTTCAATTATGGCAAAATCATCAGCTTCGAGCTTCGAAATCGTACGAATTTCTTGAAACCGTATGTAAGCGCTTTACGTGTGTTTGTTTGTAATTCATAACCAGCTAATTCACACATAGTTGTGTACCACACACACAGTGGTACACAACTATGCAAAGGTTTAACCAAAATAATGTGAAAACGGTGACCACAGTAAGTTTAGAAGAAGATGAAAAACTGGTAAAATCGTAGCTGAATGATTTTCAGAAAAATTATATCCATAATTGCAATTGCTTACCCCAAATAAAAATTATTTAGAAATAAAAAAATTGGGTTTAAAAAATATTTTGTGAATTATATTCGTATTTAGTAGTATTTAGCGGAGTCACTCCTCGACGGGTCGAAAAGATTCTTTTTAAAACCAGCTCGATTCGCAAATTGCAATATTCCATTTTAAGGATATAAATTAATTTTAAATTAAATTTTTCATAGCAGGCAATTACGTTTAATCTAATTTAAAATCACAGCAATTGTTGTAATTATTGGTTGACTTATGACCGAATAGCCTACCCCTTGATCCGGTTGTATATGACTTTATATCTTAAGAACATTACCCAATCTCATTCTATACATTTTTTTTTTTTTGCTTATATATCTGTCGAAACTTGCTTCTGGTGTAAACTCAAAAGTACACAACCAAAGCCAGCCAGCGAAGCAAAAGACGAATGGTCATCGAGCTGCGAACAAGTTATTACATATATCGTTACCTATTTATGCACTTAGATAGATAGATGGATACCATAGATAGTATCGATCGGCATTTCAACAACATTTGCTTGGCTTCAATTTACGGAGCGTTAAGTTTCGCAGTGCTCATCGGTAATAATATTGACAAAGATGACGACAGTCAATGAAAAGAGAGACAGTCAGACAGACACACAGACGACTACGTCTGTGTCATTCGATTCGATGCGATAATATGCAATGGAATAAAGTCTCTCAAAACTTTCAGAGTCTAATTAGATAGCATTCAACTAGAAATAGATTTAAAGACTTAGATTGTATTTTGAAAGCGCACTAAAGCAATTAAAGGTCTTTTCGACCAAAAAAAGAACATAAAAGACCATACACACCATAGACAGATAAAAAACGAAAATCATTTAAAAAAAGACAAGAAAAATGCATATACAAACACCAGGGTCTGTTCTGTTCTGTGGGTATGGCTATGACTATGGCTCGGTAACAATAATATGCAATCGATAATCAATACGAATCGGACTCAAAATAGAATGCCCACTAAGTCACTTAGCAAGAATGTGAACTAGCTAATTGCAAAATCAGTTTAGGCGCGATTTTCAATGAACTCAGATGTATATCGCACGCTGTTAAAAATTAAAAAAACAAAATAATAATAAAAAAAAAATCAAACAATAAATGAAAATTTTAGTGAAATAATTAATTGTAAATCCCAAACAAATTAAAAAAAAAAAAATAATCAAAATGGTTCAATTCACCAACCAAAACACTGGTGGTGAGTAATGAAAGGTTTATCCTTAATATCAAATTTAACGGTTGATCTAATCTGTCGTGTGTTTTAAAAAAAGGATATTTGAATAATAATAATAAAAAAAAACAATATCTTGTCAACGATTTTTTTTTTTTTGTAGAACTAAAATAAAAAAATAAATTAAAAAAATTATATTTTAAAATAATTTATAAAGTGTCCTTCAAAGAAATTGATGCAGTCTCAATATGTTACATCTAAAAAATGAAGTGAATAAATTTTTGAGAATTTGTACAAAAATGAACAAGTTTTTAAAACTGCATTATAACTTTAAAAACATTTTATCTACTTTATTGTAAAAAAATTAAAATATGAAAATATCGATTCGTTTTTAAGTCAATTACGTTTTCTACGGCTTATGATTCCGTAACTCTTATTCAATGAATGCAACCCTTGCTAAATATTTTGCAATAAAAAACATCGTAATATATAATGGAAAATAAATAAGTATTTTATATATAGTATATATGTATGAGGCATTCTTATTTTACGAGACACCCCAAATTATGGCTTTACGTAGAAAGTTCATATTCCAAGATAAAGAATCCAAAATGGTGAAGAAAAAATTAATTTGACTCGGTTAAATTTTTTTTATTATTTTGTGACTGACTTAGTTTTTTTTAATTGATTTTTGGATCGCTAAATTTCATGCCATCACGTCAGTTATTTTTTTTTTTGGACAAATTCGATTATGTTCGTCCGTCAAAAAAAGTGTGGTCTGACCTGGAGGTCTGATTCCGACGCGATAAAATTAAATTGACTTTTGATTATACTTCAGCAAGCTCAAAAACATAAAATAAACATAGGAACCCTTTTGTTGTGAACAGATGGACAAAGCTGAATTGGTCTTAAACCTTAAACGATCAGACTTCTTGTCAGCCAAAAAATTCGAGTTATTTATTTCATTCTATGCCATTTTCGATTTAAAATTTTGGATCCGCCATCTTGGATTTCATAAAATAGACGTAATTACCTATCTACTACAAACTATATTATAGTTGTAATCCATTTCATGACCATTTTTATGTTCAGTAATAAAATAGTTTTCAGGGTAATATCGTCTTCAAATCAGGCCGAAGAAAAGAATTAATCATAGTGCCAGAAGGCTGTACAGAAATTGAGTTTTAAGTTTGGTTGCTTTATGTCTTAAAGTCCCCGGCATAATTGGTGCCATTTCATACATTAATACAGTCTTTAATAAAGTCAATGATTGTCGGCAGTGGGTGATCCACACAATTTTTTCATTTGCAAGATAAAATTTTCCCAATCGGGTAGATTGGGTAAATTGAGGGCTATGTATATCTACAATTTTATGGTTTTTTGTACAATTTATGAAAAGTAAAAGAACAGTTTTTGGAATTTCGGAAAGGGGAGCACGGTATAAGGCAGTAAATTTTACTAAAGATATTTTCTCTTGTTTAAATTATTTTAATTGAAAATATATTTAACTATTTTTCGTAGAATTAATTCACACGGTGGTATTGGATAAAACTGGCAAAAAATCATTTGGAATTTGTATCGTTCGAGGAGAGGTACAACAATTATTTATTTTAAACAAATTCAAAAATAAAGTTCGAAAAAAATAGTTAAATTTTATCCATTTTAAAGGTTAAAGATTCTCCAAATACAAAAACTACTGGAATTTTTATTAAGGGTATTGTACCGGATAGTCCAGCACATTTATGCGGAAAACTAAAGGTAATCTTACGAAACAAAAAAAAGGCTTGAAAACTTTAAAAAAGAAAAAAATATTTAGGTCGGTGATCGCATACTCTCATTAAATGGTAAAGATGTACGGCATTCCACTGAACAGGCAGTCATCGATCTCATCAAAGAGGCTGACTTTAAAATCAATCTCGAGATACAAACATACGATAAGGTAAGTAAAGCTATACAAGGAAGAGTTTTCTTGATGATAACAAAAAAATTTTATCGAAGCCGGATGACAATGCCAATGACGGACGAATGAGCAATGGATTTGTTCAGAATAAGAGTAAATTTGTTCAAGGTGAGCTCAGATATAAAAAAAATATTTTCGTTAAGTAAACTCTATAAACAATTTCTCAAATTTGTAGAACAATCCTCGAGCAACCAATTCCAGAATCAGAACCAGAAGCCAAAACCACCGTCACAGCAAAGTCAGCGAAATACATTTACGGCCTCTGTGCGCGCAAAGCCGACTTCATCGGCTGCCGATGATGATGAGGAGGATACACGAGACATGACAGGACGCATACGTACCGAAGCGGGCTATGAGGTTCGAAAATAACGCTCGAGTTCCGATTTTCCGATTCAAACAGCAAAGACTTTATTTCACAGATCGATCGTGCATCCGCCGGTAACTGTAAACTAAACAAAATGGAAAAAGACCGTGACAAGGAAACACCCGACGAGTTTGGCTACACAATGGGTTAGCGGAAAGATTAAAACAAGCAATAATACAGTGGACCCTCGGTTAACGACTTAATTCGTCCGAAACTTGTTCGTTATGCGAAACGTTCGTTATCCGAAAATAAATATTTGCATATACATAAATCAATGTAAAATAAATAATAAGCTAAACACCGAAACTTAACGCGCAATTCGGTATTTCCTTTCGCTGGTTATTATGCGAAACTTCGGTCGTTAAGAAATTTTTTTTTTGAAAAATTTCGTTCGTTGTGAACTTCGTTAACCGAAAATTTTTTGAAAATTTCGTTCGTTATCCGGACGTTTGTTAACCAGGGTACACTGTACAATAATAATTCTAATTTGTCCTAATTACACTTTTAGCAAAAATAAACAAACGCTACAACATGATGAAGGATTTGCGTAGAGTTGAAGTGCAGCGACCAGCAAACACGCCGCTCGGTTTAGCGCTTGCTGGTCATAAGGATCGTCAGAAAATGGCCTGTTTCGTAGCTGGCGTTGATCCTAATGGAATTATGGCCAATGTAGACTTGAAAGCGTCCGATGAAATTGTCGAGGTTAATGGCAACGTTTTAAAGAATCGATGCCATTTGAATGCTTCGGTTATATTTGGTAATCTCGAAGGTGAAAAGCTAGTTTTGGTTACATCGCGAAGAAAACCGAATGATGAGGGTATGTGCGTGCGACCTATTAAGAAGTTCCCGGGCTTTGTTGATGAGGTAGGTTGTTGAGCGCATAAGTCTTACAAAATAATAATAAAAAAAAATTGTTTTTTCTTTGTAGACTAAGTTCCTTTTCGAAAAATACCCGAAAGCGCGTTCGGTGCAGATACGTAAAGATGGCTTCTTAGGTATAATGATTATTTACGGCAAGCATGCCGAAGTTGGAAGTGGCATCTTCGTATCTGATTTGCGCGAAGGATCCAATGCGGAAGAGGTTTGTCAACCACTTTTCGGAATTCGACATAAAGTAATCTTTTAAATTCGAAAATATAATTTTCAGGCTGGCGTCAAAGTGGGAGATTTAGTGCTTGCGGTAAACAAAGATGTTACACTTCAGTCTAATTATGATGAAGTAAATAGATATAAAATCAAAAAAGAATGTAATTTTAACCAATAAACTTCGTAAACGCTTTCAGGCTGTTGCAATGCTAAAACGTGCCGAAGGCATGGTTACTCTAATACTGCTCACGCTTAAGTCGGAGGAGGCAATAAAAGCTGAAAAACAGGCTGAGGAAAAGAAGAAGGAAGGTAACGTATAAAACATAAAAAAAATCTTTGTTCAATACTAAAGCTGCTATTTTATAAAAATCTTTTGAGCAGAAATAAAGAAAGAGGAAGAGAAACCTCAGGAACCAGCAACCGCCGAAATAAAGCCAAACAAAAAAATACTCATAGAAGTGAAAGTGGAGAAGAAGCCGCTCGGCGTGATAGTTGTTGGTGGCAAAAACAACCACGTCAAGGTAACACACACTGCCAGCTATCAATAGCACCTCGCACGCAACTAACTTTTCTTAAAATTCTTTACCGTTTATTCTGCTGCTTGAAGACTGGTTGTGTTATAACACACATTTATCCGGGGGTGTCTTCGCCACAGATAATCGACTCAAGATCTTCGATCATATTGTCGAAGTTAACGGCGTGCCGGTACACTGTGAGAGTAAGACAACGCTTAAAGTGCACCAACTGTTCCATACGACATACGAGAAGACTGTCAACTTGCAAGTCTACAGAGCAGATCCGCCAGAGCTGGATAAATTTAATGTTGACTTTATGAAGAAACCTGGCAAGGATCTAGGACTATCATTGGCACCTAACGAACGTGGCTGTACCATCTCAGACATTGTAAGTTTACATAAAACGAGAAAATTGATCAAAATAGTATAACATAAAATTTTTGTACGGTATAGATGCCTGGTCAATACCCGGAAATCGATAGCAAATTGCAACGAGGCGATATAATTACTAAATTTAATGGCGAATCACTTGAAGGCACCACATTTGAGCTGGCCTTTGCATTGTTCAAGGGAGCTAATGGAAAAATCTCCATGGAAGTGACGCGGCCCAAGCCCACGCAACGTACCGAAGCGCCCAAATAAGTTAACTAAATGGTATCGATATAAATCCATTTCCATTGTTGCAGTTTGTAGGATTTTGTTCTTTCGAATTCCTAATTTGATTTTTTTTTTTTTTCAAAAATTTGTGTAAAAAATAAAATAAATAAATAATAATAACAACAACATTGCGGTTAATATTTTAAATTAGTTCCGATATTTTTATTTTATGTCTGTAATTTAGGCAATGGAACTTGCATTTGATGCAATACGGGGCCACAAATCGGCGCATTCCTTGGCGACAGGACCAGTAATAGCAGAGCCTTTCATTTCGCCCTTATTATTCACAATGACCCCCGCATTGTCCTCAAAATATATAAAGACACCATCCCTCCTTCTGAACGGTTTCCTTTGACGAATGACCACGGCCGGCATAACCTGGAAAACAAATCAAAGTAAAAATAAATATTAAAAAGAATTACATAAAACAATTAAATCGTTACTAAAATGAAAACAAAATTGTTATAAATTCAATTAAAGGCTGTGATCAAAAGAATGTTAAAATTTGTATTTAAGTGTGCTCACAATGAAGCGTGCGCAACATTGCAAATTTACATTACATAGGAAAAAATGTAAATATGCAACAACGAATATAAATTTCAGATTTACGTCGCACTTTGCAAAACTCCATAAACTTCATATACACATGAATGAAAACCATCTATGCAATATAATCAAATATTTTTGATATTTAGCGAGAGGACGTCGATATTGTTTATGTCGTTATTGAACTAATATTGTTTATTTTTGTTTTTTTTTAATTTTGAATAAAACAGCGATTTCTTAAATATGTATTATTGATAAGATTACGGTTTATAGTTTGTTTGAAAAGGATTTTTTGATATAAATTAAATTTTTTTTTTCGGTGTATCTGTCCTGTTTTTGTAACCTAAAAGTAGCTTTATTGGTGATAACCCTTACAATTAGAATGGATAAATGTTAGACAGCTATTTCGTTTCAGCTTTAGGTGTTTGATAAAGAATATATATATACTTAATGCACTCTATCCTCGAGAAACATTAGGTGGGAAACATTAAACATGAGAATGGACGGAAAGTGGTCATATATTTAGTCCCGCATCCCTCTCTTATATAGTACATATAAAGCAATCGAAAATCAAAAAATTATGGCAAAACACCTGATCAAATTTTGTTTTTGGTCTGAATTGTCTCAAAAAAAGTTATCAAAAATGAAGAACAAAGTTTGAAAAAAATTGAACCAGTTTGAACATATTTACAATGTTTAATTAGGTTAGTAGTAAATTGAGTGTAAATACTACTTGTAAAAAATCAACAAACATTTAAAACATGATTTTTGATATTAACACTATATTTGCGGTTGAATACTACCCATCAAAAATTATTAGATTTTGGATTTTTTGAAGAATTTAAAAATTTATTTTCATGAGTTCACACAAGCAAAATAATTTCGTAGAAGTCAAAAGAACGGAGTGACACAAATTGTTATTTATTTAGTTCAGGGGATTTGCCGCGCTTTACGCTATACACATGTGCACACTTTTAATACAACTTTTTAGACTGCGGCTACATTTCGTACGTAACATTTTGTCGGCATTCAAATATTACCGAAAGACGTTAAGTTGCTTTTGAATAATACGCAGCAGCATTTAAATGCAAACACAATTGGAATTTGTTGCAACCAAATTTTTTTAAGCACCATCTACGCACACACACACACACATGCATATGTTAATATTTTTGATTTAAATTGTTTCTATTTGTTTTTATCACAGCGCAATATTGTAGAAAAAAGATACATTAAATCACTTTTTGTTTTTTGTACACTTACCTTCTTTCTGAGCTCTGGTTTACCCTTCTTGACGGTGGCGACAAACATGTCACCGACACCAGCAGCTGGCAGACGGTTCAAACGACCACGGATGCCGTGCACAGCAATGACATACAGGTTCTTGGCACCTTAAAATATCGTATATCCATTGAATCATTTACTATATTTCATTGTATTGCATCTATTTTTGTTAATTACCTGTATTGTCAGCGCAGTTCATAACTGCACCTACGGGCAAACCCAACGAGATGCGGAACTTTCCTCCCGCGGTACCACCACGTCCTAAACAACAAAAAACAAAAATAAATATTAAATCGAGCACATTACAGTTTATAATACTTAACAACGTATTATTAAATAAAAACGTTTTCACATATTTAGCTCGATACATTTGGATTTTATTCGCGGAAAATTACCTCTCTTCGACATTTTACAGCTTGTTCAGAAACGAAAGGAAGTCAAAAAGAAAGAGAGATGGACCGCGGCCAACTTAACGTAAACAGCTGTGATTAAGTGTTGTAAATTGTCCATTTTATTTGATTAACACCACTGAAAAACAAATGACATAAGACCGATTGATAGACTTATCGATAACATGCTGATTACACTAGAGATGGATTTCTGTTAATAAAGACCGATGAAAAAACCGATATATGTATACCGGCAAACCTGTTGTTGTGCACAGTGTGCCTATGTAGACCGAAAAAACAGTTCCATGCGCTTATAGTTATTTTTTTTTATTATAATCATGGACAGTGGATTACTGTGTGAAACAAAGGCAATTATCAAAAGTTTGGTTGTCTCGTCGCCCAACAATTTAACAATACAACAGGTAAATTAAAATGTTCTTATAGGCGTAACTGGAGTACACTTATTTACATATGCATTTGTATCTTTATTTTATTTGCAGTTAAATCGCGATTATAAAAATGAAGTTGGCTCAAATATACCATACGATCGTCTGGGATATAAGACGCTTCAAGATTTTTTAAGATCAATTCCCTGACATTGTGCGCGTGAGTATATTTTTATTTAAATAAATTTTCGATTTTGTGACTCTTTTGTTGTTGTTTTGACAGGTTTACGGCAACACAAAAGAAGCTATTGTTGCGAATGTAGCAAGTGAAAAGACCAAACACATAGAAGAGCTTGTACGTACACAGAAAAAACAAAGAAGTCGCAAGAAAGCGCCTAATCGTATGCCAAACAGAAACTTATTGCATGGCCATTTGTCGGTACCAAATTTTTCGTACAATTATGAACCACAACCAAGCAATATGTTTGCGTATAGAGCACAACCGCAACCATTGCTAAGCATTCAGACAATTTACGGAAATGCAATATTTCATCAACAATTGGCGCAGCAACAAGCCGCACACATTGCCAAAATTAATGCAACCAGATTGATCGAAAAGTATGCTTCTTCCGCTACTAGCGGCCAAACCCGTTCCTGTGCAGAAATTAAGAATACGCCTACAAATCATAAAAAGCAACCAAAATCCGGAGCTGTAAAAGAAAAACTAAATCAAATACAACAGCAATCGCATTTACAAAACAATAAAAATGGCGTAGCAGCTCAAATCGATTTGGTTGCTGAAACGCTTCAGAGTGTTAAGCTTGATCATGACCAAAACATGAAAAAGCCAACATCAATTTGCAAAAATCATGCAGCCTCAAATAAATCGATTGCTCATGAAAATAATAAGCTTCTTAGTGATATATCTATTGAGTTGGAAAATGCTACGGAATACAAACCAGCTGAAAAGTCAGACAAAGAGATAGAAATTGTTCGATCTGCTCAATCCCTTGTTGTACCAATCAACGATCGCTTACCAAGTGACAATCCGATTTCGTTGGTAGACGAGAAATCTAGAAATAATAATATGTACCAATATAGCGCTGAAAATAGTGTTGAAACACCTGGTAAATATGAAACTGAATCAGATTTTTCGGATGAAGCTGTACCATTATTTGCTGTAGTAAGTACGAATAAAGCCAATACATTTACTTTAACTTATCATATTTTTTTTGCAGACGGTAGATGTTTTTCGTGGTGATTTGCCTTGTAATGTTGCACGCTTTGGTAAGCAAATTGCATTGCCCAAGTTGCCTAGCGTGAAAACCATTATACGCCTCTGTGTACTGAAGGTAAAATTCTGTCTTTTTTCTATCTGAATAAATAAGAAAAAATGTTTGGTTTTTAGATTGAAACCCCTGAAAGATTTTATTTCTCAATATATAACAAGGAGGATGATTTTAATTCTATCAAAGACGAAATGCAGGAATTTTACAGATCTATCGACAATGATGAATACAACATACCGCTGCATTGCATACAAAAGGGTCAGTTGTGTGCTGCTTATTACGATGGTGAATGGACACGTTCCACAATATTAGCAGCATCTAAACGTCAATATGTGAAGGTAATGCATAGTAGCAATATTTTTTTATTTATTTATTTATTATAATTTTTTTTTAACAGGTTCACATTATGGACTTTGGCATTATTACCGAAGTTCTGCAGTCACAGATAAAATGTTTGCTTAATTTGTTCACAAATGTACCGATGCAAGCACTCTGCGGCAGTTTATCGAATATTAAGCCCAGCCGAGCCAACCGTCTTTGGAGTATGCAAGCTACGCGTGATTTTTTCTCTATGGTTTTTGATCGTTCGGTGTATGGTAAAGTTACTGCTGTGGATGAAGAAGTAAGTTGAACTAAAAAAAAAACAAGAAGAAACGTTAACTTCGGTAGAACCGAAGCTTAAATACCCGTCACACGAATCTTTAAAGAGTTTATGTGTAATCATCAGTGGTCACCTAAGTTTACACAATATTAATTTAAAATTTTGAGCTAAAAATACAGATATGTATAACAACATATTTCCGAAAAATGGGGTGGCACCATGACATTTTAAGAGTTTTTACCCAATATGGGGTAAATACATGAATAAATAATAACCATTTTCATACAAAAAAATCGAAAATGGTCCGAAAGTTTGTATGGGGGCTATACCAAAAATGGGCGTGGCACATCTGATTTGACATTGGATGACATTAGAATGTTTTTAGCCAAATTGGAGTGGATATATGCATAAATAATTAGTATTTTTTACAAAAATCGGAAAAATGGAAAGTTTATATGGGGGCTGTGCCTAAAGAGGGCGTGGCATTTTGGTTTTGACACTGGATGACAAAGAAATGTTTTTACACAATTGGGAGCGAATACATTCATAAATAATTACAATTTTTATACAAAATCGGAAAAAAACGGTAAGTTTGTATGGGGGCTATACCTAAAAATGGGCGTGGCACTCTAATTCTCGAACTCATAATAGTCCTTGCCGAGAAAGCTTAAGTTCCAAATTTCAGCTTAATATCTATATCTTCAACGAAAAGATGCCTAGAAATATACAGACAGACGGACAGACGGACATGGCTAGATCGATTCGTCTCGTCGAGCTGATCAGAATATATATACTTTATGGGGTCTCGACGTCTCCTTCAATGCGTTACAAACTTTCAGACAAACTGAATATACCCTTCACACATGTGTGGCGGGTATAAAAATGTTTACTAACAGTTTATCCGAAAGTTTGTGAAGCATTGATTTAGCTTCGTCCGTCTGTCAGATTTATTGTATCTGCTTCGTCAGAATTATTGAGAACTACATTTAAAAGCATCAAATAAGACACGATTTATGTTAAGCAGTGTTCGAAAACGAACAAAACAGTACACTATCACAAAACACAAAACGATATAACATTTGGACATCTTTAAGCGAGTGATTATTTCGTTTTTGGTTACGTTTACAAACACAAACAAACGAAACAATAAAATATATAAATGATCAAAATAAAAAAAAAACGCAAAGTTTGTGCTCATTACAGAAAACGAAAAAAATGCTGAACAAAACAACCACAATGATTAAATGAAACGTTTGTGTTCCTTTTGTCGTGTTTCTGTTTCCACCAGTGTAGATCCCATGACAACGATAAATTTATGTTTGGAAACTGGTATAAATATGTACGAACAGCAAACGAGGCAAGCAAAAGAATCAAGACAATTCATTAGCTTTTCTAGAATTTATTATAAAAACTGGTCTTAAGATCCTTAAGATAAATAAATTTGTTGCAATTTAATTATAAGAAAGTAATAAATAAATTATCGGCATAAGTCGGTCAGGAAAGTATATATTAGTTTGCAAAAAAACGCAAACAATTGCATTGGGTTCTTCTTTTTTTTTAAATTTTATTTGAACATGAGAATGGCAACGAAGCACACAATTTAATGAAAACTGATAATAATGTTAAATAATTCTTTTGATTAAATTATTTCAGACAAATATCACAAAAATGGTACTGTGTGATACGAACGACGGCAGTGTCAAACAAATAAATACGACTCTCATTGCGCAAGGACATGCGGTCTATGTCAATTAAGTCCTATTCTAAATTTAAGGTATACTTTAATTTTTTGAATAAGTGAATTTCGATAAAAATTTTTTGTTTTAAATTTTGAGATCTTGAAGTTCCTATGTTTGCACACAGTATTTTAGTTATAAGGTAACTATTATTTTTAATATTTTTGTTTAAACTTACCATTTAAAAAAACACTATTTTTAAATAAACAGAAACTCAGTTGAAGACTATTTTAAGGCAAACGCTGTCCTTCTGGTTTTTTATTAGTTTACGTGTAATAAAATACTTAGTTACATAAACTTTACAAAGTTTTTTATGTTTTCCTTTTTTTTTTTTTTTTGTTTTTAAATTTGCAAAAAATTTACAAATTGTTTTTAAAATTAAATTCGAATGGAACAATAAATTTAAAATGAGTTTTTTATCGCTCCTCTTACACAAAAATAAATTGTTATAGATATAATTATAATACAATTATAATAAAAATAAAATAATGATAAAAAATAAATATATGTGTACTCAGGGTAATAATAATAGATTTAATAATAATAATTAAAATCAAAAAAGTAATTTTAACAATTCCCTATATAAAAGACAACATTATTTATGTATCTGTGTATGCATGTGCGTATGTTTGTTTATGTATGACTGATTTTTTTCATATGATATACTAAGTTCGTTTTTTTTTTTTTTTTTTTTTTTTTTTTTTTTTTGAGGCTGCACTACTTTTTTCGCATTTTTTTAGTGTTTTCTTTTTTTTTTTATTTTTTATTTTTTTTATTTATATAATTATTTTATCATTTTTCTTTGTTTCTTTTGTGAAAAACTAATAGTTCAACTACAAATGTTAAATTGCTTGCTCGATCATTGTACATTATACAATATATGTATGTATAGAGAATGCATGTTTGTATGTATGGATATCTACATATATATAATCGCATATAGTTTATAATTTGTTTGTAGTTCGATTTTGGTTATTAATGATAATAATGATGTATGTATGTCTGCTAGTCTTTGTCTGTATATAATGTGCCTAGGCGCGCGCATAAACTTTGTATATAAACGTTTTTTTTTTTTTGCTATGTATGTGTTTGTATATGCTTGTATGTATGTGTTATTGTAAGTGTATTGGTGTTTAAGTGTGCAGTGATTTTTTTTTTTTTTTTTTAGTTCAACGCGCCTATAGACTCAGCTACTAAGTGCTGTTCCGCCTTAAGGAGGTCTATGGTTGAATTTGAAGTCTGTTCTCATCATTGCTACAAATATTTTATTTTTTTTATTTTATTTTTAACTAGTATATTAACGTGGGCATAAAACTTATATAACGACGCTGTATATAGATGTTCTTTTTTTTGTATAGCTGTCTGTAGCTTTTTTTTGTTTTTATTTTATATATATATTTATATGTATATATATGTCTGTATATAGGTGTATTGCTTTGTTTGCTGTGGTTTTGTTAAAGTTCTTTCTCATTTTTGTGTTTTTCGTTTGGTTCACCCATTGAGTTTGTTGTTGTTGTTTTAGTTTCTGTTTTTTTTCTGTTTTTTTAATAAATATTTTTTTTTAATAATCTTTTTCGTATTCTTATATTAAAGTCATCACAGTTAGCGGAGCTGAAATTATGATTAATTATTGAGGACATTTTTTTTCATTTGTATTTTCTCGTCATTTACGTTTCTACTCATCGCAATTGCATAGTTTGACTACATAAACTAATTTCTATTTATTTTTAAATTTTTTTTTTTTTTTTTTTTTTGCTAATATTTTTTTTTTTCGTTAATAATTATACGCATGTGTCATAGGTGTAGCTGTATGTAACTAGTGTGTGTATCTGTATGTGTGTGTATGTAAGTGTTAAATGTAAGTTGAGCAGCAGCAGCAATTGTAGTTCCTTGCCGTTGCGGCATGCTCATCATACGGTTGCTCGATGACCGCTTGTACCGAAACGCGGTGGTGTTTCACAGTGGTGTCATGGTGTATTGCCTTCAAAAAGTGCACGGAATTCGCCGCTCCGTGGTCTTGGCAGTCCTTCTCGTATCGTTTGGACTGGCATTGCGAGGCTCGACTGCGAACCATTTAGTAAATTCTCTTTGAGATCCATATCGCTGCAATTTGAAAAAAAAAAATATTTAAAAAAATCTCTTTTTGCTTTGTTTTCAGTTTTGCACTTACTCATCTTTACATTCTTCGGCTTCCGCGGCTAGTGCATTCACTACTGCCGTAATTGTATTTGATTCTGGATTGCTGAGGTTCTCGTCCTTCTGTTGCATTATATTCGGATTCTTTCCAATTTTGTTTCAAACGCTCCGCGGCTACAGTCTCCATGGTCTTGCGCATTAATGGATACTGATCCAGCACACAGTTGAAATGATCGACGCTTAGCGAAAAAGATTGCAATAAGTTTCAGCGCGTACACTAGCGACACGGCGTGCATTCGTTAACAGACATATTTCACCGAAATAGGAGCCATCCGATAGTGAGGTTGCAACCTGACAAATATTCTTTAAGCTTTCAAATCTACAAATTAAAAGTAAAATGTGTCATTACCTCGCCATTGGCCATGACAATATCTACAACGCCTTCCTGTATGAAGTACATTTTCGTGCCGATCGTACCCTCTTTTATTATAATATCACCTGCAAAAGTTACACGTTATTATTTTTGTGGTTAATCCATATCTTTTTTTAAGTATAGTTTACTCACCTGGTTGAAATACTTCATATTTCAGCTTTGTGACAACATCGGAAACAAAATTTGAATCAGCATTTGCAAAAAAAGGCACTGACGCCACAAGCGACCTATAATTTTTTATAATGCAATTAGTTAAATGCAACGCATAGAATTGAACATTCAGAAGTAAATGATTTCTGGATATAAGCGATAATTTTGCGAACTCAATTATGCAGGGAAGGGTGTCGCGGTTGACATAAAACGTCCCATATACTATATATTCTTGAACAGCAGCGGTTTCTCTGTGTATTGTTAGAACCCCATTATCTCGGAGACTTAAAAAGAAACCGTTACCAAACGGAAAACTAAAGTTTTTAGAACCATTCGGAATTTACTAATTTCAACATTTTTCCATTCCCATGTTAGCCCCCATACAAACCTACACAAATTTTTGAAATGTTTTTGTTACTAAACCTGAAAACGCTACATTTGGTATGTATTACCACTAAAGTCTAAAGAAAATACCTTGACCTGAAGGCCACCTATAGTCACTTATTGTATAGCGTAATATAATTTTTGCGGATTCGTAATCAGCAAACAAAAAAATCTATCAAAAACAGCTTAAACATATCCTGCAACAAAATCAGTTATGCCCTGTCCAATCGATACCAGCTTCATTCAAGAGGCTACTGTAACGAATATTGCTGTAAGACCCGTCAATACCGCAAGCAACTATAAAAGCAAAGAGACAATTAAAGAATTTGTCAGTTCCGAAGTTGGTAGTCCGGAGTTTGTGATGTGAGAGAAGGTGCTAGATTCGTATTTTATCAAATTAGCTTAAACACAAATTACAAACAAGAAAGAACGCTGAAGTCGAGTATGCTCGACTGCAAGATACCCTGTACCCAATCTATATGTACATACCTTAAGTTAGGTTCTATTTGACTACCATACATCATTGAATTGGATTTTCATAGAAAAACTTAAAAAATCGCGTATATCTTTGATTGGGTTTATACCTAAAATTTTGTTGGGCCTACCCATATTGGTCTATTTCATTGGTACTATCATAGACATAATTTATACTAAATTTAAATTTTCAAGAATAAAAAACAATGACGTTTTTTTGTAAAAACCCAAAATTTTGGGGTAAATTTGTATGGGGGCTATACCTAAAATTTGGTTGGTAATACCCATACTATGATATTTTATTGGGACTATCATAGACATAATTTATACTAAATTTAAATTTTCTAGAATTAAAAGCAATGACGTTTCTATGTAAAAACCCAATATTCTGGGGTAAATTTGTATAGGGGCTATACCTAAAATTTTGTTGGTCCTACCCATATTTAGATATTTTATTGGGACTATCATAGACATTATTTATACTAAATTCAAACTTTCTAGAATAAAAAACAATGACGTTTTTATGTAATAACCCAAAATTTTGGGGTAAATTTGTATGGGGGCTATACCTAACATTTTGTTGGTCTTATCCATATTGGGATATTTTATTGGGACTATCATAGACATAATTTTTACTAAATTTGAACTTCCTAGAATAAAAAACAATGACGTTTTTATGCAAAAAACACAAAATTTTGGGGTACATTTGTATGGGGGGTACCTCTTAAAATGAGTCTAGAGAAAAACCGTTTGTAAGTGCACACTTGACGGCCTAGGAGAGTCTAAGTTTCAATTTTGAAAGCTCTACCTCTTATAGTCTCCGAAATAATCGTTTTCATACGGCAGACAGCATGACAACGGACGGACAGATACAGACAGACAGACAGACAAAGCTAGTTCGACTCCCCTTCCAATGCTGATCAAGAATATATATACTTTATAGGGTCTATCTTGCCTCCTTCTGTCTGTTACATACATTCGCACAAACTTAATATACCCTTTTACTCTTTGGGTACAGGGTATAAAAATGCAAATGAATAAAAAACGATTCTAATTTTGCTATAAAAAAGTGGAAAGATATTTAAAAGATGTTTCTCTGCGCTGGAATAAACCGTTATCTTACTATTCTATTCCATTTTACATTAAGAACTTCTAGAGATGTAATTATCATCTTACCTGCAATTGTAATTGATAACATCCTCGCGAAGCTTTTCACTTAGCTCGCCAAGTATGAGTTCCTCATCAAAGAATTTACCTTGATAACGATGTTCAAAATACTCCGTAATGCGCTGTCTCATATCACGTGGCAGCTTACGATATGCCATATACTCTTCGACCTGTTTAACCTTTTCACGGTATTGTCTTCTACTCGAGTCCAAACTCTGTATAAGATTGGTCGCATGACCAAGAAATAACGCATAACATGTAGCACCCGAGATCATAGAGAGCATCGTCAGCCACATGTCAGTCAGTGATTGTGGTGGAAATCTATAAGATTTATAAATTCATTAAAATGCTTGTGCGCCTAACGTAGTTCCCAAATAGGTACTTACCGACCGTAACCAATACATAGCATATGTGACATTGCCTTAAATAAAGCCCACGAATACTGTTCCAGCCAATATGATTCCTATTAAAAAGATGCTTTGTATAGGCGAACTATGAAACTAGAATTTTATTTCGATACAATACACACCTGTAATTCGTTAATTGATACCCACGAGTTTGATGGAAACCCCTGCAGCATTGGAACTAAGAACTGCAGACAACCACTCCAGTGTCCAATCAAGAGCATCATACAAATCAAATTGAAGATTCTCATGAACACCGAGGCCATGTTGAGGAACTGTAACCAAATGCATCAATAAAGATGTCAACGAAAGTTTTTCGCCTTCGTTATTGTGTACTGCAATTCGTTCGATTAATCGATCGATCGATCAATCGCTCGATCGATCGAATTGTGCATTGCTTCTTTGTTCATGGAATTTAAGTTTTTGATTATTCGATCGATCGACCGACCGAACGATCAATTGATCGATCGTTTGTGGTGATCGTTGAGTGTCGCGTGAGTGTCGTACATTAATATACAACAAATCAACAAACCAAATAATTCAAGAAACAACTAAATTAAAAATAAAAATATTTTTCAATCAAATAATTATTTATATGCAAATACACGTGCTCTCAAAATTTTTTTTTTTTTTTTTTACTACAAAATATAGATCGATCTTAGATAAAGTGATCCAAGTTGATCTCTTTTCTACCCATTTAAACCAACCAAACCAACTAATACTGAGCAACGAAGCAGACAATTAAAATTAAGCTATAGCACTATTATTTATAGGCAATGTACAAGTATGTAAATAGAACTGACAAATCGCTTTTTAGAAATGTGGTAGCGCGGATTTAGATAAATGATTTTTTTACTATTTTTCTTTCTTTGATCAATTTTTTTTTAATATTTGAAAGAAAAAAAAAAAGAGTTAATAAGAGGGAACTGGCCCTAGCCATATTTAATAACTTTAAATGAGGTTGGATAGCTTTAACCCTGAGAAACTTTTCTGCGTTCTATTTTTTCAATATCGGTCTTATTAAAAGGTTTTATTAACAAGTAATAGGCGCTCCCGTAATCCCGAAACTTTTGCGTAAATTCCTACGATTTCAATTATATCGTGTTCCTACTATCGCAAATAAAAAAACGTTTCTTTGCATTTTACATAAAAAACTGAAAGGATAATAAACCTCATAATGAGTTTTTTTTCTTCTGATTTTTCAAATATGTGAAAGATATTAAAAAACCATTTTTTATTTATTTTTTTTTTTTTGTATTTAATATGCAAGTAAATAATTATATAGCGCAACATATAAGTGCGAAAGAGAACGGTATACAATATGACTTAGGACATCTGTCGGCCAATGACTGACGCCATCTTTTGGTCAATATTAATAAAGTACCTTTCATTCATAATAATTTGAAAAATAAGTGTTCTTACGACCAACAACTAAAAAAAAAAAATACATACTTCAAACTTTAAACAAAATAGAAATATAGAAAAAAGTTTTGAAAAAAAATTCAATAAATTCTCATATGAAAAAAAAAAATGGGAGTTCTTAACAACATTTTTTATCAACTCTTCGAGCAAGAAAAAAAGTTTGACTCTATTTACCCTTTAAAATGGTCGATATCGGAAAAGATAGTATGCAGAAAAGTTTCTCAGGACAAGGGCTATTGAAACTTATTTAAAGTTATTAAATAACGCTAGGATGAGTTCTCCCATGCTTACCCGGCTATGTCCTTATTATATATATTTTATTTTTGCTTAAATTTTTTTCATTTGTTCAGTAACTTAAATTTATAATAAAATCAAAACCATTCAACCGAAATCTTGTGCCACCACATTACGACAATGCACAGCCAAATTGCTACTCCAAAATGCTATCAAATTTACAATAGATGTTTAGTTTTGAAATTATTTATTTACTTTGAATAATGTTAGTTAGTACTAGCTCTAAAATTCCAAAATAAATAAAAAAAAAGAAATAAAAAAAATTATAAATAAAAAATGTTATTAATAAAATACAACCTGATATCTAGCGTTACTTGTCAACAAATTGGTGCATTATACCAGCTGCTACGTAGGTTATTTGTTTTTCTTTTTTTAGTAGTAAACAGTACAATATCAAATATGATACAAGTGCTCTTCTTAACATTCGATTTTAAATACTCTGTTTTTTTTTTATAATGTTAAAGATATTTAAATGAAAGACTAAAGTCGAAGTTATAATTTACAATCAAAGCATTTTTAGTGCTACAGTTCTGTACAGAAATGAGGGAAAACGAAATAGAATAAACCAAGAAACCAATATAAAAAGTTATACCAAAACCAAAAAAAAAAAAAAAGATTAAATATTTTAAAGAAAGAATAGAAATGTTCTGTAGAAACCGTAACCTATAAAAAATAGTAAATTGTAGATGATGATCAGCTAAAACGGCATTCGTAGAACGTAGGCAGATAATAAAGAAGTTCTAGAAATATGGGTGAATTAAAAATAGTTTCCATACAGTAAAGCTCCCAAAGCACGTACTATAAAACTCTTCAACAAAATCAATCGATTTGTTAGTTAATAATAAAAAAAAAAAAAAAAAAAAAACACAATCGATTGATTTGTCATTGAGAATTTTTAAAAAATTCAAAATTTTTTTAATATTTACAGAAGAAATTTTAAAGGAAAAATAAACTCAGTGCAAAGCAACTATTTGTAAAGATAACTTTTGCGTATTTCAATATATTTCAGCAGTGTTAAAAGATTCCCTTTAAACGAGGTGAATGTTAGCTTAAAATTTAAGAAGAATAAAAAAGAAAAAAAGACTCAAAACAAAAGCTCAAAAACAGGAACAAATTAAAGCATTCATAATTTCAATGAAAAACCAAAAAAAATCAAAAAAAAAATTCCAAAAAAATTAAAAATTGTACTTAGAAGCGGTGTTATTATTAAATTCAGTTATTGCAAATGCATTAAAAGTCGCAACAAGGCCGTTTGTTTGGTTAGGTCCGGCCGCTGCCAACTTTAAATTAGTTCCATAAGCTGGCGGCTGCACGCGCCTAAAGCTCGCAAGCGTTCCAAGTGCGTTGAGGAAATTTAAGTTTCTTTTTTTTTTTGCGTTTTTTTTTTTTTTGTTTAGGATTAAATTTCTACAGCAAAGCGTACTTTAGGAGAAGCGGCGGCGGCATTATAAATGCTGAAGCAGCAATTGCAGATCTGTGGCAATTTTGCAGCTGCTCCCGAGTCGTTTGCGTGTTTTTAATTTTTTAAGTATGCAGTCACATTGAAACAAGCATTAGAAAAATCACATTTAGCCAAGAAATCGAAACAAAACAACAAGAAATTTAAGTATAGAAATTTTACTTAAAAAAAAAACAAAATAATTGTATAGAAACAAGATTGAGATTCGAAACGCGTTTTTATCCGTTCTAATGTTATGTTGCCGTCATCATCGATCTTTATGAGGTGCGTGCTCGTGTAGCGCGATTATTTTTTTTTCCAAAAGATACAATCTGATCTGATCTATTTTACAAGCTGATAATATGTTTTACAATGTACAATGTACAATGATTCCAGTCAATATAATACAATTTTATTTACAAAATTGTTCTTATTTTTATACCCGTTACACACAGTGTAAACGGGTATATTAAGTTTGTCCAAAAGTTTGTAACGCATTGAAGGAGGCATCGGAGACCCCATAAAGTATATATATTCTTGATCAGCTCTATGAGACGAATCGATTTAGCCATGTCCGTCTGTCTGTCCGTCTGTCTGTGTGTTGCTGCGCGATTTATTCGCTCAGTTTTAAAGATATTGGGCTGAAATTTTAAACTTAAGCTTTTCTCGGCAACGACTAGGTTAAGTTCGAAAATGAGAGTGCCATGCCCATTTTTTTGTATAGCCCCCATACAAACATCGATTTTTTTCCATTTTTTGTTTAAAAATAGTAATTATTTACGATTGTGATCGCTCCCAATTGAGTAAAAAAAATTTCTTTTGTCATCGAGTGTCAAAAATAAAATGCCATGCCCATTTTAGGCTATAGCCCCCATACAAATTTACAGCCCATTTTCGAATTTTTGTATGAACACTTATTTTTTCTGAATGAATTCAATTGCATTTGGTAAAATCAATTCTTATGTCAACTCCATCGATATAGTAAAGATCGGGCTAACATTACAAAAAGCCTCCATACAAATTAAATCAAATTCATCTTGAAATTTAATCTAAGCGCCTAGTGAACATATAAACTATTAAAAGTTCTGTGAACGGGTATTTCAGCTTCGGTTCAACCGAAGCTAACGTTTTTCCTTGTTTTTTTTAATTTATTTAATTTGACGCTTAATTTTTTCAGAAGGTTTTTGGTTGCATAAACACGGTGCCAAAAAAAATTTATCCAAGCTTTAAAGTAGAGAGTCACTTTACCCAAATTTTATTTGTATTTTTTTACAAAAAGTAAAAAAAAATATTAAAATTCGACTTCAAAGATTACATAACATAAAAGTATTCATAAAAAAACTAAAATTATTGGAGTTGGTTTGTATTAGAGATGGGAAATGGTCTGGGATTTTGTCGTAGCTCATCGTGGCCCATTTATTTTTTCGTGTTCGTGCGTTTCGTGTTTGAAAAATAATCGTTTTCATACGGCAGACAGCATGACGGACAGACAGACATAGCTCGTTCGACTCCCCCTTTCAATGCTGATCAGGAATAAATATACTTTATGGGGTCTATCTAAGCTCCTCCGGTCTATTACATATATTCGCACAAACCTAATATACCCTTTTACTATATGGGTACAGGGTATAGTTAAAGCAAAATGGCATTTTCGCCTCAATTCATTCAATTCAAAAATTTTTAACATTAGCTTGTAATCTTTGTATAAATTGTTACTAACTTGGCGCTAAATTATTCATTAATTAGAATATTGTTAAAAAAAGAACAAATTTAATAAAAAAAAATTTTTTTTTATATTGACTGGATTTATATATTATTTGTTTTTTTTTTGTTTCTTATTTTTTAATAATTTTTTTGTGTTGCTGTAGTTTACAAAGCGCTTTGATGCATCAAATATAAATGGTTTTGAAAAAGTACTTAAAATATTATTGTTTTTTTTTTTTTTTTTGTTTTATTTTAATCAGTTTTTGAATAAAAGACAATCTCAGAAAAAAATTTACAGAAAGAATATTAAAGTCAAGCAAAAATGATCCAAAACGAGAACGAACGAACGAACGTGAACCAACGAAATATGCACTAAAACTCAATTTTGTTTTTATTTTTTTTTTTGTATTTTGTTAATCATTCTTAAAAAAAAAAGAGTGAGATTACGAATCAATCAATCAATCAATCAATAAAACGTAATTAATAACCATAGCAATTAATTAATTAAGGCTTGCTTATTATTATTATTATTTAATTTAAGTTTAAAAGTTTTTTTTTTTTATTTTTGTGTTTTTTTTTTTCTGTATAAAGAGTGTAAAAAGTTCATATTTTTGTCTTTGTGGTACTTGATTTTTTGTTGTTTTTGTTTTTATTTTTGTATATTTTTATGTAGTTTTTTTGTAGCAGTTTTATTGTTTTTTTTTTTTTTTTTTTTTTTTTGTTTTGTTTTTTTGTTTTTATTTGGTTACCTTGAGAATTAGGTTGCTTTTTGTCAAGCCATCTTTGTCTTTTCTATGCATTCTCCCTCTGCGATCAGCACTTTTTTTCTGTAGATTCTGCAGAATCTAAAAACCATATATATACACAGGTATTTTAGGCCCTGATCATCAACTAGTTTGATTTTTATTTTAATTTTTTTGTATTTTTATTGAATTTCTTTCTTTTTTTTTTTTGTTAATGTTTTTTTTTTTTTTTTGTATTAAATTATTTTTTTGTTTGTGAGTTTATTTTTGATAGTTATGTATGTATTCAAGAATTAATCATATATTGAATTTATTTAAGCTGTAGCTGTTGTTCGGGTGCTCAAGTGGTTAAAGTTTGTTTTTGAAATAAAAAAAAAATATAAAAACTTATAAAACACAAAAAAAAAAAAAAAAAAAGATAATTAATTGTTTGTTTTCGCTGTTGTCTGGATTTTGTATTGAGGAAATATTTTTCTTTCAAATATTTCACATATAAATGCATTTATTTTGTTGTGTGACGTGAATATATATTTTTTTTTGGTTTTTGTATTCTTTTTTTTACAAATTCTCATTTTTAATTTAACGTACTTTTCGCAAATAATTATTTTTTTGTGCAAATGGATATAAAATTGTGCTATATTCAGTATGACAGAGCATAAACTAGATAAACTGAATTAAAATAAATATATTAAAGAAGGAGACAGGATAATTATCCTTGAAATGATTAAATTATGTATCCGGATGTAAAGGGCATTACCGAGTAAGTATGAGGGAACTGACCCCACGCATATATAATATTTGTAAATGATCTTCAATAGCTCCTTTTTTGAGAATTTTTTTCTGCGTACTACCTTTTCCGTTAAAAGCTATATTGAAGACAAAATGGCGGCAAACGTGAATTTTTATTTTATTTTTTGTTTAGCTCACAGAGTTGATAAAACAATTTCAAAGTAATTTTTTTTTTTTAAATCTTTTAAATTTATTTGTTCTAATGGCAAATACGTTTTTTTAAATTATTTGGGTAAAAAATTTTGTTTTAGAAAAATCATGGTGGAGTTTTATTTATGTAAACTATTTAATATTACAAAACCGTCGGTGTTCATGGTGGTGTATGTTTTTAATATTGCCGATATCGGTAAAGGTAGTTCGCAGAAAAAGTTATTAACTTAAGTGCTATCGAAACTCATTAAAAAATATTAAATATCGCTAGGTTTCTCTCATGGCTATGCCCTTGTAGATTAAAATTATAAGAATATATCATTTTAAAAGCTTTTTTTCGATACTATGAGACAGTGAACCGGAATTCGAATGTCAGTCCTTTGAAATAGAAATTAAATATAAAAAAGGTATTAAAAACTTAAAAATTGCGAAAATTATAAATAATCAGCATTAGAAAAAACTATTATCCTTATTAATTTACAATGGTCGACGGCGGAAAATTTTGAAATTTAGTTTGGAACAAAAGAAATATTAGAGTAGAAAGCGCAAAGGCTTTAAATGGTTTTAGCATTATATTGAAATAAGTAAAACAATTGAAGTAGGGGTAACTGATGAAGTAAATCATTGGATTTAATTTTTTTTATAAATATCTTCAATGCAATTAGACGGAATGACAACATTTTGCTGTCTTAAATATGTCGACCAAAGTATTTTTTTTTTAAATTGTTTTGTTTGAGAGCAGGTGAAAAAAATGCATAAATTGGGGAAGTTAAGGTTTAGGAGTAAAGTACAGAAAATACAGAACATTATAGCAAATAGATTGGGATTAGTTCCCGAGCAATTTATGTAATTGTTTTTAGTTACAAAAATTTATTTAAAAATTAGTTAAATTTTTTGTTTGTTTTTATTTAAGTAGGCCCTATTAAATTTGGAAAGGAGAGCACTTTTTTTTGTAAAGACTACGCAAATGCTAAGACTCGGAAACGTCTGCGCTGCACTCTAACATAAAAAAAAGCTATTTATAGTAGTAAACAGATTTGCACACGAATTAACTTGGCTAACTGCTGCTAGTAGTAAATCGATTTTTCAAAAATTTAATTTAACAACAATAATCATAATAAAGAAGCACTTTTCGAGATGATCTTGTGATATTGTGATTTTTTTTTTTAATAAAAAAAGTCTGTATAATTTTTTTTATTTTTCATTGAATTTTAGTGTAGATGAAAAATGGCCAAAAATAAATTTGTGTCGTCAATATTATTAAAAATGAAGAAAATGTCTTTTTCGCTTTACATACAAACTATCTGAAGTATTAAAAAAAGAAAAACTGAATATATAAAATATATAAAAAGAAAAATAACAAAAAAAAAAAAAAATTAAGCGAAAAAATGTTCCATAAAAAGAAAAAAAATAGAAAAGTAAATCATTTTTGTAATTCGTTCGATGCAAATAAGCATTAAATTCGAAATTCGTAAATTGAATTTAATTTAATTTAATATTAAGAAATATAATAAAAACAAATTTAACGCTATATTGTAGATACTCACATACACCTCCTCCCACTGTGAGACATAGCGCACGAGGCGCGAAAGGCGTAAAAGGCGCACTAGCGAAAGTAATTTCGCTAGGCGCAATATACGCAATGCGCGTCCAGCGTGCAGGATTTGAAAAGAATCTGAGAAATCCTGCAATTTCATAATCTTAATGAAACGATTGCAAACTGTTTCTTCAAAGCCTCTACTCACTTGGTTGAAAATAAGGAATATATAATCTAATGGTATCGACGAAATCAAATCAAGAAAAAACCAAGTCCTTAAGTAATGCTTAGCGATAAGCTTTGGATCCAAAATTACTTGTTCAGCGTTGTCTTGTTGCATAATTCCTGTGAATAGAAATAAATATTAGATGCATTTATATTTGACTAAAATAATATTGTTATAATTCAATAATAAAACTAAAACATTATTAGCCATGCAAATTTGTTGCTTTGACTAAATTTTCTGATTTTTAAGTTTAGGCATGAGTAGAAAATATTGATTTAAAATTTCAATTCGAAATCGATCATATTAAAAAGTACAAAAATAAACTCTATAAACATCACAGAATTTACTTTTCTTTTCACTGACTCAATTTCTGCCGATTTAAAAACGCAAATATTTTGCGATTTGCAATTGCCGGAGCAGCAAAAATTGTTTTAAAAAGTAAATTGCAAAACTTTAAAGATTATTATTACAGGAGCATGGCTGTATAAGTAGCTAAGATTCATTAGAATCATCATAAGAATGATTCATTTTTTTGATTTAAAAGTGATTCGAAAATTTAAAATTAAAATTCATTCAATTGATAAAAAATGTATTTTAATTAGGTACAATAATATTTAAATTAAATCTAAAAAATAAAAATGCGACTTACAGTGAATTGTTAAACAAAAAAATAATTAATTTTCATATAAAATGATAAAAATGTTCATATAAATTCACAATTTAGGGATAACTTTGTATGGGGGCTATATATTATAGTGGTTCTATGTGAACTTAATTAATTAATTAATTAAGAAAATAAATTCTATACAACATGAAAATATGCCAGGCTAAATTGGGTTATATTTGTTGGTTTGATCTGGCCGGTTAAATTAAACAAGAAGTTTTTATGCAAGAAAAGATTTCTTAAAATGGGCCTAGAGAAAAGCTGATTATATGCAGGGCTGCAAGCTGCTTTTAAACCGAACTACAGTTTTTTTGAGTGTTTGCTCCTTTTGAGAGAAAATGGTTTTGATCCAAAAATAGAACAATGTAAACGTGAAAATTGGTTCGGTTCGAAACGTTTCGCGGTTACTTTAAAACGACTTTGAATATTACAATATAAAATATTGTGAAATTGTTAAATTAAAGCTGAGTGAAGAGCTTGCTTGTCTTTGTTTCGAAGTATGTTACATATATGCGTAAATTTTAAGAAACGTTTATAAGTCCGTTGAGTTGAGAATATTAAAAATAATAGAACAGAGATGGTCAAGAAATTTTAAAGTACTGTCGTTGAAAGTGTACCTCATGGGACGCAGTTTGACATTTTTCAATGCGTAGAGTGGATTAATGAATGCAAATCTGACTCAATCACCGGCACGGTGATGTCTTAAAAAGATTCCTGCTATTCAAATCGTATTTAAAATAAATAATAAAATCATTCATAAACGTTTAGTTCTATTGCACCTCTGTTCCAATTGCTAAAAATGTTTTTCTCTTATTAAATATAATCATAAATCGCAGAAATTACCATTAATCCTTTAATTTTTCATTAAACTCCGCACTTCACTTACCTGTTCTAAAATTGACTACAATATCTATTAAAAAAATAGTATCACTTAGGCAGTTGAAGGCAATCCATCTTGTGCTCAGATCATCGTTGAAGAATGATATTGCGACTGGCAGGATAATAAGATTTGCTACTAATAATAAAAGCATACAAAGGTCCCAGTAAAACCTGTCCGAATTACAAATATAGTATTTCAAATTAATACGAATAGAGTTATCAGGGAATTATTGTTTTAGAAAACAATCGAATTCACCTGAATGAACTGCAAGGGTGTATAACCCAGTGCCCGGAAGTTTTTTGACGTATGCGCTCCTTGACCAACGCTTTGCGGCTGCCGAACAGCTTCATAGCCAACCGGTTGTCTGTCGGCTGGAACCATGATTGCAATTGACTTTTTAGGAAATTAGCAGAGACTTTTTCTGAAACAATCGGGATGGTAGGCATCGGCTCCTCTTTCGGAGTACCGTATAACGAGACGTCATCAAAGTGTACCTAAGAAAGATAGAGATAGACCAAATCAAAGAAAAGGGGGTAAAAAAGGAGAAAAGTGGAGAAAAACCACAAGAAAAAAAAAATTGGATTATTGTAAAACTCAACTGCATTTGCCTGCATAGAATTTATGATACTAGATTGTTTTGTTAATGTGTTTTTGTTTTTTAATGAATAAGATGTGTGTATTTTTTTTAAAACTTAATTTGTATGTATTTGAAATGATTGAAATGTCCGTGTACTGATGTGTCCTGTGCTAATAGTCTAAAATAAACCTTTGTTCTTGCCATTTCGCTTCCTTGGTCGCATATTAATAGAGCCTCATCATCGAAAGCAGTTACCAGTGAATCGGTGCAGGTGTTCTCAAATGATATTCTCAAGTCGTTCTCATTTACATTCAGTACCGAACAATACGAACAACGTACAGATTCCTCGCTATCGCCGCGTAATAAACTGGAACGAAATAATTATTTTGTATCGAGATGAGAAACGCGAATAAATATGCATAAAATTAGAAAAATAATAAATAAATGATAATGTTTATAATGTAGGAAACTATTTTTATTCCAATGTTTATATTTTTTAATGGTGAAAGTACGTTTCCATAGGCTGGGCTGTAATTTTTTATTAACGAGAATTCGAATTCGATTTAACAATGGGCCACCTTGGTGCCAATCGACCAATTAAGTCAGCCAGATTGCCTGCCTGCCTGCCTGCCTACCTGGCTCAAGGTTTGCGGCTTTGCTTCGATAAATTGCCGCACTGCACTGTGTGTGTGAATCACGAAAAGATCACAACTGGAGCGCTTAGTGACTTAACTTAACACTGAAACGGAGCGAAGCAGCGCAGAGCAGAGCAGAGTAGAGCAGAGCTTCTGTTTGTTCATCGATGCGTTCGCATCTGTTGCTAACGCGTGCCATGTATTTTATAGTTATAAATAAAATACGACACATATTTTTACTTATATATCTCTATTTTTTTCACACTCAATTGAATGTAATTTTAAATAGGAAAGTTTTTTTTCGTTTTAATTAAACTTTATGAGGCTGATTTAATTTAATCTTCGTTCAAATTAGTCTAATGAATTTATACATTCATTCATTTTGACTTTGTACGTTTTGGGATATGTATCTAAATGTCTTCTCTGCCTCCTCGACTCGGTATTTCCTCACTTTTTATTTTTTTTTTTTTTTACGAAAATAGATGCACACGACATAAAAATGTGATAATGGAATCTCGTGCTTTGCACGTACTTTCCAATTAGAATTGAAATTGTGCTCTTTGAATCAAATATACTGAAAGTCAAAACTTAAAAACAGGAAATATCTTTGCATTTGCGATAAACAAGCAAGCAATCAGTTGTATCGATTTCTTTTAGTTTTGATAGCAAATTATGTCTGATTGATTGTTTTACAGGAAATATGCATCAAATTATGTATATAATTTTTTTTTAAAATTTTTTTCTTATTTTAAATGCGAAGTTCATTTGAATTCATTTCATAATTATTATCTACATTGCAAGTGCATAAATAGATTTTGTGGTATTTATTTTATCATAAATTGACGCACTCTCTCAGAGTTATAAAAACTCAACATGAATTGATTCTGTGCAAAAAATTAATTTTCTTCCTTTTAAGTGTTTTTATACCCGTCTGAAAGGGTATATTCAGTTTGTCAAAAAGTTGGTAACGCATGAAAGAAGACTCATTAAACTCAAAGTCGAAACTTAAGCTTTTTTTTAACCCTAGGCAGTTAAAGTGTTAAATCTAAAGTGCCACGCCCATTTTTAGTCAAAAACCCTACACAAATTTTTTTTTTTTTTAATGGTATACTTATATAACGATTTGTGTCAAATACGGTAAAAACATTTATAATAGCAACCAATGTTTATAGAAGAACCGATGGTTGAGGTGAAAGATCATTATAGCATATAGCCCCTATACAAACCGATTGCACATATCATTCAAGAAAAGTTAGTGAAATCATTGTGTGACAGGTATTTAAGCTTCGGTTCCACCGAATTTAACGTTTCTCCTTGATTTTTGTGCTTCTGGTATAAAAGAGATGTGCCACCCCCATTGACCCAAATACAAAACTGGTATCAATATTAATGCTTTAGACTGCATGCACAGATTATATTGTTTGTAATAAAAAAAGTTTTCACTCTAACCTTGAATAAGAAAAATAGAATCGCGATAAGTTTTATTAAATTCTGACATACAAAAATTGTATTTTTTAACGCTTTTAGTTCAGAGTTTCTCTGTAGTCATTTTTTGTTTTTTATTTATATTTTTTTTTTTGCTCTTTGATTTGTTTCATGTCTTTATTCAGGCAAGTAGGCAGGTCGAAAGAAGTCGAAAATGTTGTTGGTGTTATTGCAAGTTTATTTTTTTTATCTTAAAGTCCAAGTTTATTTCTAAAAAAATAGAAACACTGATTCATTAAATATTAAAGTATTTTTTTACAATTTGATTGGGGCTAATGTGAACACAAATGGCTAAATTTACTCTAGGATAAAAACATCCCACACCCAGTTTTGTTTTTGGAAAATAACTTTCTCGAAAATGTATATTGTTGTAATGTAATTTGTAGCTTATCTTATTGCCAAAGAACCTGTAATATCCGTTTTTTTTATGAATTTCACAAATTTAAAAATTTTTTTCGAATTAAAAAAAAAAGATATATATACATTTTTTTTTTTTACTCGACCAGACCTACAACATCTAACTATAAAATTAGTCACAATTAGTTTAAACTAAATTTATAAAAATAACAAAAACACGGTGTATATTTTATCACCTCAGGTTTATACACATATTGCAATTATACCAAGGTAAGTTCTTCGCCGATCCGATGAGTTATATACAATTTTACCTCGACGGGAGAGAGACATTTGGAGAAAGAGATGTAAGCAAACATTATATTTTCCGTACTTTTGTTTTGGTTGATTTGGTTCTTTAAAAAAATATTTTTTATATTAAAAATATATGGGTGATTCTTTTTTTGAGTCGAACAGTTTGACCTCTTAGAATGCAATAAAATTGTTTTTACTAATCTTTAGACAAATATAGTTAATTGCAGGTTTTAGGCACAAACGATTTTGGTTTCGAAAATATTCACGTATTTTGCTCCGAAAATTTAATGAAATTGCTCATAATATTCAACATTCAAAGTAAAATCTGTTTGATTAAAATCAAGAAGAAGAAAAATTTCTATTTTTAAGATAAAATTATATAAATTCACCATAACATGTAGACTCACTAAAATTTGTTAGCAAACTAAAAAGAGACAGTGGCGGAATACTTCTAAGCTTTATATGATAAAAAACGGTCCAAAACACTGATTTTTGATTTTTTTAAACTTTTTTTCTTAAAATCTCGACTTAGTGGAAAATTTTTAAATCCAAATTCGCATTAAGCGATGAAAAATCGCTACGATAAGCGTAGCCTGATGCTTATTTTTTTTTGTCAACAAGAACGGCCTTGACAGTGAACTTACCTTACGCAAGATTTTACTTTTAAGTTTTATTTTTTTCTTCTCTTAAGTCGCAGTCCACTGTTATCTGAATTTATTTATTATACTATATTTTTTTTTTTTTTTTGATTTTTTGTTTGTCTCTTGGGCCTTGTTGCCGTTTATATTAATCGATGCGTTCCGTTTAATTTCATTTAATTAATAAAGCACTTCACATCAGAGAACAGCTGTTCTTTTTTTTTTTTTTTGCACTTAATTAAGATATTTTTTTTTATATTTTGAATTTGTTGTGTGCGTATGTATCGTAAAAAATTATTATAGTAACGAATTTGCACAAAGATAAAACTAGCATCTCAACACAAATACAACATAAAAAAATATTTAAAAAAAAAAGTAATAAAAAAATAATAAAAAAAAACTGTTTTGTTATGAATTTTGCATATACGGGGCCAATATACAATATATATTTTGTATCTGAATGCGATCATTTCGCTTTGGCGTGTACGTCCGACCGATTAATTTAGTTGATCTTGCTATTTCTATTTCTCTTCCCATTGCTACTTTTATTTGCATGGAGCTACTTCGATGAGGGTCAAAGCAAAAATGAAAATCACCCCCAAAAAAAAATCTAACTCATTTTGATTTTTGCCTCTTAATCAACGATCTTAGAGAAATTGTATCTGTAACTGTATCTAAAGCAAACAAACAACAATAATTTTTACAAATACAGATACAATTGGCATTCGGCTGTATTCGAATGCTGCGCACGCGGTTTGATATGTTTCAATTTGATCAAACTGAATTGCCTGTTTGAAAGTTAGGAACGAACTGACCCGATCTGATTATTAGGGCAACACATATAAAGATGCTGTTGTGTTGTGTTTTGATGTCGATGTCACTGTTGTTGTAGTTGTTGTTCTTGTTGTTGTAATTTTTTATTGTTGCTCTTACCTCGTATCTTAATTGAACATAAAGATTACGATTCTATAGTTATTCTTATTGTAACAAAAAAAGAAAAATAAAAAAAAAACACAACAAACAAAATTGTGTTTCGCTCTATTTTTTTAATACACTCTTCACTTTGTATATGTAAAAGAGCATAAACAATTTGTGAAGCGGTATGTAACAGGTGGAAAGATCACCAACGGAAACTTTCTACCGTTTGAACGCACTGAGATACTACATATATACATGTTTATAGGCTGCAAGCTTAGAACTAGATGCTTCTGCTTCCCTTAAACGTTTCCCCATTGGTAGCTACTACAAAAATCTATAATTCAATTTTCATCTCCTCAATATTTTTTCATTCAATTCTTCAATTGAACTAAATTTATGTGTAGGGTACAATTTTTCTATTAAAATTGCAATGTATATATTTTTGCTTTAGGTATTCTCTTTTAGCTGAGAGTATCGAATTCGAGCGGTTGCAATGAAATATTTTAAAAATTCTAAATCAGCTGACTTCCGAAAAAATTGAACGGACAACAAGTCAAATGAAGCAAAAAATACTTTTTTATTTATAGTTTATAAAATAAATATTTGGAATAATTTGAAAAAATTTTAAATATTTTAAAATGTCATTCATGTATGTACAATATTTTTATTATCGTTTGTATTGTATCTTATTTATGTACTCGTATAATTGTCACGTCCGAACGTCTTCATGTGAAAACGTTTGTCTGTTATTGAATTAGTTCAAATAACGTACGAATCAATTATAAATTATTAACGTTCAATATTTTACTGCTGCATCGAATAATTACCTTCATACTATATACAATATATGTATGTAGTTTCATTAAAATAATTACTATGGAAAATTGTTCATTTGAAGATATTTTTTTTTTTTTGTGAAATGTATTAAAAGTTTCCCATACAAAAAATGGTATAAAACTCTTTTGGAAACACAAAACTGTAATTTAAAAGACATAAAGGACTGTAACTGCTTCTAGAATAAGGAAATTAAAGTGGCTTTCATTTTAAGGACAAAAGTTTATATATAATATTCAAATATCAGTTACTTTTCATTGGATTAGCGAACTTAAAAGTTTTATTATAAAATCGTAAAATATTTTTAATTGTTTAAAAAAAAATTGTACCAAAACAGTTTACATGTTAGAACTAAACGCCACGTCCATTTTTAAGCAAAATCCCATACAAATTTACAAATTTATTTTTACATGAAAAAAATTGTATAAAGCAATTTATTTCAAATATGGTAAAAGTATTAGTCTTCAGAATTAATTTGGCTCAAATCGGACATCAACAGCATATGTATGTATGTACCTCCCCATGTTTTTAAATACTCCGATTTTTGACTTTAACAAAGACTTTCAAAGTGGGGATATAAAAGTAATTTGACATAAAAGTCCTCACAAGAGTGAACCCTTATAAAATACATTATTATGTTTATTGAGTTCAATAGTTTTACAGTAAATCTACGTAAGTATTTTCACCATAAAAAAAACTTTCGGCGGTTTCGGCGTCACTAATAATATTTTCAAAATGTTATTCTTCTATGCATTTTTGTGCTGCCCTTAAAATACACACATATATATTATAAAAAATTAAAAATAAATAAATAAAAACGCAAATAAAAATACAAAAACAAATAAAATAATAATAATTTCATAAACAATATCCTAAACGTGTTTAAAAAAATTAAAATTCCTAACGTCGAGACACATTCATATATACCCAACCGAACAAAATACCCAATATCGAGTTTTATTTCAATGCTTAGCACAATAGTATGTACCTTATAGGGTCTGGAACACTTCTGCCGTTGTGATATTTTAGTTCTTTATTTTATTAAACGTTTCACTTTATATAAATATTTTTTTCATTCGAGTTTTTTTATCTGTCCAACACAAAACAACTGATCACTAAAACGAACTCTTACAATGTATTTGACTTAATGAGTTCTTATAAATTTTATTTTTATTTACATTTGTATTAGGTTGGCATGTTGCGGAGAACTGTCACTAAAATTTCTTCGAATTGATGGAAATATTTATTTGATTTGTTTATAAATTAAGTAAAAATTATTAAGTCACTTCTCAGAAGACGTAGAAGAACTTTTTACACTAAAATGTAATCCGAAACGAAATATGGAATGCACTGTTTATGTCGTCGACAATCCAATTAATACAAAATAGATTTACACAAATTGAATTTCGTTTGAACGATAAAAATTTTTTTATTGAAAAAATTAGAACGAAATTGATTACCGCACAAAAAAAAAATAAATAAAAAATAAAAACAAATCACCAAGAACAACTAGAATTATGTATTTGAATACGCGTTCAAGTTCAAGATCAGCCGGAAAATATAAATTCTATCAGTTTTGATGTACACTTTCCGCCCGATTTAAATTATTATGTTGCTTGGTCGATCGGTCAGCTTATAAAAAAAAAGTTTTTAGTTGCGTTGCTGTGAATCCTAAGATTTTTTTAGGTACGTGTTTAAGTTAAGTTTGGCTCGGTACAGTTCGATCAGCACCGATCCGCGCTACGCTGTGGCTAATTTGTAACTGATTATGCAGATGTCGACGCCTGAAACTGAGCAGCAATGAAACTGACGCTGCGGCCACTGGCATTTATTTGTTAATCTTGAAATATGCGCGTAATTCACCGAAGTCGTCGTCGCAGTCGTCGCTGATAAGCGCGTCGAATAATCGACCCATCGCATAGGGAGCGGAAGAGTGAGAGTGAGAGAGAAGACAGAGACGTATAAACAAAACGACGGACAGACAGACGAGCCGATTTAGAATGAATGTGTCTGAAACGCGAAACTGAAACCGGTAACACAAAAATCGAGTTGCGAATAGACATGGAACAATCAGGTGAACGCGCCAAATTGCGGGTAAATGTTTGGAATATGTAATTAATTATTTCAGTGTGAACAACTGAGAACAAAAACAAAAACAAAAACAAGCGAAACATAATTACTAGGTTTTGTATAAAGAGGAGCGAGCGAATTAGTCTGCTTAAGCCAAAATTAATTATATGTAGCAGCCAGAATCTTCCAATGGCTGCTGTGGTAAGGCGGGAGATCATCTTTCAAAATTAATAAAAATAAAATAAAACTTACCGTTCGGTGAGACGCGCGCTCTTATGTCGCTTTATGTGCCTCCGATTGAAGCTATTCGTGCACGATGTGGATGTCGGTTTACTAAGCACGCAATTTTGTAGCGATGATTTTAGTCCAATGCTACTGCTGCCTCTGCCCAACGCAGCCGGCGCAGTGCCACTGCCGCTTCCAACAACTCCAGCGCTGGCTACAGTTGTTGTCGAATCACGACCAACAGCTGACCTTGGACCATGATCATGTGTCGAGGAGCCGTGTGAACCGTTAAACGAAGCCGCCGAATGTCCGGTGTAATCGGTTGGTGCACTAAGCTGTCGATTGAATTCGGCTTTGCGACGACTGATTTCCGTGAGGCAGTGCTTATTCAAGTGTCCGTTGCTCGAGACAGAACTTTTCGGCGACGCAAGATATTGTTGGTAATGGTGAGGATACTGATATAGATATTGCGGTTGCTGTTGCTGACTACTTTGGCTTGGCCCAGTGGCTGCTTGTATGTGACACGAATTGGTGCTTGCACTAAGTTTGCCGCCACCGCTGCTGCCGCCGTTGCCGTTGTTTACCAGATTGCAGTTTTTATTTTGTATTCTGGCCGCAAGCGGATGCGGCGCCGCCGGCGGTTCCTTGCCAGCTGTAGGTATGGTGTTGCTCTTGCTCTTTATTGATGAACGATATGAAAGAGGCGTTTGTTCTTGCGGTGTTGAAGGCGTTTTGGCGGCGCCGTTTAGTAGCTGTTGCTGTTGTCTCGCTGTTCTTGCTCCCGATGCTAAAGCAGACGGAGTAGGTGAAGTGGACGAATGTGAGCCGGTTTCACGATCTCGATCTCGATCTCGATCACGATCTCGGTCTCTATCCCGATCCCTATCACGATCACGATCGCGCTGCTGCGCCAGTTGTTGCTGTTGCAGTGAATGCTTCTTCTCGACTAAATACAAATTCAAATACTTATCACCCGGATGCAACGAATTATCAGAGACAGCGTTCGATTTGGATATGATCTGATGACTCTTCTTCTTGGCGGTACGGTTTTTAAGCGAGAGATTACGGAGCTTCTTCGATTGTTCCTTGATCTTATTTGTGCGCAGAAACGACGGACTATTGGCAATGCACTTAAAAATGTAGGTCTTATTTACAAGCTGCTGCTTGTCGGGCGGCTCAAAATCGCTCTTGAGATTCGTAAAGTGTGGCTCGTTCAGCTGTTGTTTCGCGTAGATATTACACTCGCTATAGTGACTCTTGAGTAGTGTGGATGCGGACGCTGCAGCGGTAAAATCTGAATCTAGATGTGCGTAACGTGTAATCGGGTCGGAATTGCTAAAATTTTGATGCACAACAATTTGCGAGGAGCTCTGTGTATAATTGCCCTCCTCCGATGAGCTTAAACGCGTACGGTGGTACGGTGGTTGATCCGATAAATGATCCTGATACAACGCTGACTGGCCGCCAGTGCTGCTAACTGTGCCGCAACTGATAGGACTGTTTGGCACTAAATTGGGGCTTGTACTTTGGTTGGTGTTTGTGTCAAGATGTGTATGTGGGTAGTTTCGTTTCTTGCCAACTCCAGTGGTTGCTGTTGCGTTTGTTGCTGTTGTTGTACCAACTCCGGTGGTATTGACTCCGTATCCGTATCCGGTGGATGATCCAGCCTCTGCAGCAGCGACAGCAGCTAGCGATAGCTGCTGCACAGGTAGTCCCGTGTAATAGCAACTGCCACTGCTGTCGTATGAGCTTTGTTTAGAGATGCCGCCGCTAAAGCGACTACGTTGTGTTGTAGACTGTTGATTTTCATCACCTGCCCCACCACCGAGCAGACTCTCACTATCCGCGTCTGAACGATCGCGTCGACTGCGATTAAGTACCTTGTCCTTGTATGAGAGTAAGCCAGCCGTTGTGCATTTCAGTGATTCACAGCTGCAGGAGATCGACTGACGTAACGAAGGATTACGCGAGGTATTAACGCTTACGCTGCGACCTGTTGTGGATGTATTATCTAAGAGCAATAACGGTGTATGGCATTCACCCGCTGGAGTTGTTGTTGTTCCGGTTGTTCTTGCACTCTGCGGTTCGCTATTTGTTGTTGTTGCTGTTTCACTCGTTTGATTATTTGTATTGGCGCTAGTTGTACTCGTTAGATTAATCAGCGATTGACGTGGAAGTTGCTGTTGCGAATTTGAATACTGACGATATTGCGCCTGTTGCAGCTGTTGTTGTTGTTGGTACACCGATTGTTGCTGTTGTTCGTTGTTCAAGTTTTCACTGAAAAAACGAATAAGAAAAATTTTATATTAATTTTTTTTTTTTTTTTTGATATCTTTTAATTTCCTTAATTCTTTTAAGCATTAAAATTGTTTTTTAAGAAAGTGAAAAAGTGAAGCAATGTGCACATATTTAGATACATTTAAATCTATCATATAGACATACTAAGCAAATTCACTTACATTCAAAAGTGCGAAATTTAATGAAAATTTTTAAACGAATTTTGTTATCTAGTTTGGATAGGTATTGTCGCGTGTATGACTTCATTCAAATTCTAATAAAAATAATAACTAAAATATTAAATTTAAAATCAAATAAAAAAAATTTTGAAAGGAAACATACTCATCTGCTGTTGATCGCGCCAAGAATTGAACTGAGTTAAATCAACAATATGTTTTGAGTCAACTCTCTGTTCCGTCTGTCCGATACATATACCCATACTATACATATTACTCGTAGAGTGCGCAATGCGCACCACTGAACTCAACACATGCCGCTCGACTATATTGTATAATACAATTTCTATAGATTTAAACAAAAGGAAAGCGTTTTATATACAGAGTAGCTTGTATATGCATGTGGGTATGCTTGTGTTGGTCTGAATAAAAGCGTATTTAGTTCTATTACTTCGGCAAGAGCTGGAGAAACTGTCGTTTGGGGTGTCAGTGCTGTGCGTGTTTAAAGTGATCGACTCACGAAACAATTTCAACCATTTATACATTGTCAATATTTTTTTATAGTTATTTACAAAACTAAATAGAGATGTAATTTAGCAAAGAGCATCATCCCTTTCATTTATAGTAAAAGTAAACATTATTAGACACGCGTAAACTATTTATAGTATGTAGCAGTGTTGACAAAAATATTGATTTTTGAGTCGCAGTCCGATTAGCGACTGCGACTTGAAAATCGCAGTGACTCGATAAAATAGATGAAAACAGTGATAAAATCGCAGTTCGCGTAAAACAAACAGCGATTACTGAACAGGTTCACTATTCGCGAAGAGTGATACACAAAATGGCCGCGAACTGAACGCAAATCACTACTTTCAGTCGCAGTGTGAATAGCGATTTTTAAATCACTATGGAAAGATAACCGAAAGTTTTTTTTTTTTTGTTAGAGAGGGGGACACTGAGAAAAGTTTCTTGCAAATAAAATTGTACGACTTTGTTTTTAACAAAATAGTCTTCCCTACCCTAAAGAACTTCCCTATCCAAGTACCAAATCGTGGTTTAGACATCATCAAACTACATTCAAATATTTAGCTGATACCTAAAAATGTTTATAAAAGTGCATGAAAACACTACTTTAACTGTTATATCTGGATGAAGATGATGATTTAGTGTTAAAGACAAGCCTTCGAGCAGCCAAAAAAAAAAAAAAAAAAATTACCGCTGAAGATGCATTAACTCAAGGAATTAATTGGAATTAACTAAAAATTTGTTGGGATCATATTTTATACTTAATACTTTTGATCTTAAGATTTTATTTTATTACAATTTCATTATTTGTTGCAAAACACTGAAGAACCTTTTCAACAATTTGACAATTAATTGTCAATTCCATCCCTGTCATTCATAAAATTTGAGCTTTTAGAATATTAATTCCACTCAATTAGCAGAACTCAAGTGTCGGCAAATAAAATGTACTATTGTCGGAATAAATCTTTCTCTTTGCGTTGCACGTTTCTAAAAGAATTATTATACGTTATGGTATATGGCTATACTCTTGTACATACACACATATATGTATATACATATATGTATACTCGTATATTAAAATATATACATAGAAGAATTTGTATACAAAAGTGCAATGTTTATATTTACAAAATGTTGTTTGGCAAAAAAAAAAAAAAAAAAACAAAACCAAAAGAAAAAGAAAACAAGAAAAAACGTTAACTTCGGTAGCACCGAAGCTCAAATACCCGCCACACGAAACTTTTTTCACTTTCTTGAAAAAAAGGGAAAAAATAGAAGGTGAGTTTGTATGTGGTCTATATGTTATAGTTGCTCGATCCTTGTCATGTCGGTAGCATATTCATAGGATAACAGTAAAAGTGATTTTACACAGATTAGAGTGAATATATCCATAAATAAGAACTATTTTCATACAAAATCTGAAAAATGGGCGCTTGGTTTGTATTGGGGCCATATCAAAAAATGGACATGGCACCTTTCTTTTGAAATTTGATGTCATTAGAAGTGCTTTTACCCAAAAAAATTTTCATACAAAAAAAAGAAAAAAATGGTAAGTTTGTATGGGGACTATATCTAAAAATGGGCTTGGCACCATTCTTCTGATATTGGATGGATGGATATTGGATTAGAAGTATTTTTACCCGATTTGTAGCAAATACTTTCATAAATAATAAATATTTTCATAGAAAAAAAAATCGAAAAAAATGGTAAGTTTGTATGGGGGCTTATCTACAATTGGGCGTGGCACCTTGGTTCTGACAAACAAACTGCATAGGAGCACAAAAAGCTTAAGTTTAAAGTTTCAGGTCAATATCTTTGAAACTTTCCGAGAAAAACGCATTGCAACAGACAGACAGACGCACATGGCTGAATCGATTCGTCTCGCCGAGCTGATCAATAATATATGTACTTTATGGGGTCTCCGATGCCTCCTTTGATGCGTTACAAACTTTCCGACAAACTGATAATACCCTCCACACTATGTGTGGCGGTTATAAAAAGGCATTCTGTGTCTCCAAGCAAAAATTTACACAGAGAAATGCGTTCACAGACTGAATTTAGAATTTTGTTTCTTGTTTATAAAATAAGGTCAAAGTGCACAGAGCACAATAGATATGCACATACATACATATAAATGTATGCAAGTGCACAAGTAGGCATTTGCATTGTGTATGCAAGTAAAAGTAAAGATATTCAAATGAAAAACTTTTATCTTTTGAGGGGAGAACCGACGTTTGAAAATTCGAAGGACGTGTGAAACTAGTGACATCCGTCTGACTACTGTCTGTCCGATATATATTTATGTATAACAATTTGATTTATTTTGTGGAACAGTTTTAAGTCAAGAGAAATAAAAAAAAATAATAAAAGAATGATCGCTGTAGTTGAGTTGGCTTGGAGCTTAACTCTTTAAAATAGTGTTACCATTTTAAAGGAGTGTTTGATGCCAAATCCATACGAGCTTTTGTGCGGATATGTAACCACGGACGAGAGATGGATCCATCAACAGAACCCAAGTGGACTTATTCGGGTGAAACAAGTTCCAAAGAAGGCTATGTTATGCAACATGGCTAAGGCAAAAGTTTTTTGATTGATTACCTTGAAAAAGACACCCAGGATTTTTATTTAAATTTGAAGCAAAACTGAACGCATTTGGTAAAGAAAATATTTATGTTTCACTAAGATAATGTGTGAAACATCCATTATTTTATTTTTTTTATATACTCCGTACCCGAAGCGAAAAGGGTATATTAAGTTTGTGAAATGTATGTAACAGGTAGAAGAAGGCAGAAGGAGGCTTGATAGATCCTATAAAGAGTATGTATATATTTTGAACCAGCATTGAAAGGCGAGTCGTTATAGCTGTGTCTGTCCGTCCGTATATAAAAATTGTAAAAAATTACTTGTGATGCAAGAATTTTACATCTTATAAATTATTGCAATAGTCACGATATGATGGATTTCGGGACTGCTACCTAGTCCAGACTATTTTCCTGATTTAGAACCTCGCTTCCAACAAGAAGATGTAGCTCGAGTAAAAGCCAATTGATATTATCGCTGTTTTTAGAGAATTGAAAATTATCGATAGGTTTTGAGTATTTTCCCTAGAATTACTCTTTGAAATACAATATCATATATGTATATCCAAAAATATACGGAAAAAATTTTTAACAAAATTTTTATGCTTCCACCCACTAGAATCGTCCCATATTTTTGATTTTTTAAATCAGATAATATTTAATGGTGCCGCCAAGCCGTTGAAGTTTCCCATGTAATATTTTTTTTAATTAAATACAGTTTTGATCTACAAGCTATCTTAAGATAATAAGTAGAATTACTATAATATTTTGGTTAATAAAGTATTTTGTGCTCCTATGGACACAACATCAAACCGTTTAGAAATGTAATTAATTATTACATAAATTAAATCTTAATATATTATGATGAATAAATAAATCGAAATACTATAAAGGTCTAAACGGCAAGTCAAGAACATGAAATCGTTTAAGCCTGCGTGTCTCTTCACTAATATCAGTAGGTTTATCCAAAGGAGTTGGTGTGGTTTTCTAGTTTTTAAATATTTAGTACTTGCTTTTCTAATTTCCTCTTTTATTGTACAAATATTTAAGTCCTTGTAAATGCATTTGTTAGTGACAAACCAGGGGGCATTACATATCATTCTTGAAGTAATATACATAAGAAAATAACAGAAGAAAATAGTAAACGTTCATACAAATTAATTAATTAATTATTATTTTATTTTCAAAAATTATTTTTTTATATTATATATTTAAAAATGAAATAATAACTAATTGTATGCTCTTCTATGACCATTTATTAAGAGAATCATTCACAGCCCTGCATCAGTTTAGCGAATAAGATGGAACCTAGTGTTTCGAAGGGAATTTTCGTGCTGAACACGAATCTGGGCTCATCATCTTTTCCAACCCCTAAACATAAGTGGACCCCCTCTCAGGGTGCATGCGAATAGTTTGGAATAGGGCTCATTTCAAGAGAAAAGTTCAACCTTCAATTACAGACAACGGATATCGTAGCACGTTCTACTCTACAATTTTTTGAAAATGGCCAAAAACGCTATTTTTTATATTTAGGTTTTCAACCCCCTTTTTCTCGAAAACCTGACGTGATGGAGCCCAGATTCGTGTTCAGCAAGAAAATTTCATTCGGAAACACTAGGTCCCATTTTATTCGCATTCTAAAAATAAAAATTGCAAGGCTGTGTTATTATTCGGTTAAAAACTATTAATTTTCCAGGTTTCTACATTAAATCTACGAAAATGTGACTTATCCCAAGCAAAATACATGGGAAACTTCTGGGGCTTGGCGGCACCATTACATATTATCTGATTTAAAAAAAATATACGGGTCTTCCTATTTTCGATATAGAACAATCCTCGAGGGTGGGAACATAAAACTTCTGATAAAATTATTAATTAAATATTTTTGCGTAAATTAAGCGGTTTTTAATACGCAATTCAAAGATTAATTTGTTTTGACTGATAGTTCAATTGCTGTGAAAGGGTATCAATTAAAAAATAAATAAATAAAAATATTCAGATTACGGTGTATGACAAGTTTAAAAGTTTTTGCAAAATTTATTTAATAAATTTTTTTCATATTTAAAATCAATTTAAAAAAATATGAATACGTTCATAAAAAATGTATGATAAGTGCTGCGGAATTTGGCAACAACGGAAACGAAATAAAAAATAGATCAAGTGATTTTCAATAAAATTTTTTTATTTTTATTTTTTTTAGTAATTTCAAGTGTCTGTACTGAATGCTGTATAGCAGTAAATCGCATGCCCCGGGGTCATCGAAAAATAGCAACAATAAAACCATAGTTTTTTTATTTTTGTTTTTGTTTTGTTTTTTTTTTTTTTATAACTTTTATTGTTGTTGCTTTTGTTTGTTATTACGGGCGTCGTCGTTAACACACAACGCGTGCCATTCTTTTTCGTTCACCCTCTACACGTCTCTTCCTGTCCCTCATATAAACGCCCGTTGGCCATCAACCATTGTCTGTTTGTCATTGAATCGCAAAGGTCCCAAAATCAATTCAATCTGCATGCCTGCTTGCCTGCCTGCCTGGCTGCCTCGACATTGTAACTTCCAATGTCAACTCACAAAGGCACTAGGCGAATTAGCAGCAAACAGTAGCAGTGTACAGCACGTGTACCATACCAATACCGCCTACTTCCGCTAACGTCTTTCTCTTTACTGTCTTCTGTACTGCATAAACATCGCATCACATCGCATTAAGTTTTAGCTGCGGTATTTATAAATTTTTTTTACTCTTACGTCATAGCTTAAATGTGTTCGTCGCTTTTTGCCGCTGCCGCTGCTTTTGCTGCTGTTTCCATTTTTCATTTTCTTCTTTTTCTCCAATTAATAATTAAAGCAATTGAATGCATTAAACGAATATAACTGCAAACTGAGTTGAGTTTATCGCCAGTAGATATTGATACAATAAATACAATAAGAATTTACTTGTATCTTACAGATACAACGATTTAATTGAAGCTTATACACATTGCTATCTGCCATATTCATTTATGTATATTGTTACATTTCAATCAGTTCGATTACATTTAACAAGAAAATATATATTTTGATTAAATCAATAACATAAATTGGCTACTAATAAACTGCTTAGCAAATGGGTTCAAAAATGAAAATACTGGTACGTACGTAGATACAAATGTATCTATGCAGTTATGCAGCACTGATTTTTGTTTCAGTTATAAGCGGATTTTTTTTTTTTTTTGATTTTTAGAAATATATTTTTATAATATTTACGCTTCTAACCTGAGCTATGACGAGTCCTGCTACCTAAATACAATTAATGACTCAGCTTTGTGTTGCGATTTAATCAACAAGTAAATCGCTAATGTCAGAGCAAAATCGACTATACTACAAAATGCATGCCAGCTAAAGCATTTTGTTTATTTATACTTTGGAATGAATTGTGTAATTAATCATTAAAATTTTGCGTTTCATGTGTAAATATGAAAAAGTGTTTGCTTTTTTTTTTTTGAAATGTGCAATGAAAAGCTCAAAAGAAATTTTTACATCAAATATTTTTTTTTATATAAAAATTTCAATAAACAAATTCAATTCTTGTAAACATGCCTCTAAAATATAAAATATTGAAGTGCACAAAATATTTAAGCGTCAAATTTTAGTAAAAAAAAAAAATAAAACAAAAACTTACCCATTTTGAAACATCTTTTCTAGAATTATTTTAAATTTATAAAAAAAAAATAGTTTTTATAGAAGCATGAAAATTTTGAAGAAAAATAAAAAAAAATGAAAAATGTATATTATATAAGTGATTAATTTCCAATATACAAAAAAAAAAAAAAAAAACAAATAACATTTTTTACATAAATAAGTATTTTGGTGTGTATGTGTGTGTGACGAGGGAAGGCAAAGACATTTCTAGCATTTGTTCAGGAGCTAAGTGTATTTTGCATTCGTATAGAATAAGATTGCTTTTATTTTAATAAAGAAAGAGAAAGCGTTAATTATTTTAAAGGTAGCACATACCAAACGGAATAATAGAGCAAAAAGTGGGTGGTAGGGGGTTTCTTAAAAGGGTATACATTACATTATTAATATTTATTAAACAAATTAATAATAATAAAAAAAAACTTTTAGAAATTTGTGATGAGTTTAGAATAGTTAGCAGTAGTAGTAGTATTAGTTAAAAAATTTATCAACTATTGAGAAACTCGCTTGAGAGATACCTTCACGGGTAATGCTGTTAGAACGAATGGAACATCTTCCACGTTATGGAACGCAATGTAACGTAACGTAACGAATCGTTTCGTTCAAATTTTACGTTATGACGCAACAATATTTGTATTTTATTCAAGAGTTCTGTAAAACAACAACAACGAAAGAAATGTTTACTTAAAATAAGTAAATGCGAAAAAAAGGAAATTGAATTGTTTACAAAAATTTAAAATCAAAAAAATAAAATTAAAATAAAAAAAATTCAAAAACCAAAGCAAAAATTGTTTACAAAAAAGGAGGAAATTAATGAATTTATTTTATAGCAAATGAAAATTAAATTTAATAATTTAAAGAATGTTTAAAATAAACAAAATTCACTTTGAAATTTATAAGCTTTATTTTCAAATCTTATTAGATTGCTTTTTGCTAAAATAGAAAAGTTTCGAAAAAAAAAAGCATCTTACTTATCTTTTATGTTTGCTGTATCTGAATAGTTTAGTTTATTTTATATCGTTGCAATATTTCGTAACACAAACACACACACACAAATGCAGTCATACAAACTTTATAAAATTTCATTAATAATGATTTAGATGATGATAATCCTACTCTAATCGTAATTACATTTATTGATTGAATCACACAGTTTGCCTTTCCGTATTTGCTAAGCATACTCAGCATTTCCGCATTTCCGCACTATGACTTCACTTGAAACTCACTCAAATGGTGCTAATAAGAAAAAAGAAACTAACTATATGAAAAGATGTATACTAGCTACAAAAGGCACACACATGAACAAGTGTTTTTTTAAGTCCTTGTGCACGCAGCTTGTGTAGTGTTCTTGTCTAGTGTGCTCAGTTTAGCAAATGTGCTTTGAGCATATTTAGAGCGTACTCCGTATAAGTTATGCAATCTTTTTTTGAATAACGTATTAGCTAACGTATTAAAGTGGGCTAGCAAAATTGTTATACATATATTAAAAATCTTCTATATATGTTTAAAAATATTATAAGTCCTTCATTTGCGTCTATACTATATAGGGTAAAATGCTAAATATCATTTGAAAGAAGTTATTTAGGACTAAAAGAGAACTGAAAAAAGCATCAGTCGAGTATAAGACTCAACCTACGTGTTTTTATATATGATATAGTTTTATTGTACCATGGCAATGTCGCTCGAATCTTTGAATAGTTTATTAAGTTTGAGTTTAAGATCAATGGTTTGATACAATCCATATACAGTAGAATTCTGTTATAACGACGGCCAAGGTACCGACGCTTTTCAGTCTTTATATCCGAACGTCGCACTAACCGAAGGAAGCAGTTCCAACCAAGCCATCGAATTTTAGTTGTTATAATCGGTCGGTCGTTATAGCCGTATTCTACTGTAGTATGAATCATTATTGAAGCCTTTGTATGTATCAGCCATGCTTCCGTAATCGCAATCGCCAAAATTTTGAATTTAAATTTTAAATCAATATTTTCTATTCACGCCTAAATTTAAAGAACAGAAAATTTAGTAAATTTTTTGTCATGTACAATGTAAAGCAACGTTTTGGAAATGAAACAAAACTTTTGCGAATAATTTGAAATCGAACGAATTTATTAAATCGTTAATCTCAAAATTTTTGCTGATAATATTTTTCATATAAAAATTTCGGAATCTTTGGTATATTTGTATGGGGTCTATAGAATAAAGTAGCATCAAAATTATATTTTCTGATCAATATATTTAACCCTGTGACAAAGCGTGGTGGGGGAACGCGCTACAAGCCGGTACAACACGATTGAAGTCTACGTTTACAGGTTTACAACCTTCCGAATGGACCATTTGAAACGGAGCCGCAGACAACATTTACATTTAGTTATCTTTAAAACGTAAATGGCAAAGGCCGGTTTATCGATTCCAAAAAAAATTTTTAATATATGATGCAAATTTCAGTGATTTATTGACTTTAAAAAAAAAAGTTTACTTCGGTTGGATCGAAGCTTATACATATACCTGTTACACATCATTTGATGTTGATAGACCTTTTATTTAAAAATACTAAACAAATTAAATATATTCTTAAAAATTTAGAAATTCGCGGTCCGATTTGGACCAATTTTAAACTGAAGATTTGGCATGGTATAAGAAACATTTGAACCATATTTGAAGCCATTCGCTTTATAAATACATTTTTTTTTATAAGAACTTGACAAAATGTTGTACTTTTGTATGGGAGCTAATACCTAAAAGTGGGCGTGGCACATTGATTTTAACCTGAATGTACTACAGGACCTAGAAAATCTTAAGTTTAAAATTTCAGCTTTATATCTTTAAAACTGAGCGAATAAATCGCGCAGCAACAAACAAACAGATGGACAGACAGACGGACATGGCTAAATCGATTCGTCTCATCGAGCTGATCAATAATATATATACTTTATAGGGTCTACGATGCCTCCTTTAATGCGTTACAAACTTTCCGACAAACTGAATAAACAGTCGTGCCTGGATATAGTGAACACCCTAAATAGTGAACACTTCGAAATAGTGAACACCCAAAAACTCTAAATAGCGAACAATCGAAAACCTCGAAATAGTGAGCTCAATTTTTCATGCCCACGACTTTTGACTTCTAATTTGACTAGCTCGCTGTTTCCTTACAGTGCGAGTTGGCGTCTCTGCATTAGAGGATATGGCGGTTAAGCAACCCTGCACAAAAGCATTACAAATGAAAACGGGTATTCCCATAAATTGTACCTGTGCTGTTGATTGCAACAAAGGCGTCTGATACTTGTTTTGTTATTCGTCGAGTGAAAATCGTTTGTGAGCGAAAGCGTGTTCTTTCCAATATAAAAGTTTTTGAATGCAAAAAAATTTGATAAAGCGATCATGTCTTCGAGGAAATTCCTATCCTTAAAGGAAAAATCTGAAATCGTTGAAAAAATCGGAAAAAGTTAGTGTTTCATCAATGGCAAAAAAATGGAAGTGGCCAATCAACAATTCGGTAATAAACAAAAAGGTAATATTATCTCTCGTTCGACGATTGGAGCATCTAAGAGGAAGACTCTTAGAAAAGGCGAATATCCCCGCATGGAGAAGCCACTATACAAATGGTTTGTTGAGCAACGCAAGAAAAACTTTCCAATCAGTGGAGAAATGTTCAAGGAAATGGCAATAAATTTGAACGCTGACATTAAAGAATCAGAAGGTGGCTTTCATGCCAGCGCCGGGTGGCTCTCTGGGTTTAAATCTCGTTTCGGGATTCGATTGTTAAAAGTGTCTGGCGAAGACAACGAACCGATTGATGCTGTTGACGCCGCATGTATTGAAGATTCTGATGATGACGACCAAGGGGAAATCCAGATCGCAAACCCTATTAAAGCTTCCGAAGCTATTGAAAGTTTTGATAAGGCTATCGCATGGGCTGAGGCCAATACGACTGACTTCTCTGCCATACTAGGATCAAAAATCAGTTTCTGAACGCAAAAAGCAATCATCCATTCGCGATTTCCATTCTATAATTGATTTCAACTCTAGCATTTCTATTCACAAATGTGTATTTAAAGTAAAAATTGTGAGTCTCGAAATAGTGAACAACCTGGGAATAGTGAACAGGCCTTGCAAAAATTAGTTCACTATATCCAGACACGACTGTAAATGTTTACACTAGTGTAACAGGTATAAAAAAACACGCTTAAAAAATCACCCCGCCAAAATTACGGACCGACTCCAAAAACGGCTTTATCGAAATAATAACTTAAACTAAAACTAAAAAATCTATGGTATATTCCACTTATAATGGCTTCATGTTTTATAATCATCAAGATTGATTCGTTCATATTATGGACGGATAATTATCTGTATTCTTTTTTATTATTATTAATTTTTTATAAATGTTTAAACGTAATTGAAGCGGTTACAGACAGCTCATGGGAACCAGGGAATGTCATTTGCAGCTTTAAGCAGGGAAAATTACTTATACTTCAATTAAATTGTCTATAATTTAATTATATGTACAATGCACATACATACATACATACACACAGAGCAATATATCATTCATACTTGTGTATATGAGAATACATTTTCATTGCCATGAACATCCTTTTTTTTTTTTTAAGTACTACAACGCTTATGTGCTTTACAACAGCTGCAGCTGTCTTATGTAATGTCGTGAAATCTTATATAATTTGCAATAAAGCGAGTAAACGACTAAATTACTTGCAATTTGCAACTTTCAACACATGCAGGCAAACACATACACATACATACGAGCACGAACACACACAGAGATTCTTTTCAACTGCCCCTTTGGGTATGCTATAGTGAATTGCTTGCTTTCGCGCGGCATTTATTTCGCTGTGTGAGTAGCGTTGTATATACATATACATTTGTACGTGTACGTGTATGTGTTTGAGTATGTACCTTATATATGTTTGTATGTATATATTTATATATTATATTTTCCTTCTACTTTTATTTATTTATTTTTTCATCTTTTTTCTTGTTTATCGCAAATGTTAACTCAAATGAATTGTGCATACAAACACAATATGCCATGACATGACGTTAATACTTCAAAAAACAACAACGACAATCAACATAACGTATATAATAACAACAACATCGACTAACAAAAAATAACATGAATAATGGAACAAAAAAAAAATACATAAAACGAAACGAAATGAAAAACAAAAAAAAGGTAAAAAGGAAAAGAAAAAAAAAACACAAGAGCATCGAATTAAGCTGCAAAACAAATACAACAAGAACAACAAATAAACCGAATAAAAAATTTTACAAACACATAAACATGAATACACGTACATACATCACACACACACATACTTACGAGTATATAAAAACAATATATGTATTTATTTTATGATTGAAATACATACATACTTAGCATAAAAACAGTACATCACAAAAATATTTTCCCAACATATTAAAAATTAGCAATAAATTAAAAATTCAATTTAAAAAACGAGTTTTTAAGTAGAAAATTGTAATTTAAATTTTCACAACAAATGGAAGAAAAAAGTAAAGAAAATGTTAGACCCTACAGTCAGTCAGCCAGTCAGCTTACTAGTACATGTTTAGAAGTATATGTTAAACAATCGCTTGTGTTGCATTGGAATCACTTGGTTTTCCATAACCATCTCATGAAAACTCGTCCAATATCATTCTGCAATGAACAAATTCACAAGCACCGCTTCAGAAACACCATTTTACTTGAGTTGAGGAGATAAAAGAAGAATATGCAATGATACTGAATTGATTTTGTACATCATAGAATGTTTAAACTGACTGACGGTTTCCGTCATGAGATTTCGATACTAAACGGGTTTAATAGGGCCAAAAATACTAAAGGTGCTTTGTACAAAAACCGGTGAAATCCAACATGAAAATGGCCGAATAGAAAAACCTGTCATTTTATCACAATAGACTAAAGTTAGTAACGGGTTACTTATCTGGCCATTACTGTCTTCAAACACGGAAAGCAGAGTCTTTTAACTTGGAGGATGATAAAACTACCCAGTATCAAAATCAGTCAACATTCGACGAAGAATATGCTCACATTCCTGAGAGAGTCTGATTAGATCATCCGTTAGGTAACCTAAACTAGTCATATATCGGGCTAGGATAAAATAGATATTTTATTATGTCGTAATGTCCGTATTTTTTTTTTTTTTTTTTTTCTTTTGGTTTTTAAAAGGGGTAAGATGCCTTTTAAGTCAATCTTAGTCATGTCCAAATGATTGTGTTACTCCACTAGCTAAACTTTTTTGAATATTGGTAAGACCTCTTACCTTATTACTCTTTGGCTTTCTTGTTCCAGTAATTATTTTTTTTTAGGCGGTATTTATGTTTTGATATAAAGATGGCAAATTGGTGCTGTCAACAGAAAACTTTGGTATTATTTTAAACATATCATTTTTTTGGTTGATCAAAAAAGGCTATTTTTGTTAACTTGCCTTTCTATTGGAATTTTCTAGAATTTTTTAACACGTCTCAATTTTGAGAAAAATAGGTTTAAAGTCGAAAAAAACCTATTTTGACCATAAAAATTAAGCGATGTGATAGATAAAACTTGAAAATTTAAGTTTATAATACAAAAGCAAAAGCGATTTTCGCGAACAACTTTAAAACCTAAACAGCAACATTTAGTTTAACTTAAAATAAACTGGGCATTGTTAAACTTTTTTGATTAAATAAATACGAATTTACAATTGTCGCTCGTTGGAAAGATATTTTTGTGATGTAAAAATATATGTATACTATATTTACTCGTATATATACATGTGTATGTACGCTATATTTTTTTTTTTTTTTTAATTTTTTAGTGTATACTTATTTTTTAAAACACATATATGTATTTTGTAAATATTATTTTCGCGCATACCGTTGCTCGTTAAAAGTTCCAAATGCTCCAGGACCGCTTACTCGGCGCTGTGTGTGTTTAACGTGCATCTTACTTCATAGAAACGACAAAGAAGAAACACTTTGCCGCCGTAACGTAACACCACCTTCAGCTATTTCAGCTATTTCTGCTCTTCTAATATTATTTTGTTAGTTTTCGCTTGGCTGCTTTAGTTTAAAAAAAACAGCGACGATTGTTCACTTCCGGTGGCGCTGCTAATGAGGATGAAAAAAAGGACGAAAATGATGGCTCTGTTTTTGTTGTTGTTGTTGTTGCTGCTGTAGCTGCTGCTGCTTCTTCTGGTGCTGGTGCTGATGCTGCTGCTGCCCCGCAAACGCATTCACTGTCATTGCTCGCGCCTTTGGTTAAAGATTAAACGGCACACACACATTTATACACGTGAGCGAGCACATTAACGCGGTACTTATGAATTTTGTATTTGTATATTTACGTTTCTATATGCACATACATATGTGTTTGTTAGTTTGTTAGTTTGTATATATGTAAATAACAAAATAATTGCTATGCTTTGCCGTCTGTTGTTTCGAGTTTCCACGCGAGCACGCAAAGTCACACACACTCGCACACACACACGTGTACTACAGAATACGAATTAAACGAAGTGATTTGCAAAAAAAAAAAAGAAAACAACAACAAAAAAGATATTTCGCGTTTTCTTTACTCCCCCACAAGTATGCTCTTTTTTTTTTTTTCTTTTTGTCAAAAAAAAAAAAAACTAATTGCACACTTTCTATCTCTTTTTAACACTTGTTTCACGTGTTCGTTGTTTAAATCGTGTCCTTTTTCGTTTAAATTCGGCTTTATCAATTTACTTTCACTCTTGTTCGGTTGCTTTCTCTCGCTCGCTCACTCGCACTCTCTCTTTCGCACTAACACTATCACTCTCTCGCTCTCTCTCTTTCTGTCTATTTCCGCTTGCACACTTCCGTTCTTTAACGTTTTGCTTTTAAGTTTGTTGATTTTATTATTTTCTCTAAGGACTTCGTCTTTACCTTTTTTTCTATTGTATTTTTTGTTGTTGTTGTTGTTGATTTTAGTTTTTATTTGATTTTTGCTATAGTTTTTATTGTTGTTATTGTTGTTGCTGTTGTTGTTGTGGTGTTGTTGGTGGGCTCAATAACGATTTTTCACTAACAGGACAGAAACTGAATCAGAATCAAATAGAAGAAATAATAAAAATAGCACGCTTCGCTAATTCCAATAAGAACTACGATACAGGTAGGTTAGGTTTATTTTATATTGTATTGTATTGCATTGTATTGTATATATAGGTAGTAGGTATATATATATATATATTATATTTATCTTATCTATGTATTAATAGTTATGTATTTTTATTTTTTTTTTTTTATTCTATAGATGTATGTATGTATAAACAGCACTAAGAATTATTGCTTGTGGGACTTGACGACTTACGCGAGCACAACGACGGCAAAGCTTTGACGACGTTTAATAAACCGTTAGTAACTAATTTTGTTTTTGAGGTTATGTTTAATTTTTATTATTATTATTTTCGTTTATTTTAGCATTTAGTATAATAATATTCGTAATAATACCATATGTTGCGCTATAAGAATATTTATTTATTTATTTTTTATTTTTATTTATATTATTATTATTTATTTATTTATTTTTTTTTTTTTTGTATATAATTATATATGTAATTCCTTGTAGTCGGCTACTATTTGTTTGGTTTTGTACTCTCTTTATGGGATTCTGCTTAGTATTTTTGTGTAACGTTGAATTTTTTTCGTGGGACGTGGGGTAAAGTGGCGTTTTTTTTGTTGTTTTACTTTTATTCACTTGGGTAACATAATTGCAGCTGTTTTTCCGTTGGATTAGGTTTTTTCAACTATTTTTTTGTTTTTTGGTCATTGAATTTTTCATGAGTTGCGTGAAGGCGTTCCAGGCAGCGAAGAGCGAGTAGTTGTAGTGCAGGAGTGGCAGGTTAAATGAATAAACGCAAGGCGAAACAACGAAGTTCAAATTTGATTGTTGTATAAATAATTTTATTTTAAGTAAAATTTTTAAGTATTTTCAACGTTCTTAAAAAAATAAATTTATTTTATTTGTTACTTTATTTTTTTTTTTTTATAATTATATTTCACTAATTAGTTCAGCGCAAAAATTTAGCTTTAGTAACGATTGACTTGGAAGAAGGCGTTAGTTGATATTTGCGCTTATTTTTATAAATTATTTATTTATTTATTTTTTTTTTTAATTTTGCTCAATATTATTGTACAGGTACATGGGTGTTGCTATTTTTATTTTATTTAAGTTTTTTTTTTATATATATTTATGTATTGTATATAAATCTATTTATGTACATATATGAATTTCTATTAGATTATGTAATTAGACTTTCTTCTTATTTGTATTGAACCGTTACATGCTGCTGTTTTCTTTGTTCGTCATCAGCTGCACACGCACACACTCACACAAGGCATTTATGGTAAAACTATTGAGGCATGTGTATATGCTTGTGTGTGTGTATATCCTTTATAAAAAAAAAACTTTTTTTGTTTGCTCAAAAAAAGTATGCAATGCAAATTTTTATTGAACTAAAAATTTTCAAGTGATTTTCACTTGAATTCGTTTAAATAATTGCATCACACACCCACATGCATATACACATGCAGTTCCCAATCAATGCCTTACTTTGACCTCTATACTGTGCCACCTTAAAAGATTTTTCGTCTTCTTTTTTTTTTTTAAATTACTTTTTGGTTGCGTTGCGCGTTTAAGAATGAATGCTTGTGTAACACTTAAACGAAAAAATTGTCTAGAAACTTGTCGCCGCTGGATTTCCGTGCTTAATTTACGTATATATCACAATTATTCTTTTTTTTTTTATAAAATACATAAATAAATAAATGTTCGCTTATTGCACTGAATTGCACATGTTTTATATAACACGGCTCATTTTTTTTTTTTTTTTTAGTCGTCGTGTTTGCCACAAATATATTCCATAAAAAATTTACTCAATCAAATTTTTTTCCCTGTCATTTAGTTGGTTTGATTGTGGGCCACTTTGCTTTTTGAGTTTTGCTGCTGTCGCTATTTTTGGCTCTTTCGCACGTTTAACCGTTGCAAACTCAGCGCGATAAGTGAAACTTCTGTCCGAACCGAAGTCGCCTAAGAGCGGAAAAAATATAAACTAAATGAAATGAAACTTCGTTTGTTCGGTGATTCGTAGCACCGAGAAATAATCATACGAAATGTAGTTCGAAGGGAAAATCGATAAGGATGAAACACAAACAATAAGGACGAACATGCAATAAACGAGCAGCCGAGGAAACAACAAACGAATGAGCGATTAACGAACATCCGAAAGAAAGCACAAGTAATTGAGTGCACCTGTCCTCGAAATCTCTGCCACTGAGAGTGCGTCTGCTCGTGTATGTGTGTGTGAGTCAGTTTGCCAGAGAGTAACATTCTAACCGCACACACAGTGATGTGTGAAAGAGCGTAAGAGACAAATTCTTTTGTGTTATTGCTGTGAATGAAAGTTGGCATCAGCTGAGCCGCAGCCGCACTGTGTTTCAACTTGTTTTCAATTGTATCCGTGAAAACAACAACAAACACCCACACAAATAGACTAAACACGTACACACACACACACACATACACACACTATATAAACTACTCGCAATGCGCTGCCAGGCGCGCACATGTTTCACACTGTTTCTCCTAAGGTCAAATTTTGTTTTCATTCTTACGAATGCGATAACAGTGCGTATGAATAATATGCGTCCATATGTATATGGTAGATTGGGTTTCCTCGTAATTTTTACTCCTACTCCTCCATACAAACTACCTAGAACCGAGAAAAGATTAAGTTTCAAGTTTCAGCTCAATGTCTTAAATAAGCGACAGATAGACGGACAGACAGACGAACATTGCTAGATCGACTCGTCTTGTGCTGATCAAGACTATAGATACTTTTGGGTCTAAGATGTCTCCTTCAATACGTTACAAACTTTAAGACAAAATGATAGTACCATAAAATAAAAAATTGAAAGATAGCAATTTTAAGGGTCGAAAAATTATTTTTTTTCATACAATTTGCATGTAGCTATTCGCACTTCAGACTCAGAATTCAGCCTGAGAAGATGACTACAAATCGAATCCTACCCACTCTCTACCAAACCAACCAACCATAAGAAAGCTTTGCGTCTTAAAATTGGCTTTGAACTATTTTTTTCTTGCTCTGAAAGATCATGAGAAAGTGCAGGAGGGGGGAGTTACATTGGTTCAGTGAATAAGTTCTAGATAATCTTTTGTCTTAAAGTTAATTTAAGGAAGAGAAAGTTTTCTTTTGCTCTTATTTTGATATAATATTTTTTGGCTAGACTCACGGATGGATAGATAAAATATAGTATGATAAAACTGTCAATTCTTTTATATTATGAACCGAACTTTACGTAATCTTTTTTATATTTCTCTACCAGGATTTGTAGATTTTTAAAGAGATCGCTTTCAGACACATATAAACGAAGAATCCTATTACTGAGACATTCTGTGTCTAAATAGTTGTTGACCTATATCAGGTTGGTCGACAACTATATTTTTTAAATTTCACCGCTGGTTTCTGCTAACAGGTCTCCATTTGCTTCCCTATAGGACCACATCCCATTGTACTAGCATTAACTTTGCTCATTTTTCGACGCTGTTGTGGGAACCAAAGATATTGTCCGATCTAAATAACATTGTTGGTGTCTGCTGTCGGTGTTACTGACAACAGACACAACATTTTTCAATCCGGTCCGAAGTCGAATTAGAAAAAGTTTGTATTTCGAACAACAAAGACTTTTTTATCATTAATTTGCCTTAATACTGATTGTGAGTTAAATAACCATTTTATTTATTGTACACATGATGACTTAATAATGCGATCACTACTGTCTATTCTGCAATTGAAGTTGACTAGATGCTTCAGATTTGTATTAACAAAAAAATATATACATAACTTTATTTTTAGGTACAATTTTCAACTGGCATAACAAGGATCACATTGAACACAATATTTAATCTTAAATCTATTCGAAAGCATGAAATATTTACACAATTAGAGTAAAAATACATTTTTCAAGTGATAAACTTAAATATCTAGAATACAATTATCATTGTGTTGCAGTGACATTAGACTAAATGCAGATAATAGCAGACTAAAACATATAAAACTACATAAAGCTTATTTAAATCTAAATGATTGGCCGCATTTGTGCTTGCACGAAAACCGAAGAAATTTTGACGAACATTCAATGGTGGTATGGCTCTACACTGACCAGCAAACCAGCGACGAATCTGTCCATCACTATCTCTCGAGGCAACACAGAGCTGAGCTGTCTGCAATTTTTCGCGCTCTGCATTTATGATTTCAATAGGAATCTCCGCATTGCGCACATTGTATGGAAAATCCATCTGATAGAGTATATTATTATCAGCAGAGCGTATGTAAACGTTAAAATCAGCGACATCATTGTGAGAAGTGACGAACCAACGCAGTGTTATGTTGCCATTGCGACTGTCGATCGAAATTTTATTTTTTTTTTAATTAGAAAAGTTTTACTTTAGATACTAGCGCCTGCATCAGTTCATTTCTTAACCGACTTGAAACAAATAGACTCGTTTCTTAGACTTATCGATTCGAAGCGTTTTAACTCGGTTAAGTCGAATTGTTACGACAAAGTTAAGAGATGAACCGAGCAGCGCTCTTTTAGATACAAACTAAAAAATTAACTTACAATTGCACATCGCGAAATCGTAGATCCGTCAACTCTTCAAATGCCTTTCCGCTAATTAATTCTCTTTCATCCGCTCCGCATTGCAAATACTCATCCAAGATCTGTGCCAGTTTCTCACCGTTCACCAAATCCGGTGTCTTACATTGCACCTTGCTCAAATCTTCGCTTAAATCACTGTGCTCCGACATGAAATGCTTCAGGGGACGAACATTGCAAGCACAATGAAGTGGATTGCCAGCAATCAATACTTGCGTTTGGTTACGCATATTCCCGACAAGTGTTTCCGGTACATCTTCCAAACTGTTATTCCGTAAATCAATCAAAACGAATTGCTGTGGCTTAACGAAATTTTCAAATGGTATGCGATAAATTGCATTGTTGGACAAATTGATTTGTGTAAGATTCTTAGGCAAATCAAAAATGTGATCTTCAGACATTAAATTGCTCAAATCGTTATGGGAGAGATCAAGCTGCTGCAATTCAGTAAAGTTGGCTATAACACCGCGTCTCAATTCGTTGATCTGATTGTGTGACACATTTAGTTTGAGCAGCTTTTTTGTACCAAATGTAATGTCGTATGTAAGTACAGGCATTTGATTGTGGCTAAGATCGAGGTATTTTAAGTTGTATGGTATATAACGATGCGATGGGAAAGTTTTCTTTGTTACAAAACTGATGCGATTATGACTGAGATTCAACTGAAAGAAATAATTGAATCTTTTTAATAAAAAATATAGATAAGAATAATAAATATACTAACATCTTCCAAACTGAGCAGATCATCCAGCACACCATTGGTTTTATTATCCAGCTTCGTGAGTGCATTGAATGACAAATCTAATTTACGCAGCGATGGTAAACCTATGAATACATCGTTAGGAATGTGACTCAATTGATTTCCAGACAAATTAAGATTCAGCAGCTGCAGCAATCCCTCGAAGGCACGTTTACCAATGTCCGAAATTTGATTATGCGCTAAATGCAGCTCGAATAATACTGGCAGTTTACCGAAGGCACTGCGTTCCAGTGTTGTTATATTGTTATGCTGAAATTGTACGAGATAATCAAAATGAATTTGACTAATAATCATAATAATAATAATTAGTTTTTATAATAACCTCTAAATGTAAATATTGCAATGTTGTCATCCCAGCCAGACTTTGCAGCGGTGGTCGTGTAATCTCATTCGATATCAATTTTAGACGCTGTAGCACAAGTAAATACGTGAAACTGTTTTCATCTAGAGAATCTCCAATCTGATTATTGCTTAAATCCATAAATATCAATGAATTCATTACAGGCCAAGTGCCCGCTGGTATAGAACTTATATTATTATAGCTCAAATACAATTCGTTCAGAGATATTGGTATCTGGAATAGTTTCTCAAGTCGATTGTTGTTTAAGTAAAGAGCACGCACGCTTGTTAGTTTTGCCAAAGCACCTCGCACTATAGACGTCAATTGATTGTATGACAGATCTAAATCGAGTAGTGTGGGTAGTGTTCCGAATGTAGAAGATTTTATTTCCTGAAGACTATTGTGTTTGAGATTAATTGAACGCAATGAGAATAGTGTCTGGAAGACACCATTAAAAATACTAGATATATTATTATGAGATACATCGATCGTATGCAACTCGTATAGCTTTGGAAAACAGTTTTTCGGTATTTGAATTATGTTGTTATGCGACGCGTTTAGCACACGAAGACCAGTCATATTCTGTATTGGAACCTGTAAGGAAAAACAAGAAAAAATAAAAAAAAAAACGTTTTAAAATATTAGTACGCCAAGAATATGGCATTCTCATCCGTGCAACAATGTCGAACACAGAAAAATGGATATCCATTATAGCCATTAGAATTGAGAATTATAAAATATTTAGATCGAAAAAAACATATAATGCGATCAAAATGAAACCAAACTGAACGATAAAAAGCCGGAATGGATCGTTAGCCTAAGCTAAGTTAAGTCTTATCTTAGTTCCACACTTTATTGTATTGGATTTTCATACAAAAACTGAAAAAATGGTGTAAATTTGTATGGAGGTTACATCTAAAATTTTTTGATCCTATCTAATCTGGGATATTTCATTGGGACCATCACAGGCATAATTTATACTAAATTTTAAGTTCCTATAAACAAAGATGTTTTCATTCAAAACCCAAAATTTTGGAGTTGATTTCTGGATTCGCCAAACGTTACTTTTTTTCATTATTACATGATCCTATTGACTGATTTAGAAGAAGTGCTATAATTGGGATCGCTTATTTCATACTCAGTGTCAAAACTCGACAAATACATTATAGCGGGCAACTTTTCAAAATTTTCCGGATTTGCTTAAAACTTGGTTCCTGGGGATTTTTAAGATCGCAGATTACGAATCTGTTGTTAGCTTTTTAATTTTCCAAAATCAAATACTTCGTATAAATTTCTTGATAATAACCGGATTTACTTGAAATTCGGTATTCAGGGATATTTGTGGTTTCCGATTAGGAATCGAAAGTCAGATTTCCAAAAAAAGTGGTGAGTTTGTAATTTTGTTAAGCTTTCCACTCTCATCTCCCCTATAAAATAAGTATTTGAAATGAACCACTCCACAACAGATCCGTTAAAGTTTAACAAGTCATCCATTTTGTTTTTTGAAATACTAAGTCTATCAACAAAATGAGCGAACGCGAAAACATATATAGACCACTATTTTATTACCTATATTTTTGAGCGATGATAGTATAAATTAATTTGAGAAAAATCGTACTTACATGAGCTAAATTTGTTAAGTTATTGTAGCTGAGTTGAAATTCAGTTGCAAAAGTCGTTAAGTCAAATGCATTCCTTGAGAAATTCGTTAATTGATTATTGGATAGGTCAAGCACCGTTATATTTACACAGTTCTCAAACGCATGCGGCTCAATTTTACTCAGCGCATTATGCGAAACATTAATAACAGCCTGGTAAATATCCTTGAATGCATTTTTTTCTATTACAGTAATATTATTTTCGGCAACATCCACAATCTGAAATAATAAAAATATAAATTAATAGAATACACAAAAGTTTGAGAATGCCATAAAAGTACACCTACCTCCACATAGTTAAGTTGTGTAAACATTTGGTAGTCGACTTTTTTTTAGCTTATTTCTAGCTAAATCAATGGTTCCAATGCGTGTAATGGAACCGAAGGTGCCACGCGCAACATCCGAAATTATATTATCGCTCAAATAGAGACGCCTTAAAAATCGCATGCCACGAAAACTATTTGCATCCAAGCGTGCAATTTTATTATGCGATAGATTGAGCACCTTCAGTACCGAATTTCTAGCAAATGTGCCACGACTAAGTTCATTCAAGGCATTATGTGAGACATTACACCAGCCAAGTTTGGTAAGATCGGCAATATGTTGTGCCTCGAGTTTTTTTTATAACATTGTGACTGATGTCGAGTACCTCAAGTTCACGTAAATTTTTAAATTGGTTACGTTTTAAGTTCTCCAAACGATTGCCGTGCAGATCAAGGGTTTTAAGTTTACGTAATGGTTGCATTGTCTCGATCGGCAGATCGTTGAGTAAACCATTTGTAATGCGTATATTTTCCAAACGGTTGGCAATTTCCTGACCAACAAAAAGTTCCTTCGATAGCTGCTCCAGTGCGTGTCCATCGATGACAAGTTGCTTTGCTGCACCAAGTATCTGTAGCATTAATAAAGCAAAATTAATTGTAAATAAAAAAAAACGTTATAAACTTACACCAAATGAAAGCGGTTGAATCTGGCTTAATTTGGTTTGGAGCATGTAAACTTCTTGTAATGTGTTATTTATGCCGTAAAAAGCGTAGTCTTCGATGGTGACAATCGGTGTCTGCTCAATAGTTAAGATGCGCGCTTTGATTTTTGAGAACATTGGACCATACAAACGTGCTAAAAATACGAAAACCGTTTATTATTTCTAACGGCCATGAATATTATAAATTAAATATTTGTAAATACCAAAATGTCCTTTGTAAATTGTTAAGTGCTCAACTGGCAGCTCCAGTGCGCCTAAATTCTGTAGTGCAACCGAAAGAGTCGCCAGATTTGTATTTTCGCAACGCACAAATATGCCATCATCGGTGCCATTTAGACACTTGCATGGATAGAGTACTTGTGACCTGTTGAAAACAAAAAACAAAACCAAAAAAAATTATTTTTTTGGTACAACAAAAATTATAAATCAAATTTACTTTGCGGGGCACTTGTACTTCGGTTCACCGTAGACGTATTTTGCATCAACAATTGTTGTAATAAACAGCAGCAGCAGTACTACCATTAAACAACAAACTGGTTTTAACATTTTGTGCGCAAGTTGACGTCGACCGCTTTATAAATTTAGTCACCACGCAAATTGGCCCAAATGAGTTCGTTTTCTAAGTCTTTTGTTTCCACATGCAGCGATAAGCAAATCTACCAGAGATTTGCAAGGGTCTTTTACTTTAAATAATAAAATAAATTAAATAAAAACAAACAAACAAAATATACATACATACTGATTTAACTTAGTCAATTGACTTTTACTTTCTTATTTGATTTGTTATTATTCACTTCTTGCGCTTTGTTCGTTGAATGGCCTTCTTTCATATTCTGCTGCAGGGTGTTTATTTCAAAACAACAGGGCGTTGTGCCAAGAACAACAGGGTTAACGTTCCATTGGCAGTGGATTTAGCTGGACAGGGTGATTCAACCATACCAAAATGACCGTTAATTTGAAAAATTTTCATTGAAACCAACCAAAACCATATAAATAAACATGTCTATCACAAATTTTTTAGATAACTTATTATTTTAAAGGAAAATAAATAATATTTTGTTATTACTTAACTGCCCAACAGACTTTTGAAATACATTGCAATATAAGATTGCAAACTTATGCCGCATTTCCACTGAGCCGCGTTTTGTTATCGCGTTAACAATTTATCGAAAAACGCGGAACGGTGTTTCCATTGGTTTTAGCGTTAGGTTCGAGTTAAAACAGCTGATTTTGTTTGTTATATAGTAAAAAGATTGTACAGGTTAAAAGAAAATTTTTTTTTTGAAATGCAGACTTTTAATATAACGAATGGATGTTGGTGTTGTTCCTTTAGTAACTGCTGTCCAATACGAGCATGGTAAGGTAATCCGTCAGCTTTTTTGTAAATGTTTATTTTTTTCGGTTACTTTGTCAGCTGTTTTCATAAGTATGCGCAACTTACGATTGCCAAATTATTAGAACAGATAAGAGAAATCGGTTTGAAATCGGTGTGAAATCGGTTTGAACGCGTGTTATCGAAAGTCGCGTTCAAAATTAACGCGACTTTTTCCCATACCTAGCTGCCTATCTTTTTTGTATACGATTTAACGCGAGTTTGTCGAGTTTTTAACGTTAACGCGGAACGCGGCTTAATGGAAACGCGGCCTTATGCTTATCCCAAGCCTTTCTTCATTATGTACTGATCTCAAACAAATCAGCATACTATATACAGTATGTTCAATAAATAAGGGTACTTTCAAGAAATAGAATAAAATACGTATCGTACTATGTTTGAAAGTTATTTTTTATTCGAGATAGTCTCCATTTAACTTAATACAACGTTTAGAACGATCAACCAATTTATGCATAAACTCTTTCAAGTCATCTAAAGAAATGTTCTTTAATACCTGTGTCACGGCTGCTTGAATGGCTAAAATATCATCGTTTTCAGTTTAGGCAACAGTGAATACGGAGGGTGGTCGATGAAACAAATCTGTTTTTTCACCAAAAATTCACGAGCTATTTTGGTTTTGTGAGGTGATGCATTATCATGTAATAAAAACAGCTTTTTCCTCTCTGGATATTTAGGTCTAGCACGAACAATGTAACGATGTAAAACTTGTAAATTGTATTTTCCATTAACAGTTCCTTGGAATCGTAGAATGTGATCAATATTGTCTTGTTTCTGGACTTCTGAAAACGAAATTTTTTTGGTTTTGGCTCGCCTCTTGTCTTCCATTCTGCAGATTGACGTTTAATTTCAAAGTCATATTAAAAGCACCATGTTTCATCACCAGTTATGATCGAATCAAGAAAATTTGAATCGTTTTCAGCTGTTGAAATGATGTCTTTACAATGCTCTACACGAACGATTTTTTGATCTTCATTTAATTGATGTGGAACAAAGCGTGCACAAACCTTTCTTTTAACCAAATCGTCAGTTGAAATTGTCCAAATAGTACCAGTAGATGATATTTAATTCTTAAGCCAACATTCTAACAGTGAAATTTCCTTCAACAGCAATGATTTCACTGACTTTTTCCACCAATTCAGCACGATTACTTCCCTCTGGACGACTTGGGGTTTCATCATCATTCAAATCTTCACGACCATTTTTTAATCGTTCAAACCACTTATGAACTTTTGAACGAGCTAAAAAAATTATCATAAATGGCTGATTTCACAGCATTTTAATTTAATATGGATGGTTAATATCGGTCACACAATCACCCAAGTTTGATAAGCATAAAATATTCGGGATAAAAATTGCTTTAAATATTAAAAGCCATTTTCACCACAGATTATAATTTACTAGCTGTACCCTGCCACGCCTCGCTGCGGTATATTGTGATTGCATGCATAAATAATGAATACACAAAGCATTAGTTACATAACCATTTAATTTTGTTACACTTTTGGGTATACAATGTTCTTTGTTTTTTCGTTCTCGACATAAATCTAGAGGTTATCTGGTTTACCTACACGGGAACACGCAACATATAATTGTCCGTGTGAGAAGCAATTCGCACCTAAATCTAAGCCACATAATTCCAAAGATTGGCCCTGAGCTTTATTGATTGTTATTGCGAATGCCAATCAAATTGGAAACTACAATCTCTTAAATCTCTGAGAAAGTGTATCGGTTGGAATTATGGGAATTCGAGGAATGAGGATATCTTCACTTTTGAATAACCCGTCAATATTGTTGCTTCCACTACATGTTCATCGATTTCATGACTGCGAGTCGCGTGCCGTTGCAGAGTTTCGGTTGATTGATGTTCCGCTACAGAATAATTGGCACAACTATCTTCAATTTCGGTATGTGTGGTGGCATCCCCGGCAGATCGAGTGAATTGAAAAATTGCGTTGGGTATTTGACGGCTTCCTCTCTTGTTGAATAATAAATAAAACCTTTACCAATAGGGAACACGCGATGCCTCGTGCCACGTGGTTCACATGCGTCTGCGGTTGCCCTTGGCAGCACTCGCGAGTATTGAGCTGTCGGCCTGCAGGTGGAGCAACAGTAGAGGCACGGGGAAACGCGAAAATGCAGATATGTTATCAACATAAAAAGTAGATAAAAACCGAGTCCGAACCTCAACACATTTGGGCTTAAACGGTTCAAGTCTATAAGGCTCGTATATATGATCAGAACATTTTTATATATATAGATAGAAATGAAAACAATATGCTTAGTTTTGTATTTAATGTAATATGTATTCAAAGGGACCGCGTTTTTTGACTGACAGTATTTGCTTATTTTTTCAAATTACGGCCAAAAAATTAAAACATTTTGAATAACGCAACAGGTTGCGGTAACGGTAATTTTGCTGCTATCAAACGCGATTTTAGTGATATCGGTCCGCTTTAATAACGCCTTTTGTGCGTTATCGGTCCGTGAGAAAATTTTCTGGTATTGAAGACATTTTTTGGTATTTTTCCGGACGTCTGGTATTTGTGAGGACAGTACGCGAGTCGCCCTATCTGTTGGCGCTGCCATATATTACAAACTGTTCAGGTCCATTTTTTATTTAGGTGCAAGTGAGAGAGGTCACACGTAAACAACTCCTGCTCGCACCTATGTAAATCGGCTATATATTTCTCGCTCACACATTACTCTCACACTGCTCACTCATAAAATACAGCGTTCGTCACTCGTGCCCCCCGCAGGTTAATAAATATTAATTTTCTATTAATCAAACTACGTTGCTACATTTGTAATTGCAACGCACATGTAAAGGATATTTATTTAAAAATAATTAATTTCTAGACTCATTGTGCAACAGCATATTGTGTAAAAACGTGCTCATATCTTTTTCTAAAAGTTGGCAATTTCTTTCTTCGTCAACAGGGAGAAATACTGACTTCGCCCGGTTTTGCCGCCATTGCCAAAGTGACCAATCGTACCGTGTGCTACCAACACAAGCGCAACTTTCGACGCAATAATATCATTGTGTGTGTGCTAAGAGGGAGAACGCGAGTTATTTGCGTTTTGGGCTGCCATAAGTGTTTTTCCTTTGCGCGCCGTCGGATGGTTCAGCATTTTCAATTTGAAATTTTATCCTAATTGAGAAAATAAATTAAGAAAATTTAATTTTACCAATACAAGATGAGTACCTATGCTGCAGATGCACTAAACGCGGCCCATTTGGAGTTGCATGGAGGTGATGTGGAGCTGCGTCGCCCATTCGATCCAACTGCACATGACTTGGAGTCATCGTTTCGTCTGACACGTTTTGCCGATCTGAAAGGACGCGGCTGCAAAGTGCCGCAAGAGGTTTTGGGAAAATTGGTTGCGGCACTACAGCAGGACTACTCTTTGCAAGATCAGGAGGCACAATTTATGAATTTGGCCATACCTCGCATCGGTATCGGCCTTGATTGCTCTGTCATTCCGTTGCGTCACGGCGGACTCTGCCTTGTGCAGACAACCGATTTCTTCTACCCCATTGTCGACGATCCGTACATGATGGGAAAGATTGCATGTGCCAATGTGCTGAGTGATCTATATGCGATGGGTGTCACCGACTGCGATAACATGCTTATGTTGCTTGCCGTCAGCACGAAGATGACAGAAAAGGAGCGTGATGTTGTTGTGCCGCTGATAATGCGTGGCTTCAAAGATTCGGCGTTGGAGGCTGGTACTACTGTTACCGGTGGCCAGAGTGTCGTTAATCCATGGTGTACCATTGGAGGCGTGGCATCGACCATCTGCCAGCCAAACGAATACATTGTACCCGACAATGCTGTCGTTGGTGATGTGCTGGTATTGACCAAACCTCTAGGCACTCAAGTCGCTGTGAACGCACATCAATGGATTGACCAGCCGGAACGCTGGAATCGTATTAAGTTGGTCGTCTCTGAGGAAGATGTTCGTAAGGCTTACCATAGATCCATGAATTCAATGTCGCGTCTCAATCGCACCGCTGCACGTCTAATGCATAAGTATAATGCACATGGTGCAACAGATATCACCGGTTTCGGTTTACTTGGACACGCACAAACGCTCGCCGCACACCAGAAGAAGGATGTCTCCTTTGTTATACACAATCTGCCAGTCATTGCAAAGATGGCTGCAGTTGCTAAAGCATGTGGCAATATGTTCCAGCTGCTACAAGGCCACTCGGCCGAAACCTCTGGTGGTCTGCTGATATGTCTACCTCGCGAGCAAGCGGCTGCCTATTGTAAGGATATCGAGAAGCAAGAGGGTTACCAGGCCTGGATTATTGGAATCGTCGAAAAAGGTAACAAGACAGCACGTATTATCGACAAACCTCGTGTCATCGAAGTGCCAGCCAAGGATTAGATAGCCATGCTGTCAATGCCCAACAATTCCAAACTACTTTAAACTATAACGTTAAAAAAGAAATAATAATAATTAAAACACAACAATAACAATAGCTGCTGCGGCCGGACTTCAGCAAATAGCAGCCGCTTTGTGTATGCATTTTCGAATTCAATCTCAATTATAATTTTTATTTTTTCTGTAAATTTTGCAAAAATAAAATGGTATTTGATGTCGTTTGTATTGATTAATGAAACACTCAAAAGAAGAACGCAAACCTAAAGAAGTGAAATTTAATTTTATTATAAGAATAGCTTACAGTTTTCCATACTTTTGTGAAAAGGCAACTACAAAATAATTTCAATAAAAAATTAATTGAAATATGTGTAAAATTACTTTGTATAACTTAGAATTTGTATCAGGTGGACACCAGCTGCAAATATTGTAGTTTTTTTTTGCAATCAAATAAATATTTTAATAATTAAGTTTTAATTCAAATTAAATTGTTTAAATATTTATAAAATACAAAGTAACAATTTATTTTTTTGTTATTTTTAAACATTGGAAATTGTTTTTACTTATCATTTACATAGGATGTTGAGGGGCTGTAAAATAAGCTTTTATTACAAAAATGTGATAAAAAAACAAATATAAACTCACCTCCTGTTTTTTTAAATTTATCTTTATCTTGAAATTTAATATCAATATTTTATCTAAACTTGCATAGTATCAGACCATTGAAAAAATTCCCTAACTTCTTTTTTGTTTCTAAAGATTTTATTCAATCGAATTATTACTGTAAACGGATACTTTCAGATTGTCCGAATGTTTGTTATGCATTAAAGGAGGCATCGGATATCCCTTAAAGTATATACATATATTATCGATCAGCTCGATAAGACGTCTGTCTGTCCGTCTTTCTGTCTGTTTATCCGTCTGTTGCGATGCGTTTTACTCAAAATGTTTTTAAGATATTGACCTGAAATTATAAACTTTAGCTGTTTTTGGTCCTAAGTAGTTTGTATGTCAGAATCAAGGTGCCACGCCCATTTTTAGGCATAGCTCCCATATTTTCGATTTTTGTATGAAAACGTTAAATATTTCTGAATGAATTCAATTAATTTCTAATGTCCACCTTAGTGAACACTATCGATGTGATAAGGAACGGGCTTATAAGTATAACATAAAGCCTCCATACAAATTTGATCGAAACCAACATGATATTTTATCTAAGCCCCTGGTGAACATATAAACTATTAAACGTGTTGTGTGGCCGGTATTTCAGCTTCGGTTCCACCGAAATAAACCTAAGACAAAAAATATAACTTTCTAGAAGCATTTTTTATGGCACGAATCTTCTCCAAAAAAACGCCAGTACTAATTTAAAAATAATAATTTGTTCAATTTTTTAAATATTTTTTAACGAAATTGTTACACAAAAGAACAACAGAGTCCAGTGGACTGATACATAGAATTCAAATCAAAACATGAACATTCCAACCGTTATAAAGTGCATATGACTCAATGTTCTAACGAGTTGTTTTACAACAAAACTAAAGGTGGTGTTGATACACTAGATCAGTTATACCATCCGTATACAGTACGTCGTAAAACCAATCGTTGGCCAATGACTTTTTTCAAAATTTGGTAGATATTTCTGGAGTAGCTGCATTGGTTCTATGGAAAACGCTATACCCAGAGTGTAATAAAAACTGAATTATAACTTATGTTTTGTTCTATTAAATAATATATAAAATTATAAACCATTTCTATATATTTATTTGATTTACCATTTCAGTTTACCTATGTATATGGAGTCCAATGGACTCACCTGTTCTTTTACGTTACAAAATCTTTCTGTTCTTATGAGGGTTAAATCTGCCAAGTGAGTAATAGCCTTTAAGCTAAAAATACAGAAATTTAAATTGTATGGGGCGATATGATATAGTGGTCCGATGCCTATCATCTTTAAAACGTTTTTTATATAAAAACTCGAAAAGTATGCGTGGCACCCTAGTTGATGCAGTCGTTGCTCAATATCTTTAACATAGACCGAATTAATATTTTTAAAATCTATGATGGACTTTTTAATGTGACGAGTTTAAAAAAAGTACATCAAAACTACTACTGAGACTGTTTTACTATAAAAGCCTTATCTTCTACATTTGTAAGTAGTACAATTATTTCATCAAATTTTAAAATTTGTTATGAAGCCTTTTAGTGTAAACATCAGGGACCTCAAAACAAAGATCCCTGTATATGCTGGTCAAGATATCGATATACGTCAAGAAAGAATGAATCTCGAAAAGATATGAATAGATGGGCTGAAGTATCATTCTGTAGTAAAAAACACACAGAATGATACGACCAGTGGTAAACTAAAAAGTACTCTCAGATACACACACTCTTATGGCGCTAAATACCAAAGTATGAAAGAGAAGAGATATGATTTGGATCATGTGAAGTCAGGAAGGAACATACGAGGACAAACATTCAAAAAAGCAAAATATAGCCAATGGAATGGAAGATAAGAAAAATTATGGAAAGATGAGATGTCATGGTCTCACCTTGACTAAGAATTTATTGACTCAAAGCAACTCTGAGAAGGATATCTCGAGTTCAAAATGAGGACTATAATTTTTCCTGAAGTAAAAAGGAGGAATGTAGTGACCAGTTCCTGTGGCATATATAAGAAACTATAATTTCTTTGGCTCTGGCTACAAATAGTATGATATTTTCGTATCGTCAGCAAGTTGAGAGGTTGTAAGGACTTGAAATGTTTTTATGTCTGATGAGTACAGAACACGTATGGTTGGGCCAAAAACGATGCTTTGGGATACAACGGTATTAAAATCGGGGATATATATGAGTTTATCCGCACTGCAAATACTGTTTTGGTGAGGTATTAGTCAAGATCTTGCTTATAATATGCGAGACTAGTGAATAAATTTTGTACTTAAGCTCTTCAATTTAGCTTTAATTGAAGTATTAAATTTTGTCGAGCTGTGTTATATATAATTTCTTCATTTGTAACAAACTTCAAAGTTACCATATTTTTAACTATAATTTTTTTTAGAAACCATTGTGGTAGAATTCAATTATTTTCAATAATTTTTAAATAAACACAAAACGTAACATTCCATTTAGTTACTCAGAGCACTGTAAACAGGTTTGAACATTGAGATAAGTGTTTTATTTTATTTTTTGGGAACTCTGACTGAGCGATAATTCAGCTAAGATGAACGCATCGCATCGTATAGAGATATATGTATGTAGTTACTCTTTTCATTGTATCTCTCTGTGCCATGCCGCCCACGAGAGATCTCCAATTAAACATCACACAAACTGGCTGACAAGTTTTTGGTTTGTTTGCCGCATGTGCGAAACAAAAGTCTCAGTAAAGCACAAACCAGCAAACGCGTCGTGTCGTGTTCAAATAGATCGCAACGCAACGGAATAGATTTAAATAAAAATTGAAAACGATCGTGCTCTCCTATTCTCTCGTTTGTTCTTCCACAGAAAACTTAACAAAACTGAACTGCCAACAGCTCCAATTGTATTGAATTTTTTTTATTTTGGAAAAGTGCAAAGTGAGTGTATGCAGTGTAAGACGACGTGGAGTGGAGTAGAGTGACTATCTCTATCTCCGGCTCTGACACTGACTGTATGATCTATCTATCCAACTATCCATCTAACTAACTGACTAACTGTCGGGTCGGACTATCTATTTGCAAAATGTCTAACTTTGTGCATACAAACAAGTTTATTTTTTTTTATTGCTATATACATCCATACATACCTAAATAATTATGTATGTATGCACACATATGTATATATATGTACGTTTGTTTCTCAATTTGTATGCACGTATAGGTTTGTATGTATGTGCGTGCGTATTCGGACAAAGTGAAATTCAAATATTATATTTTTTTTCTAATAAAATAAAAAAAAAAATTCAATTGAAATGCAATTGCCATCGCTTTTACGAGTGTAAAGGAAAAAAAAAGCAGACATTAAGAGAAATGCAACGCTACAAGTGCGTCCATCATGTAGCAAAAAAAAATTTTATGCGTAGATTTTCATTTAATTATGGATGTGACTAGTATTCGTAGTCGTAGCCAACGCCAAAAATGCCTGTTCGCTGCGAGATCCCGTGTCCACCAGCACAGTGCATGATTCATTTGTACTCGATGCTGCTGATGATTTTTATTATTCTTATACAAATTTATATTTATTTTTTATTTGTATTTTTTTTTTTTGTTTTTGGCCAAGGAGAGTCGAATAAAGCTCAAGATTGAGAGAGTTCCGTAACATACAGTGGCAGTGAACTATTTTTAGAATTATTTGTTTTCATGTACCGAAAAAAAAATTGCTTAGTAGACGAGCCAAGCCAAGCAGTCAAGCAGCCAGCAACGCCAACAAAAGCACAAACAATGAAATAGCAACAATTAATTTATAAAAGCGCAAAAGATCAAATATGTATGTACTACATGGACTGCCAAAGACGACGTTCTAAACATATACAAATCTATACACTATATACATTCATATAGATACATTTTGAAGTGAACACAGGAAGCAAAAAGCTAGCAAACAAAAAAACCAAAAACAAAAAAAAAAAAAAAGTTATCTTGCTAAAAACTTTAGATACAAAACCAGAGTTATCAAATATTGACAAAATTGTTATTGGAAATACATACAATACAGACAGACAGACAGACATAAGTTTGTATCTAATGATTTTCAATCATGCAGCCTTCAATCCTAGAAATACATATGTATTTTTTATATCTTTATAAAATGTCTATGAATGTTTATGTGTGAATGTGGGTGTTAGAACAAGCATTGAAGAAGCGAAAAATAAAAATGGCAAAACCAACACACGCACAACATAAAATCTATAAAAACGTATACGCACAAAATACAACGTAAACACACAGATACACTCTCAAACAGTTACTCTCGTTTTACTTGAAAATATTGAACTAGCAAAACCCGCTTCTTAGTCCGCAAGATGTATTGACTTGTTTGTTATTTTACGGTTTAATAATGTTTAGATAAATTACGACTGAAAGAGTTTTTTTCGTAATGAACTTTTTTCAAAATTTGAGAAAAAATGTGTTTCCCAGACAAAGTAAGATCTCATGAGTTGAATTTTCCGAGATCAAAAATGATATTTTAAATTTTAAGAGCTTTTTATGCAAACTTTTGGGGGGTGCAAAGTTTTATGTAAATTTATATATATTTTTACCCTATACCCAAAGGGTAAAAGGGTAGATAAAGTCTGCCGTATGAAAACGATTTTGTCGGAGACTATAAGAGACTCTCCTGATCCGTCAAGTGATCATTTACAAACGGGGTTTCTATAGGCTCAAGGGGTAGCCCCATACAAATCTACCCCAAAATTTTTGGTTTTTGCATAAAAACGTCATTGTTCCCAATAAAATATTGCCATATGGGTAGGACCAAAAAAATTTTAGGTATAGCCCCCATACAAATTTACCCAATTTTTAAATTTTTTTATAAAAATTCAATACATAAATGTATGGTACTAAGATGAGACCTAACTTAAGGTACATAAAGTTTGGGTACAGACTGTCTTGCAGTCGAGCACACTCAACTTCAGCGTTCTTTCTTGTTTTTTTTTTTTTTTGTATTTGTATTTGTATCCATAACCAACTTTCTTCAAAATAGAGGAACATTCATACTAGAGCTTCGGGAGGTCTTTGGTCTAGCTATTAACCAATTTTTTAGCGCTTTCAAATATTAGATTTTCTTAAGATTTTAAAAATGAGTTTTTAGTTTGTGCGCTAAATCTGAAGAATAGGATAGATTGGGTAACAGTTTGTAGGCAAAATTGTTCTTGATAGAAGATTAGTTCGCCAAATGCGGTCGATTTTTGATTAAAATCAATGTGGAATCTGTTTTTTGGACTCGTGCAGATCAAAAAATTTACAAAATTACCTCGTTAACTAACAGATCTATTTTGGCCTTCAACGATGCACATTCATCGTTCATCACTCGGTTTCACTTGTGGTCAAATGTGAGCAATCGAGGAATTCATTACGCGAATGAGCTTTTTCATGGTCAAATATTCATGTGTCCCATCCGACTCAAGATACATATGATACGGTAATCGCATTTGAAGCAGTTTTTCATTTAAAGTTATTACAAGGGGAACCACCCTAGATCTACGCCAAACCTAAACATTTTTGGGTGGCTCTGATACTTCTTATTTTTTAAAATGTTATTTTTAAGAATTATATTAAACGTAATCTGTGCTGCATAGGTTACGTATTTAAAATTTCGCCAATCAGTCAAGACAACATTTTTTTTTTTGTATGTATGTATTTAAATTTCGCCTACGATTTAAATTTCATTTTTCGGAACTTTCATGTGATGCACTGTCAGCGTCGACGTTAGCAGAACATTAGCAAACACAACAACAATTTGAAAACAAAGTTAAGAAAATCTACAAAAGCTATGTAAATGCAAACACCTTCGCGTTTATTTTATTTTAGCTCTTTTTGGTTGCTTTAAACTTGTTTTTGACGGGTTCCCTCGCTTTTTTTCTACTATTTTGTTTGTGTTATTTATTCGTATATATTTTTATATATTTTTTTATTTATTTACCTATATATACAACCATATACGAGTATATATGTAGATACTTATATATAAATTTATGTGTGCTAAAATACATTCATACATGAATTTGTTGGTATATCCTATTTTTGTGAAAAGTTTTAATGCATTCAATGCACTGCAAGAGTAAATATATTGATGTAGAAATGCTATAAAAGTGTAGGAACGCAATAAAATACATACAAACACATATTTTGGTACATACCCTCGAACAGAATCGGGTCTAATATTCTCGCACAGTTTTTATACCCTGTACTTGTAGGGTAGAAGAGTATATGGATTTTGTGCAAATATAACAGGCAAAAGAAAGATTTGAAGCAACTTTCTTAATTAGTATTGAAAAACGATTCAATTAAGCTAGACAAGTTTGTTTTTCTACCCGTACTGACGCTAGTTCTGTTTTTTAAATGAACAATTCTTGACACTAAAATATATGATCTAAATACATGATCGATGTCGGACTGTCTGTAGTCAAACGTTTCATTCGCTTATTTTTTAAATATATTGAACTGAGAGTCAAAACTTAAGCTTTTTTCAGCCCTAAGCATAGTCCCCATTTATTGAATTAAGTAAAAGAAACTTCTGAAGATAACCCATGTTCAGAAAGTGACCCAGTGATTAACACAGGCTAGTCCATACGAAATTAGGATTTTTAAGCTAAGTACCAAACAAAGTTTTTATTCAAAAAAATCTAAAATTTGGTAAAATCTTGTGCTATACAGGAACTATCCCTTCAAATGGAGATGAAAATAATTGTTGATATACATAGGTGATCTTCGATCTTCCTCTTTTCAACGAAAAAATACAAATGTTACAAAAATTAACCCTACAAAAATTAGCACAACTGAAACTCTTCGGATGTGTTGTATATTTTCTATTAAAATTTTATAATTTTTTTAAATCAAAAAATATTGTACTATAACTCAGTTTTGACATTACTAAATTTTATATTATTTATTTTTACGAGTAATTTTAAGACTAAACAACTAAACACCCGCACACTTGTTGTACCTGTTCGTTTCGTTAAGCTTTTGCGCTGTTCTGTCGCTCTACAATGCCGATTATATGAGATCATTTTATATTGAAATTTAAATATTTTTTTTTTAGCAAAAACAAAGATTCAACTGTTTGCTCTGTCGCCGACGCCATCTGACGCGCCGCGTCGTCGCTGCTATCTCGCTCACTCTTTTGCGCAAATTGAGATACTTTTTTTGTTTTTGCTCTCTAATAACAAAAATAAAAACGTGCTTTGCTCAGACATCAATTAGATTTTGCTGTTGCTTTATTTATTTTATCATTTTCATGTTTTCATCTTCATATTTATTTTGCTTACGTGATATTAGCATTCATTAGAATATTTGACCATATGTTTAGATCGGATCTTGGATCACAAAATGTATCTTTTTTTTTTTTTGCTTCTGTTCAGTCCAGTACAGCTGGGTGCGCAGCTACAATGAACGCACTTTGTCCGTTTGTAATGAAAGACTCATTTAAATATTTATTTTTATATTGCGCCCATTGAAGCTGGCTCATTGTAATTTCATTAACCAAACGCAAATAAAAATAAATCATAATTTAAAATTACTACATAAAATTTATATAAATATTGCACAATGATGCGAAGTATGCATGAATGTACGTAGTTTATGACATCATCAATAGTCCGATTTATATTCCTTATACACATTCATATATACATTTGCATGTGTATGTATATTTTTACAATCATAAAAAAATTTTAATTTGTTTTTTTATGAATTAAAACTTGATTTATTTTTAATACGCCAAGAGACAGAGTCACGCAATGAAATCGTCCTCAAGGTTATCGCGGAAAAAAAACATCAAAAAACAAAAAAAAAAAAATAACGACGCCAAATATGTTCATTTCGATACATTGTATACATAAACTGTATGTATGTATGTTTGTATGTATCTGACGCGATCTGTGATCCAAATAATGCATAATAAAAAAGGAAATAAGGACACAACAGACGCAGTCGAAAAACTCGTTCCATTTGCCTTCAAAATTAAAACGAGACAGCCGAAATTTCGCTAAAAAAAAAGCCACCTAATTGGTTGTTTTGTTTTAATGATATCATACATTTGTATGTATAATAAATTCGCTGTTCTGAGTTCAAGGACAAAAGCTTAAATTACATACATACATACACACATGCATACATTATTTTTATTACAGTGAAGCCTACAGAGTTCTTTAAGAGTCAAATCAGTTCACTCTGGTATCTGGAACACCCAGATTTCCTAATAAACTGCGTATATTGGAACTGTTAAAAAAATAAAGTTTTAATTCGGAACTATTTTACAAATTATATAATAAATAATGATGGCAAAATAGTGTTTTCGGAGTCGCTAATTTTAAATATGAACTTATGGAATTTGAAATAAGGCGGACATAAAATGGCTACCTATTTTTATACCCAAGGGTTTAAGGTATATTCGGTTTTTGGAAAGTATGTAACGCACTAAAGGAGACCTCGTAGACCCCATAAAGTATATATATTCTTGATCAGCTCGATAAGACGAGTCGATTTAGCCATCGTCCGTCCGTCTGTCTCTCCGTCTATTTCAACGCGATTTACTCGGAGAATACTGAAGATATTTAGCTGAAATTTTAAACTTAAGCTTTTCTCGAAAACGAGTTTAAAAATCAAATAGCCCCCATACAAAATGACCGCCCATTTTCGAATTATTGTATTAAAATAGGTACTTTTTATGCATACATTCACTTCAATTGGATAAAAACACTTCTAATGTTAACTAATGTTAGCAGACCATCGACCCATCCATCCCATCCCATCTCGAAGTTCTATCTCAGCCACTAACGATACCACAAACTATTTAAAAATACGTGTGACGGGTATGGAACCGAAGCTAACCCGTTGTTAACGTTTTTCCTTGTTTTTTTTTTTTAATCTAAAAAAAATCTACATAAAAAATATGTTCGATGATTTTTGGGACCGATCATTTCGAATATAAAATTTCTTTTCACAAAATTAACAATGGCGTTAATTTCTATTTAGTTTCTATAAGTAATCCATGTATTTAACGTTTTTGAAGCAAATCAAAGAAGCGAAAGATATTAGCGAATGAATAAAATCATCCCTGTGCTGTGCTCTCCAAAATGTTTGAATTAATTATTTCTCGACTCCTGGTTCTCTTTGGAAAATCAATGCCCATTTAATCACTTCCTCGCCATGAATCGAAAATTTATTTATTATTTGTATTTTTCAACAACAAAAAAAACGCGAATACCATACATTTCAGAAACTCCTTGATTTAATAATTTATCCGCAATATTTGATTTTATAAAATTAGCCATATTGGTATTTAAAAACTAAGTTCAGCGACCTCAAAAGCCGAACATCAAGAAAATCCAATAAATTTTGATAAATTAGTCCGCTATATTCGATCTGCCAGTTTTAATTTTGAAAAACTTACACTGAATTTGTAATCAGAGACCTCAAAGAAATTGCATTGGTATCGATGCTATTTTTAATTCACTAAAACCCCATTTGAACCCCATTTTTCGACCTAAAAACAGGCTTTTTATTCAAGATTATACTCGTTATTATTGTTACCCAGACTATTTCCAACAATAACCTACGACGTAAATATCAGGGCTGCACACCGGTTTTGAACCGAACCGACTTTTGAATGTTTGCTCCGAATGTTTGCTCCTAACCATGAACGAAACCAGTTCTTCTAATAGAAAATGGTAAAAATGATAAAAACTGAACCATATAAGAGGCAAAAGAGGTTCGGTTCCGAACCGAAGGTTTTTTTAAAAGAAATTATTATCAAATGTTACAATATAATTTTATAAAATGTAATTGAGAGTAGCTGTGGCTTGTTAGAATTCTTATAGAGTTCCTCGTAGACTTGATAATGTCAAAACTAATAGAATAGGAGTGGTCAATAAATGTAAAGTGCAGCTTCGTTTAACAGAGCTTAAATTAGTAAAACAAAATTAAACCCCAACCCAAAAAAACCCCGATCCGTGGTTCGACACTGACTAAAAACCGGTTCGTGAATCGAATGTTTCGTATTTTTTGTTTGCAGCCATGGTATATATTTTTATTTTGGAAATATAAATTTGTCGATTTATTTTGTGCTTGAATTTTATTCTGGAGCAGCGTGCGTTACAATAAATATTCATTTCATGTTGGAAGAAAATATTCTTATTCTGATAGGTCCAGAAAAATTTAGTGTTTTTGTTCAAAACTCGTCTTAAAAAATACAACATTTTATTTTTCTTGAATATAACACTAAATTATTAAAAACTCATTGCGGTCTGATGTATGAATTTATAATATGTGTATATATATGAATATAATTTTAATCAGCAGCATGACACCTGTCGATCTGTTTGTCTCTTCATCCTAATGCCTTTATCAAAAACGACCATAGGAGATAGATAAACATACATATTTCCAATTTACATTCTCCTAAAAAAAAATTATTTTTCAAAATATTTATCTAACCCATTTCATTATTATATTACATATATAAGAAGCTTTCATGTTACCGATCATCGGAGTTCTTTCAATTTTGAATAAAGACTACCTGTGACTTGGAAATGTTCCGAATTCTGGTTTAAGTAAACAAACAAAAGCAAATAAATAGTTTCTTTAAAAAAATATTGTATCAGCTCAAACAACGTAAAAATACCTATCATCTGCTTTTAAGAGTTTAACTTTTTAAAATTAAACAAGAACAAAAGTTAACTTCGGTTGGACCGTAGCTTATACTATTGTATATACCTGATACACATCATTTAACATGGATAGACCTTCGTGTGCAGCATTTGTATTAAGTTTTATTTTAAAATACTAAACAAATTAAAAATATTCTTAAAAATGTAGAAATTCGCGGTCCGATTTAAACCAAATTTAAACTGAATATTTGGCATGGTATACGAAGCATTTGTACCATATTTCAAGCCATTCGCTTTATAAATACATTTTTTTCTTATAAGAACTTGACAAAATGTTGCACTTTTGTATGGGAGCTATACCTAAAATTGGGCATGGCACATTGATTTTAACATAGAAAGTTCCCAGGACCTAGAAAAGCTTAAGTTTAAAATTTCAGCCCAATATCTTTATATCTTCATCGAATAAATCGCGCAGCAACAAACAGACGGACAGACGGACATGGACAAATCTACTCGTCTCATCGAGCTGATCAATAATATATATATGTTACTTTATGGGGTCTCCGATGCCTCCTTTAATGCGTTACAAATTTTCCGACAAACTGAATATACCTGTTTACACTAGTGTAACAGGTATAAAAATAAAATGTCGATCAATTACATACTTTATGTCGGTATTTTTTTTTTTCTTTTTTTTTCTCAAATTAAAAATTCTAATTTGATATGTCAAATGCCAGTTAAGCGCTCAAGCGACTCACCTGTTTACAAGAATTTTGCGATCGTTTACCAAAAAATATTTCTGAATGAACGTTAAGATATTTTTTTTCCATATTTGTGCAACACCTGAAAATGTGGCACGTGGGCGTTGAATGGAGAACAAACGCGAGTGTAAAATTAAAACTAATCGAATGACTCGTTTGACGATTACGTTGTAGCAAACGCCTACGAGATTCAGATTGTTCAGATTGAACTGAGGTGAACTAATCGCATTTAATGTTGTTTATTTTTAATTGCAGCAAAAAGTGATAAGTTAGTTTGAAATGCAGTACTCAAGCAGCACTGAGAGCAACTCATACTCAAGGCGGGACTCGCCCTCGCGTTGGGGTAACAAAGTGAGTAAAGCTTAAAATATTTTGCAACGGATTTGAATAAATTAATTTAATTTTTTTTTTTTTTTTTAATATTACAGGATGACAGGGGCTACAATTATAAAAAATCATCTTATCAATACTCAAGCACCGGCAACAATAGTGCTTCGTATCACAACCAACAAAAAAAAGACCGATCAAAACATAGATCAACTTGATGCGTTGCTCGAGGATCTAAAAAATGAACGTCAGATTACAACGCGTGAACGTGAACTGCTGCCAAATGCAAGCTATAGAACCATGTAAAATGAATACTAATAACCCAAAAAAAAACTCAGTTTTTAATCAAAAATAATTGTTTCACATTTCAGTGAGCGTGATACTCCGGGTACAGCAGTTACGACAACGCGTGTTATCAAAACAACGAAGCACTCGGGTGCTCCACATCAGTTTTCCGATGACATTGAAACCTTCTCGACACCAGACTATAGCACTTTACGTTCTACGGCAAATTATTCAAGCTTTCAGGATAGCCTAAAACGTGATGAATACAAGCCCAAGGAAAGATCGTACGGGATTGGTGCGTGTACTCGTGTTATTTTTTGTATAAAATAAACTTATTATATATTTTGTTTACAGGTCATTCGCCCAGTGGCAGCACTCATTATGAGAGCAAGTCAAAAATCTATGAGAGCAATCGTGCATTGAATAGTACGGAATTGTTACCATCGCCGACAACCATTAATACGACTGTTAAGACAACATCGAGCTCCAACATTGAGAAGGAGCTGCAGGATATCGCTTTAGGCGATGATATACTGCCAGTGCCGGGTACTAAAGTAACCACAACTGTTCGCACATACACATATGAGATTCCGGCCGGTAGCAATACTACGAACACCATAAATCGCAGCCAGCGTCTTAACTATAGCAGCTTACAACAGCAGCAGCAGCAGCACGACTCTACTGTGGCTACTCACAGCAATTATGCACAACCGCGGCCTACTGTGCCACAGACTATAACCTACAATACAGAGAGCTACTCGACACTTAATCGCAATCAAACTGATCGTCCCATTGTTACGAATCAAACATACGAGATACGTGAGCATAAAGAAACGAATACTTTGCATAATACCTCTTCCGGTGTTGGCCCACGCGAAGTGCCTGTGCCTGTTACAATCGGACCTGAATCTCCCGGTTCTACTGGTACCGGACCAAATAGAACTATCGTCTACAATATAAATAAAACTAACAATATTCATACAACGATCGATGAACCACCACACACACATTTGCGTTATACAACACCCAGTCCACAGTCGCCGCATAGTCCTTCAAATTTGCCGCCAGGTGGCACAACCAATAGATATTTCTATAAAGAAACTTCGAATGTGGTTAACACCATACATGGACCACCTGGAACGAATGAGCCATTGACGCCACAACGTCAGCCACCAGTTGCTGCTCATCCACATTCGCCACATGGCAACGGCTATCCACCGAACACGTCTTATACTTACAATTACTCGTCCACATCGACAACAAACAACCGTACACGTGGTCCAGATTACGGTGCACCATCGCCGTTCCCAGTTGATGGAGTTGAATATCCGACACATCCGGTAAACGGAAATCCACCTCAGCGTGTTGAAGAGCTTATGCAATCTTTTAGTAATGTATGTAGAGATACACGTACAACCTTGTTTTTAATTTCACTTTCACAAATATTGATCGAATGTGAAAATCATTAATTAATCAGTATTAACTAGAAGCGGCACTGCATAAAAAAATTTTATCAATTTTATTTTTTTTCGAAATCAAAATTCGCTAATTTTAAATTCGTTTATTATTATTCACTTTCTACCAAATTTTGTGAATTTGAAATCGTGAACAGGGCTGATTATTTTAATATAATTTGTTAATAATGCTTCGATCTTATAGAATGATGCCGTCGATCGTGGAGACATCGAAAGTCCGATACGCAAACGTGAAATTGAAACCGCTGTGGCCTCACCTAATCAACAACATGTGCCTTCTGTGAACAAGGCCGGTAAAGAGGTATACTATCCGCCCGGACACGATACGATGATCATGAAACGTGAGGAAATGTCGGCTGGTTCTGCAGCAGGTGTAAGTGTTTGCACAAAGCAATCAATGAGCCAAATTTTTTTTTAATTACTTTTTTTTTTGTCTACAGGGCCGTTGGGCGAAAGGCTCCGGCATGTATGAGTACGAGTCCGGTTATAAATCAAAGACAAAAACTAAATCTGGTGGCGCTATGGTACCAGTCTGCCTGCCCCTCTGCTGTGCTATGCCGTGCTCCATTATGTGAAGCGTAAAACAGAGAAAACGCAACGAAATTGTATATAATAAAATTTTAGCATTGATATTTTATATCTACGTCTAATGCTTACGCTAATGCTTTAACTACCAGAACTGGATCAGAACTAGACCCCCCTCCCGAAAAAGAAGCTTAATGTCGTCATCGTTTGTTATTTTTCCCAACTAATATTGTTAGCGTTTTATTGTTTTTGATGAATGTTTTTTGCATAAAAAGTAAAACTAAATTTTAGACTCCAGTTTGTATGTACGTTTCCAAGAATATATTTCACCACACTTTTTGAAAGTAACGGAAAATCTCGAAACTATTTTTTGTGCCCAGTCCGAGCTCAATCGCATTTATCGAAATTTTATTGTGCCAAATTTCTTAACCGAAAAATTTAAATAGTCTCGAAATAAAGCTTGAAGCTTTTAAAAATTTAAACATTGCTCAAACCCAAAATTTTTGGCGCGTATACTTGTTGTATTCATTAATATAAAAAAGTTTAAGGTTCTATACTCTATATATTTAAACCAAGAGCAACAAGGCAAACCAAAACCTTGTTATTAAACAATTAAACTGTCAATAAAATATATTTTTTTAATTTTTTTACTGAGGAACCTTTTTATCCCAAAACGAAAAACACTAATAAACTAATTCAATATAATCCGTTGAGCTTTTAAGCTGCAATATATAGTCGTGTCGTTGTAAATTTGTTTATTTAATGTTTAAAAGTATAAAAATCTTAACAAGTGTATTTAATAAATATAAAAAAATCAAGTTAATAAATAATGCAATTTGCATTTCTAACCACGAACCTGCTTGTTTTTATTTTAAACGTTTAAGTCTTCCAAGAGAATTTAATTGTTAACTATAAACCGTTCAGTTGATCGCGATTAGCAGATTGTTCTCAAAATATTACGTCTCATAAGTTCTGATACTAAATTGGCCGCTATCATCCATAGTAAACTTCAAGAAATTATGAGAAAAAAATTTTATTTTGAGAGATCAACCAAATAAGCCGGGAAAGCCAAATACAAAATCAAACAGTTGACTTCATCGCGAATGAAACGAACATCCTGAGTTGGCTTATCTTTTCAGTTAGGTGTTTCAGGTAGACATGTTAATGGAATCTTGAAAAGTGTGGTTCAATAGAAAAATGAGCGATAGATAAATCTATCTTTTCATATTAATAATATGCAAAATGAACAAACACATTTTGTATATTTAAAAGATTTATGATATATTTATTGTACGAGTATATGAAAGTAATTTTAGTTTAAGTTAGATTATCTTACAAATTCTTCTATTTTTTTTTTTTTGTTCTTTTGAATATTCTTGTATGTATTATATCACAAAATCGATTTATATCTTGCCTTTTAGGAATGTAAACTAATAGCTACCAAAGGATATATTAAAGATCTATTAAAAATTTTCGAGAGTTCTGCTAAAAATCTATTTAAAGGGTTTTTAAAATATGAGCAAAATAAAAAAAAAATTGATTACCGTAAAGAATTAATATACATAAGTAATAACAATGTTAATAGTATAATAATATTTATAATAAAAGGGAAGATTATTCTTATTGCTCGAAATATTTTCTTTTTGCATTTAAAAGTTATTCATACGATTTACATATAGTATATATGCATACACAATTAATATATTTTAGCGGCAGTTGCCTTGTCAAAATGTCCTTTGTGTATATATGTATGTATATCTTTTACATATATACATATATCTATATGCATATTTATGTTTTGTATTGTTGTTCTGAGTTCAATATAATTATCTAAAGCTGCGAAAAGTAAATGTCTTTTGTACATAATGTCAATAATAATGGTTGCCTATATCCAATCCAATCTTATCGGAAGATTAGCTCAGTCCGAACGAAAACTTATTTTGTCGGATTGTTTTTTAGATCGGCCAAATACCATGTAAAAGCTGGAAAATCTTTAATGCTGTAGATATCGTATTTGATCGAATTAATGCCATCTGAGTCAATCTTAGCAATACCATTAACTAAGTTCTCATATCTGCAAATGTCATTAAAATTGTTTATCAATTTATTTTAAAAATACAATTTTTTGTTAAAACTCACCGCTTAGGATTGGCTTTTTCCTTTTGATGTTTTAGCATCATATAGCGAGCAATGTTAATGGGATAACGCGATATAAAAAGATTTGCATGTTTTAATCTATTCGACATGTCATCGTCCTCGCCGCCCCAACCAAAAAATGAATTGGAAAAACCATTTACAGCACGAAAATGCTGTCGCGTCATGGCAGAAACACCGCCAAATATAGTGCGGTAAGGCAACCTTTATGAATAAAACAATATTTTTTTTTTAATTTTAGCAGATAGCTTAAAATTTATCCATTTGGACACTTACTTGAAGTCCAGCGTATCTATTGCAACGGACATATGCCGCGGCTGACGCGGACAGTTATATATGTTACGATCATCTAATGGCAAAAGATCAACATCGTGAAATATAAAACAATCCCACTGATAAAGTTTTAAGGCCTCCAAAAATCCAATATTCATCATTGCAGCACGGTTGAACAGCTTCCCGTTGGTCTGCTCTATTACGAAAACACGGTAAGCAATGTGCTGCTTCATTAAGAATGGGTGTATATTGCGCAGGAAGACGGATAGATGTGCGTAGCGATCTCGGAACGGCACAATTATCGCAACATGATGCTTAGCTTTACAATCTTCAGGTGCAAAGGCACCACCAGGCTGCAGCATAGGTCCGAGCATAGCCTCTATTGTATCAAGCGACTCAATTGTTGTATTCGGTGTAACGGGACCACCTTCGAAGAAGTGTAAATAAATGCGATTTTAATGTTTTTTTTCTTTTTTTTTGTTTATAAGATGCTTACCTTCTCTGAGATCTGGTTCATCGCACTCAAACAGTGCAGCATCAGAATTGACAAACGAATGCATTTTGGTTGCATTTCTAACAGAGTGCCCGACATCGGCGCTTGTTGGAGGCTGCATAAACTCCCAGGGATGCGTTTGGTTAAAGTCTCTTGGAATGGAAGTAAAATTTTCGATGATCACAGTTAGGTTACGTTCAGCGCGGGATTTGGACATCGCCAGCGGCGCACTTGGTAGGCTGCTGGTGACAGCGCTAACGCTGGTTTTATTGTAAACACGTGCATATTTGTGTACGCGGCGTACGCTATTAGACCAAAACAAAAAAAAAATTAATAATTTTAATGTTTTCATTACAATGTGTACCTACCTTAACTTGCTAAAAGTTGGACTATCCCTTTCTGACTTAAAGCCAATATAATTTAGAAAGACCAAAATTATAAGTAAGCCGGCTATCAATCGCAAAATGTTAGCTTTCGTTAGCAACGATGCCATGGCATTAAGTGCAAATCTCCTTTAGACATTGCCCAAGCAAATTGTCACTGTTATCTAAATACTGTTATTTTATACGTAAATTGACGTAAGTAATCATAATAATTAGCAGCTTTTTAATTTTAATATTATTCAATTATAAGGTTTTTTTTATTATTATTACTGTTATTCATTTCGTGGTGTATATGAGTGATGAGTGCGAATGAGAGAGGTTGAAGTATAGACTACTTGAACTTATAGCGAACGTATCTGCTCTATTAAAGTTGTACGGTGCTAAGTATGCAGTTAAGCGCGAACGTGACGCTAGATAATTATATCTAGCTCTGTTCCACTTATGAGGCAGATAAACATAACGGGACGGTACATTGTTATCGAAAAAACAGTTGATATCGATTAACGATAAATATAAAAATAACACTCATCGGCTTTTTGTTATCGAACGATTTAAACATTTTTGACGTTACAATTTAAAAAAAAATTAAATTTAAAGCGATAATTTTTACAGTAATTTTTTCTTAGATTACCACTAACCCTAAAAAAAAAAAATCCTATTTAGAATTAAAACATGCAACATCATGCTCATTCCAGCAGAACCATTTTTTTTTTGCAAAAACTCCAGCGCATCGTTTGATGAGTTTATTATAAAAACGGCGCCAGCTTTCAAAGCATCTAAAACAAAACTGTAGCGCTGTTGAAGACGTGTATTTTTCTAAGAATACATATATTTATATTCGGTAAAATTAAATTGACCGGAATCTAATGAAATTTCTACTCACAAAAATAAAAAAAAAGGTACCAAAAAAATTTTTAACGACTTTCGAGTACGCTTCAGCATGAAACTTCTATCTAGTATTGTATTTTGCTGAAATGTACCTTATAGGCAAATAAAGCTACAATTTACTTAGATAAAGACAGCCCGACAAAGCAATAAGGAAAAGATGCATCTGCTCCTTTTTAATTGTTTTTGCTATTTGCTTAAACTTTTAATGGTACTCTGTTAAAGTGGTTAGTAACTGCAATTTTAAAACATTGTAGTGAAATGTCTTTGGTTTATAATAAAAAAAAAAAAAAGCCAGCTTTAAATATTATGAAGTGTTGTTGTTATGCTGACTCTTATTATCAAAATTTTTCTCGCAAAATCACTCATTAGAACAACACTGTGCAAAACAGTCGTTTATCTACGGTTCTGTCGGTTTAGTGTTGATGAGTTGGAGAGAAGAGGACAAGAATATTGCCGACAGGTTTTGAGTCAAATAATGCAAAGCCTTTTAAATCACGTCCTTTATTAAAAAAAAGAAAAAGAAAGTCAGTAAAATTAGATGAGTGTAGGGATCGTGCACGAAACTTTAAATAGTTTATATATGATCATCAGTGCGTAGGTAATATTTCGCGAAGGGTGATAGGATAGGGACATTAACTTGTACACTTTGAATTCTGTTTTAGAACTTAAAAAAAATAATAAATTATAATATAAACATAAATATATATATTTAAAATTAAAATTTTAATAATTTAACTTAAAGGGGAAAAATATGATTAGGAGTAAATTAAAAATATTAATTTTTAATATTAAAATTATATATATAAATACAATTTTATTATAAATATAAATTTATTTGAAAAAATATATAAAATTAATTTTTATAAATAATATGAATAAAAAAAAAAATAAAAATAAGCTAAAATTATTGATTTAGGGATAAGTAAATAGGAGGGTAAATATTACCGTAGTAAAGGAGAAAATATTAATAAAATGTTATTAAAAAATATTGTAAAAAAATTAAAAAATAAAAATAAAAAAAAAAAAAAAAAAAAAAAAAAAAAAGTCAATGGTTTGATAGCACCCAAGTAAGGCCACTATGTTGGTATATAAGGCCCGTTCACCTCCTACAACGCTACTTGGCGTATTGATTTTAGTCGAAAATGGCTTGATGTAACTGATGATGATAAAAAACAAAAAAAAAAAAAAAAAAAAAAAAAAAAATAAATAAATAAATAAAAAACAAACAAAACAAACCTTATTTTTAATATCCTTTTATCCATTAATGGATGACTCAAAATAATGTTTGTTTGTTTAAAAAATTGATGTGTCAAGTCTAAATACGCACCCTAGAAACAAGTTTGGATCCATTTTCAAAAGTCCACAAAGGAGTAGAATTTTTAAAAAGATGGAGCTTAGAATTCAGAAAAAATCGCTATACATCTTGGGTTTAAGTAAAATATATTGGTTTCTTGCCATGGCCTCCATGTCATCCAGACTTACATAAGTTCCTTGGAGAATCTTTGGTTTTTTTTAGTTTGCAATACGATATAAACACCCAATCCTTACCCAATGTTTTAAAAATATTTAAAGCAAATAGCTTCATAAATAAATTTTTATACCTGTTACACATAGTGTAAACGGGTATATTCAGTTAGTCCGATAGTTTGCAACGCATTAAAAGAAGGCATCGGAGACCCCATAAAGTGTATATATTATTGATCAGCTCGATGAGACGAATCGATTTAGCCATGTCCGTCTGTTTGTCTGTCCGTCTGCCCGTCTGTTGTTTTTTGTATGAAAATAGGTTCTATTTATGAATATATTTACGCCAATGTCAAATCCAAGGTGCCACGCCCATTTTCAGGTATAGCCCCCATACAAATTTACCACCCGTATTCGAATTTTTGTATGAAAATAGGTATTATTTATGAATATATTTACTCCAAATTGGGTAAAAACACTTCTTATGTCATCCAATGTCAAAGTTTATGTACATTTATTTTTCTGAAACATTTATTTTTCTGAATGAATCCAATCAAAATTTGGTAAAATCAATTCCAAGGTAAGGATCGGGCTTATAATAACATAATGCTTCCATAAAAATTTTACCAAATGCATCGTAAAAAATTTAATCTAAGCACCTGGTGAGCATATAAACTATTAAAAGTGTTGTGTAAAGGGTATTTCAGTTTCGGTTCCACCGAAGTTAACGTTTTTCCTTGTTATTTATTAATTTTTAAGTAAAACTTGTATTTATTTCAAAATAATTTTTTTTAATTGTTTATATTTAATTTTTTTTTTTTTATTTATTTACCTATAAATACAATTATTTAGACCCGCCGCGCATAGTGGGCTTGTCTGTAGGTTTGTAACGCAGTGCGTCTGTCTGCCTGTGTATTTCAACGCAATTCAATCGGACAGTTCTTCGATCTTCCTGTAAGTAACTGAGGACCCTAAAAGAAATATTGGGCTATTTTATGCCAAATGTATATCACTGACGGACAGATTTGAAATGTGTTTAAAAAATATTTTCGAATATTGGGTCACACCCTACTAATATTGCACCAAAGAGACATGCTAAAAAAAAGAAACAAAAAAATTATAAAATGCCTCCGAAACAATGAAAAACGTTAACTTCGGTGGAACCCTTGCCCGTGTGGGGGAGCGGG